>CM033687.1:37080082-37680082 GCA_019514585.1 Dendrobium officinale
AACCAACAATACGGTAGGAACTACATCAACACCAACCTCATTGTTCAGACAATCTACCACAGGAGAGTTTATGTAAAACCCTTCAAAAGCTATTTTTTTAGTGCTGTTAGTCTCGGACGAACTGGCCTTAGTCCCAGACGAACTGAAGAAAATTGTGAAGAATCTTTCATTTTCATCTGTACGAACCTAGAAGGGTCGGGACGAACCGTCAGGATGAACTGAACCCGAGAGTTTCGTCCATGGATGAAATAAATTGGAATTAATTTCGTCTGGATGATTTGAGTCCAGAGAAGATCGTCCCGGGACGAATCGGGACATCGTCCGGGACGATCCTGCTTAATAAATTTCTGAAAGTGTCATTTTTGAAGAGAGAGAAAGCCCATGAGAGAGAAAAATGAAGGGAAAAGAAGAAAAGTGGATTTTTGGGCGACTTCGACTCATTTTCGTCCTTGGTCGTAGTTGGAAAAGCTGATCGACTCGAGGTAAGGCACATTCCGCCTTTCTCAATTTTCAGAAATGAGAATTTTGATGACTTTACTGTTCCGTATTTTGTTTCCGTTAGCGAATTTCTAGTATTACTTTCTTCTGACAAAGGTTTTACCGCGTAACTTTTGGTATGTTTTTGAGATGATAATTATGTACGTTTTGAGTATTTTATGAAAGATTTTTACCGGATATTTTGAATTCTGCGGCATTTTAATTGAATTGCAAGTTATCAGGATGTTGAAAAATATTATGTCAGTACAATGAAAGTCTTATAATATTGTTGTGGATATTCTGTGATAATTTGGTAAATTTTTGAATATGTGAATTTTGTATAAATTTCGTAAACTGGCGTTATGCCGCTGATTTTTCGTACGAATTCTGATTTTTCGGAATTGATACATTGAATGAATTGAAGTGTTTGTATGCTATTAGAAGGGAGTTATAAGGGGCCAGGATCCTTTTAGAATCTGTCTGTGTCAGGGAAATTTGAAAGGAGCTCTGAAATATGAAAATAAGTTATATTCCAAAAATTTTGAATATCTGTTCTGTTTTGTTCTGGTGCTATAAGCACAAAGGGAGGCATATAGGGTTAGAATCCGTTGAGATTCTGTTAGTGTCTGGGAAGGGAGACATAAGGGGCCAAAATCCGTTGAGATTTTTTCAGGGTTAGGGAATTTGATATGAATGTGATTTTATCTGATTTCTAATTTATGTACGATTCTGGTTATTCCGTACGATTCTGTCTGCTCTGTGACTTGAAAGCTTTATGATGTCTATTCTGAACTCTGATTTGAAATGACTTTAGTTTTCTGTATCAGTTGTTTGATTTCTGTTGATCAAGTATCTGTTCTGTTTGCTCTACGATTTCCATACGACTATTTTCTGATGTATTTTCTGATATGAATTCCTGATGATTTAGATTGGTGAGTGGTGTCTTGCTGAGCTGTGTTAGCTCATCCTTATTTTCTGCGTGGTTTTTAGGTTCTGGGAAAGGGAAGGAGGTCTTGGACTAGAAGTTCTGTGTCTGATCTGAGATTAGATATTTTGTACTTTTGATTTTTGTACAGTCATGACTTTTCTATTCTGTTATGTTCTTTTTGTCTGTAGCCATGCACTATATCTGTATATGATTTTTTTGTTGAAAGAAAAGATAAATGAACTATTCTGTATTTGGATGATTATAGTAGCTCTATGTTTTTTTGTCTATTTAATATTTGGAAGAAAGTTCTGAAGCAAATTCCAAAACTAGATCTTGGATTTTCAACAGTTGTGTCATGGCCCGATGCGAGTTGGATCCGTCCTGGTCGGGTTGGGTCGTGAAAAACTTAAGTGGTATCAGAGCAATAGTTTTGGAATTTGGATTGTAAGACAGAGCTATAGGAATTGATCTGTAAGTCTGTCGAGGTAGTTCTAGTTTTTCTAGATTTTTATTATATTATTTTGTGCCTAGTTTTGTGTGTGCCTATGGATCTGTCAGACCCAGATATGACAGATGGGCAGAGTGCTAGTCAGGCAGCTCCGGTGAGTAGTACTGCCTTAGTGGTTGGTTTTGATACACTTTCTTAATTTTTACATTGGTTGCTCAGATGATGAGCTAGACTCAGAGTAGAGCCTCTACTGTTCGATCTGAGGATGTGGATAGACATCTACAGATGTTTATGAGATTGAAACCTCCGAGGTTTGAGGGCACTGTTGAGCCCAGAGTAGCTGAAGAGTGACTGAGAAGGTTAGAGAAGACTTTTGACGGTATGCAGTGTCCGTCAGACAGGAAGGTACCGTTGGAAGTTTTTCAGTTGGATGGCGAGGCTGAGCGCTGGTGGATGGGCCAGCAGGAGGAAAAGTTCCAAGGAAAGCAAAACTCTCTGATTTCTTGGGAAGAGTTTTCTGAGGTATTTCGATAGTAGTTTGTACCTCCCTCTGCAAGACAGTAGATGCATGAGACTTTTTTTAGGCTAGTTCAGGGGAGCAGGACTGTGATGCAGTATGAGGCAGAGTTTACTGCTTTAGCCCGATATGCTCTGTAGTTGGTAAGTACTTCTGCTGAGAAGTGCTACAGATTTCTGAGGGGACTACGAGATAGTCTGAGGCAGCCCTTGGTACTGTTTCATATTTCTGATTTCTTCGAGCTTGTGGAGAGATCTCGTCTAATAGAGAACGATTTGATGGCTATTCAACGGCGGTGGACTGCGATTAGGAAGGGGTTTGGGGGTGATGTTTCTAGTAGTAGTTCCTCTGGCAAGATGAGATTTATTTCTGGAGACCCCAGGAGGAGTGGACAGTCGGGATCCACTACAGTTTCTGGTACTGCCGCTACCAGTACGACCAATTCTGGATCTATCAGTGGGGCACCTGTGTGCCAAAGTTGTGGACGATGACATTTTGACCAGTACTACAGGATGACTGGTTAGTGCTTTAGATGTGGTCAGCCAGGACATCAGATTATAGAGTGTCAACAAGCTGAATTTGATAGACGATATGAGTTCCGATCTGATAGTAGACCAGGAAGGCCGAGGACTATTTCTCCACGTACTGTGGCTGAAGGATCCTCTGGTAGAGGTGTTGCGTCGAGTTCTGTGGCACGGAGACCACCTACTGGTAGTCAGCGTGAGTCTAGTGGTTCACTAGCTCCAGCTCCAGTTCAGCCATGTGTGTACAATTTGAGTTAGCAGGAGGCTTGTGATGCTCCAGATGTGGTGACAGGTACGATTTATATTTCTGAACATCCCTGTCATGTTCTGTTTGATTCTGGAGCCAGTCACTCGTTTCTTTTCGAGCGCTGTTTTGATGCTTTACATCTGGATTTTGTTTTTCTACAGGTTTCTCTTTACATTATTTTGCCAGCTGGAAGCAATTGGATTGCCCGAAAGTTTTGTTTCTGTGAGCTTGATACTTCATGCAAGAAATGGAAGTCGGGTTTGATTTTATTGTCGATTTCTTCTTACAACATGATTTTGGGTATGGATTGACTGAGTCTGTATGAGGCTCAGATTGATTGTTTGAAGAAGCAAGTGAGCTTGCTTATGGATGGCGAGATATGTGTATTCCAAGGATTACGAGGTGTTCTCTCTTGTTTGATTTCTGTGTTGGAAGTCAGAAGAATGTGGAAGAAGGGTTGCCCGGTATTTTTAGCTTCCGTACGGGATATAAACCTAGATGTGAGTTATGTTTCTGATATATCAGTTGTACTAGAGTTTTCTGATGTTTTTCCTGAGGAGTTGGTTGGTTTGCCTTCGAATAGAGACGTTGAGTTCTATATTGATATTTTTCTGGGTACAGCTCCAATATCAAAAGCTTCGTATAGGATGGCACCGAAAGAACTTTCTGAGTTGAAAGTTCAACTCCAGGAGTTGGTGGATAGAGAATTTGTTCATCCTAATATTTCTCCTTGGGGAGCACCTGTACTGTTTATAAAGAAGAAGGACAGAATACTCCGTATGTGTGTTGATTACAGAGATTTGAATAAAGTCACGATCAAGAACAAGTATCCATTACCACAGATTGATGACTTGTTTGATCAGCTTTCTATTTCTTCTGTATTTTTAAAGATTGATTAGAGATCTGGATACTATCAGGTGAAGGTGAAGGAAGCTGATGTGTTGAAGACAGCTTTCAGTACTCGGTACAGGCACTACGAGTTTTTGGTTATGCCTTTTGGGGTAACCAATGCACCTGCTGTTTTCATGGATCTGATGAATAGAGTGTTCAAGGAGTATCTGGATCAGTTTGTGATCGTCTTCATCGATGATATTCTGGTGTATTCTGCTTCTAAGGAAGATCATGCCAGACATTTAAAGATTGTGTTTGAGACTTTGAGGCAGCATC
The DNA here is from genome assembly GCA_019514585.1 of Dendrobium officinale. Classification (NCBI taxonomy): domain Eukaryota; kingdom Viridiplantae; phylum Streptophyta; class Magnoliopsida; order Asparagales; family Orchidaceae; genus Dendrobium; species Dendrobium officinale. The sequence continues at coordinate 37,084,391 of CM033687.1, forward strand.
AATTGTATGCTAAGTTTTCCATAAAAGTTTGTTAGGGATGTTAAGCCCTTATGAACTTAGTCCCAAGCTAACCAAGATGGGGGGTGAATTGGTATTTTAAAAAATTTCTTTTCACAAAGAATGAAAATCATATAAACCAAATCACACCACAAAAATAAATGCGGAAATAAAAGTGCGAAAGCAAGAAAATAAGAACACAGGAATTTATAGTGGTTCAGTCAACTCGACCTACGTCCACTCTTTGGAGGAACCTCCAAGTATTGCACTATAAAACGTGACTCTCTTTTAGCCCCCACGGCTAGGCAGAGAACCTATCTCCTTTTGCTTCCTCCTGAAGCTGGCAGAGAACCACAACTAAAAGCTAACTCCTTACCTCTACCGACCCTTCCACGGATGAGAAACTCTAGACGAAGAAGAAGCAGAGCGATCCTTGAAGCAACCCTTGTGAATCCCCTCACAAGCTCCCCCTCATAAGATCCTCTCTCTCTCCCTCTCTCTCTTTCTCTCCTCAAGGCCTTCTCAGGTCAAGGCAGCAGCCAAAGGTCTTGAAAAACGTTGAACAAGAGCTCTTAAATAGAAGAGATTCAAAGGAGCTCATTAATTGTAAGTTGCCGACTTTATCATCCAGGCCGATATGGACATCGGCCTGGCCGATCAGTACAAAACTCAGAAGATCGGCCAGAGTATCGCCCTGGATGTAAAACTGGAAGATTAAAAATTAGCTTGATCGTCCTGGCCGATCAGTTCAAATCATGGGAAAATCATCCTGAGAATAGCCCTGGATACGAGCTGGCCGATATTTATCGTCCTGAAGTAACTTAAGGTTTTTGACTGGATCGTCCTGGCCGATCCTGCGATCGTCCAGGATGATATGATCGTATTAATCATCCTTAATTACTCCATTGATTTCCTGATCAATTAAGGCATAATTTGAGAATTTCGTCCAGGACGATCAATGATCATCCTGGCCGATAATTTAAAAATACAGTATACCTTAATTTTCTAGGGCGACAACTTCTTTCTGTTTTGAGCTTATCGTCCTGGCCGATACACGTATCGTCCAGGCCGATATGTTAATGACGGCTTCCTTAATTAAGAATCCTTATTTAGACTTTCTGTTTTAAGCCTGATCGTCAAGGCTGATGTAAAAAATCATCCTGGCCGATATGAGTAAAAAGAAAAATTCTAAGTCTCTCAAGTGTGTGTGTGTGTGTGTAGGGTTACTTAGCATCAGTCTCTTTGACCATTACAAGTAGACTCAAGAATTGAAAAACAAAAGTACAAACTGACTCAACCCTAAACCTATGCACTCCTGAACTGGCTTTGTCGGTTCGTCCGATCTTCGATTCCTGAAAAGTTAGAAGCAACAAGCAGTCCTAGAGAAATAGTGTTTGTCAATCATCAAAATATAAGCCATGAAAATATATTTGCAATAATCTCCCCCTTTTTGATGATGGCAAACACAAGTAGGAAAATATCCAAAAAAAGTCCATTAGAATTTCAAAGTTACAAACCCAACAACTTTTCCTACCTTACCCTACTCCCCCTTTTGTCATCATAAAAAGAGGGTCCAGATACAAAAGAAAACACCACAACAAAAAAATACTAACAAGCAAACTACATAAAACAGGAAACAAACAGCAGAAAAATACAGACTAGAAAAACGAAGGATCCTGATCATCAGATGGAGGTGGTGGAGGTGGCTGCTGAAAGGAGCTGGCAAGCGTGGTAAACTGAGCATTGAACCAGGTGATGTCCTGGTCATGCTTCTGCTGCTGGTGAGTAAGGTAACTGTCAAATCGGGCTAAATCTTCAGTGCGGTGCTGCTCGTAGCGGGCAATGTCCTTAGAGTGTTGCTGCTCCTGTGCAGCAACGTAGGCGTTAAAGCGGGTCTCCCATCGATCAAACCTTTCTATCAACTGATCAACTGGTGAGTGCTGATGTAGAGGAACAGGGTCAGTAAATGGAGCGGGAGCGGGAGCCTCCTCCTCTCCAGCCCCCCGAGGTTCCTCAGAGTGGAGATGAGTACTGTGAAGGGTACTGAAGGAACTGTTTGAGTAGAAGGGAGTTGGGAGGTTTGGTGGTATAGGATACTGTAGTTGGTATTTGGTTTCAAGGACATAGGCTATGATGTGTCCTAAGGCTAGATTGAGTTTCCTCTTATGACCCGGATCGCGGATTATGGTTAAGTGATCAATGTATCGAAAGATTAAATCCGCAGTATTGAATTCTCTATGAGCCATGATGTAGAAAGTGGTTAGGGAAAGTAGAGGGGTGATATGGATTCGGTCCCCGGCTTTTGGAATTATGGAGATGCGAAGGACATGTTGGATTGTCCTAGCATCTTTGACTAAAGAGCTAGCCTCTCCAATATAAAAAAGTGCATTGGTCTGGCGAAGGAAGTGATTCGTCGTGGACCAATCAAGGTCAGGATCAGAAGCGATTAAGTACAGCTTATCCCCGGTGGTGAATAGCTGTAAAAGATCAACACAATCTTGATATGTGATTTCGACAGGGCGTCGATTCACATAGGAGGTCAGGGCTGTGAAGGTAGGGTTAATGCGAAGGTTTGCAAAAAATTCTCAAAGAAACTCAGAATTGAAGGGGAAAGCAAGAGATAGAATGAAGCAAAGGGAGGTGTGAGCGAAAATATCCATTATCGGGTATGAGATGTGTGCAGGATTGATGATTCTGGAGACAGTTATCCCATACTCTTTATAACGATGGTAGGCGGCTTCATCTTCTGCTTCCCTGAAATGAGGGTCAATCCTAGCCCTCAAAGAACTCCCAGAAGTTTGTCGGACACATTTCCCACCAGCCATAGAGAGGAGTTAGCAAGAAAACATAAGAGGAAAAAGGGTGGAAAGTGAAAAACCATGGCTGGAACGGCCAGAATTTAAAGAAACGGTCCTATCGGCCTGGCCGATCGCAGAATCGTCCAGGCCGATATGGCTCAATAATTGCGTACAGGCCGATTGGTCAAAAAGACGGTCCAATCGTCCGGGCCGATCAGATATAGGGCCAGGCCGATTAGACACAGGCGATCGGCCCGAGGAGTCAATCTGGACGACCGTTGAAAAAGCATATCGTCCGGGCCGATTAGGTGTATCGTCCTGGACGATGCACAATAATTAATCGTACCGGCCGAAATTAAAACGTTTTAAATCACTGCCATGTATATCGTCCAGGACGAACAGTGGATCGGCCCGGCCGATTGTCCAATAATGGATCGTCCGGGGCCAATTTTAAAGATTTAAACGTGCTGACACGTGGATCGTCCAGGACGATCCAGTGTATCGGCTAGGACGATGCACATAAAATGTATCGGCCAGATGAAATATTCTATCGGCCAGGACTATCATCATGATTGCAACATAGTTCGATCAAATCATCCAGGACGATATAGGATCGTCCAGGACGATGAGTTACAGCAAGCATAGAAAAGGTCAGCAGATGTATTTTGAAGAGAATTTGCCCTATCGTCTAGGATGATAAAGGTATCGGTCAGTACGATGTGACTAGAATTTGAAACATAAAGAAGGATGGTGATGATCAAAGCCCTCAAACAAAAAACAAAAGAAAAACAGAAAAAAAACACAGTAATAGAAAGCAAAAATACAAGGAAAATAAAAAAACGAATATTTTGGATTTTAATTTTTCTATTTTTTTTTATGGAGGCATCATATGAGAATTTCTCAAAAAGTTAAACTTTTAAAGTTCCAAGAGATCAAGGAGTTTAACAAATCCCAATTAGAAGAAGGTAGAACATCTGATTCTGTTAACCCTAGATCAGACATCATTTAGGGTACAAAATTCTTTTTGAAAAATAAAGGCCCAACTCAGAATAACTAAATAGGATAAGAAGATCCATTCAAGACGTGTTTATAAAGAAAATATCTTGTAATTAATAAAACAAAGTAATTTTTCTCAATCATGGAAATTGAAATCAAGTCTTTGAAAGCATCACATAATCCATGAGTTCTCTAAGTTTTAAGAGTTTTAGCAAATAGAGGATAGCTTGCATTTAGTGGGCTCATTTTATGCCTCTTGTCACTTCGATTGACTCTTTGAGCGTCTTTTGATTCTTTGATACACTTTTGTGTATATGGCTTTCTTTTCAATTTAGCTTCATTGGCCTCTTTCCTTTTTAACTCTTGTAAGATAGAAACTCTTTAATATACCTTTAAAAAAAAATTTAGTTGTGAGTATATCCTCCAAATATTAGAGAATAGGAGCTCTCTCTCTAACATAGGGAAGAACAATCCACAACACAAAATCAAAATCATGTGATAAATGCAATGGCAAGATTTCAAAAAACTTGAAAGATATATAAGAACTTTACCTATTATGCATAAGATAAATTAATGTAGCAAGATGAGAAAAGGATCTTAATTAAAAAAACCATTGGTTAAACTAAGTTTAGACTTTTATTTAGAGAAGAAAATCATACCACTAAACAAGGTCAGAAGGAGGGAAAAACATCAACAGTATTTCTCCCTTTAACTAATTTAGAAAAGCTAAACATTATCTCCAAAACTCCAAAATCTAAAAGCTTGAAAAAATTCATCATATGTAACACCAAAAAAAAATGAAAACAAAGCAAACTAGAACAACACAAAGCAAGCACAAAAACTAGCACAAAAAAAAAAAAACATAAAAACTAAAAATTTCAAGCAAGTTATAAGGCAGCGAGTTTAAGCAATTTTGAGCTACCAGCCTCCTTATGTCCAGTTATCCTATGCTCCCACGAGGTCTTTGGTGAGAGCACTCCTGCAAAGCTCAACAACAGTCAGATTTAGGAACCCAAACAGGTTTGGGCCCCTTCTTAGGAAAAGTAAAGTGCAATGCAGATATGGTATGCTGTGAATCATGCATCTTAGGTCTCCACACCCAATGTGTACTACGGTGAATGGTACAAGTGTGTGAGATGTGTCCTAGCATGCCACATGAGAAACATCTAACTCTAGGAAAAAGGTTTCTTAAATGGTTTGAGTTATAATACCTCTTCTTAGGTTCTGTCTTAGGATCAAAAGTAGATGTCATCCAATTTTTCTTACATGTATCCAAATCATTTTGAATCCTCAAATTAGTTTTCTTTAATGCATCATTCTCAATCCTCAAATTTTTCTCAATCTCTTTAGATTTCTTAAGATCAAAATTAAGTGAGGTGTGTGAAACGTTTAATGCCTTATATTCATCAATTAATTCTGAATGCTTTTTGTTCAACTCATCAAATTCATCAAGAAAAGCCATGTGATTAGAATCAATCGTTGAATGATCTTTAAGAATGACTTCATACTCTTTCTGCAAATTTACAAGTTCCACTTTTAAGCTAACATGTGTTTTCTTGAGTTTTTTGTATGATGCATGGATTTTTTCATAAATTTCAAACAATTCATCATAGGTTAGTTTACATACCTCTTCCTCATCACTTTGCTCAAGATGATCTTCCCCTATTAAGCACAGGTTCATTGTCTCTTCCTTTGGTTCAGTCTCAAAGGAATCAGTATCAGATTCTGCCCAGAATGCCTTTTGGATTCTCTTCTTCTCCTTCTTAAACTTAGATTTTTCCTCAATCTTTTCCTTGCTTGTGTTATCTATAAGTGTTGGGCAATCGGCATTCACATGTCCAGGTTTCCTGCATTCAAAACAAACAACATCAGAAGATCCTTTAACATGTTTATGATCCTTACCTTTTCTCCAACTTTGATGATGCTTTTGTTTCTTCCTTAGAAAGCTTTTGAATTGCCTTGTGATGAAGGCAACTTTATCGCTTTCAGACTCTGAAGATTCAGAATCTAATTTGTGCGCCTTCAGTGCAATTATTTTCTCCTTTTTCTTCTCACCTGCATCAAGATTTCTTTGATTCACTTCTTGCTCGTAAGAAATGAGTGAGCCAAGTAAGTTATCAATAGAATAGGTGTTCAAATCCTTAGATTCAGTGATTGCAGTGATTTTAGCATTATAAGATGAAGGCAAGCATCTCAAAATCTTGTTAGCTTTTTCATAGTTTGAAAGTTCTTTTCCTAGTGCATGCAGTGAAGTAATTATCTGAGTAAATCTTGTATACATGTCAGAAATCGATTCATGAGGTTTCATACAAAAAAGTTCATAGTCATGCAAGAGAATGTTCAAACGGGATTGTTTAACTTCATTAGTACCTTCATAGGTGATGCACAATTTATCCCAAATCTCTTTACCAATTTTGCAAGTGGAGACACGCAAGTAATCCTCAAATTTTAAAGCACAAAAAAAGCAGTTCAAATATTTTGCATTCAATTGAGCTAAATCACGTTCATCGAAAGTCCATTCGGTAAAAGCAACTTCAGTTTTAACACCATTAATTTCACGAGAAGGTGGAGAATAACCTTCTTGAATAAGCATCCACATGTGATAATCAGTAGATTGTAAAAATATTGACATGCGAGTTTTCCAAAAATCAAAAGGTAGGTTATCTAACAGGGGAGGTCGGGTAATAGAATACCCTTCCGTAGTGTTATGATTCTCAAGGTTAGCCATGGATCTAATTGAAAAAATTTTTAAACTTAAATTTTTGAATCCCGCTCTGATACCACTTGAAAGTGCTCTGATACCACTTGAAAGTTCGTTAGGGATGTTAAGCCCTTATGAACTTAGTCCCAAGCTAACCAAGAGGAGGGGGAGGGGGTGAATTGGTATTTTAAAAAATTTCTTTTCACAAAGAATAAAAATCACATAAACCAAAATCACAACACAAAAATAAATGCATAAATAAAAGCGTGGAAGCAAGAAAATAAGAACACAGAAATTTATAGTGGTTCGGTCAACTCGACCTACATCCACTCCTTGGAGGCACTCTCTAAGTATTGCACTACAAAACGTGACGCTCCTTTATCCCCCATGGCTAGGCGGAGAAGCCCTCACAAGAACCTCCTTTTTGCCACCCCGGAAAGGCAGAGAACCTATCTCCTTTTGCTTCCTCCTGAAGCTGGCAGAGAACTACAACCAAAAGCTAACTCCTTACCTCTACCGACCCTTCCACGGATGAGAAACTCTAGACGAAGAAGAAGCAGAGCGATCCTTAAAGCAACCCTTGTGAATTCTCTCACAAGCTCCCCCTCACAAGATCCTCACTCTCTCTTTCTCTCTCTTTCTCTCCTCAAGGCCTTCTCAGGTCAAGGCAGCAGCCAAAGGTTTTTCAAAACATTGAATAAGAGCTCTCTCTCTTTCTCTCCTCAAGGCCTTCTCACCATGCGATCGTCCAGGACGATATGATCATATCAATCATCCTTAATTACTCCCTTGATTTCTTGATCAATTAATGCATAATTTGAGAATTTCGTCCAGGATGATCAATGATCGTCCTGGCCGATAATTTAAAAATACAGTATACCTTAATTGTCTATGGCGACAACTTTTTTCTGTTTTAAGCTTATCGTCCTGGCCGATACACGTATCGTCCAGGCCGATATGTTAATGACGGCTGCCTTAATTAAGAATCCTTATTTAGACTTTCTGTTTTAAGCGTGATCGTCCAGGTTGATGTAAAAAATCGTCCTGGCCGATATGAGTTAAAACAGAAATTTTAAGTCTCTCAAGTATGTGTGTGTAGGGTTACTTAGCATCAGTCTCTTTGACCATTACAATTAGACTCAATAATTGAAAAATAAAAGTACAGACTGACTCAACCCTAAACCTATGCACTCCTGAACTGGCTTTGTCGGTTCATCCGATCTTCGATTCCTGAAAAATTAGAAGCAACAAGCAGTCCAAGAGAAATAATATTTGTCAATCATCAAAACATACATAAGCCATGAAAATAGATTTGCAACATTCCAAGTGTGAATTTTGGCTGAAGAGCATTTTTTTTCTAGGGCATGTGGTGAGCGGTGAAGGTATTTCTATTGATTCCCAGAAGATTCAAGCTGTTGCTGATTGGCCAAGGCCTACTACGATATTTGAGGTACATAGTTTCTTAGGCATGGCTGGATATTATAGGAAATTTGTGAAGGAATTTTCTCAAATTTCTACGCCTCTGACGAGACTGACTTAGAAGTCAGTAGCTTTTATTTGGACACGGAAATGTGAAGCCAGTTTTCAGAGGTTGAAGGATTGTTTGACATTTGCTCATTTGTTAGCACTTCCGTTAGGTACGGAAAAATTTCAGGTGTTCAGTGATGTTTCACTGAAAGGTTTGGGCTGTATTCTGATGCAGCATGGTCGAGTAATAGCCTATGCTTTGGGACAGTTGAAACCACATAAAAAGAATTACTCGACCCATGATTTTGAATTGACAGCAGTCGTATTTGCTTTGAAGATTTGGCCTCATTACTTGTATGGTGTCAGATGTGAGATCTTTATGGATCATAAGAGCTTGAAGTACATATTCACTCAGAAGGATCTGAATTTGAGGCAAAGAAGATGGCTTGAATTGATCAAGGACTAAGACCCGACGATTCAGTATCAGCCTGGTAAGGCTAATGTGGTAGCAGACGCTTTGAGCAGGAAGTCTTCTGGATTATCAGGTATTCAACTCACTTCTGATGACTATCTGATACGAGATATGGAAAGATTATAGTTGGAGGTGATTTCCTCTACTGGTTCGGATTCTATTATTTTGACTCAGATAAACATTCAATCTTCTCTAGAAGAAAGGATTCAGGAAGCTCAGAAGTCAGACTCCAATTATTTGAAGTTAATTACTCAGATTGAATCTGGTAAGAAACATGAACTACGAGTTTCTGATTATGGTGTTATCTTCTGCAAGAATAGACTGTGGATTCCTGTGTTTGGAGATTTGAGGAAATAAATTATGTACGAATCTAACCATTCAGGATATACGATACATCCGGGAAGTGATAAGATGTACGGAGATATGAAGAGTTTATTCTGGTGGCCTGGAATGAAAAAGGATGTAGCAGATTTTGTTGTGAAATGCGAAGCCTGTCAGTTAGTGAAGGCAGAACATCAGCGACCAGGAGATCTTTTGCAGTCGTTGCCTATCGCTGAATGGAAGTGGGAGGAGGTATCGATGGACTTTGCTATGGGTTTCCCTCGATCTAGGCAAGGGCATGATGCCATCTGGGTGATTATGGATCGATTGACGAAGTCTGCACACTTTCTTCTGATTAGGCAGACGGATCCGGTGGATAAGTTGGCACAGGTTTATGTGAAGGAAATTATTAGATTACATGGTGTACATAAAGTAATTGTATCTGATCGAGATGGACAGTTTACTTCCAGACTTTGGAAGGGTATTCAACAAGGCTTGGGTACGAAGTTACATTTCAGTACGGCTTTTCTTCCGCAGACTGATGGACAGTCTGAGAGGACTATTCAGGTACTGGAAGATCTTCTGAGGTTATGTGTTTTAGATTTTGGAGGAAGTTGGAAAGATCATATCCCTTTGATCGAATTTGCTTATAATAATAGTTTCCAGTCCAGTATTGATATGACGCCTTATGAAGCTTTGTATGGCCGGAAGTGTAGAACTCCTTTGACTCTGACAGAGGTGGGCGATAGACAGGAAATGGGTGTGACGTTTGTGGATGAAACTGTTATGAATATTAATCTAATTAAAGAAATATTGAAAGCTGCACAAGATAGACAACAAAAATATTACAATCAGAAGCACAGATTTGTGAAATTTCAGGTTGGTGACTTTGTGTATGTCAAAGTCAGTCCGATGAAAGGTGTGAGCAGATTTGGAAGAGTGAGCAAACTCAGTCCAAGGTATGTCGGACCTTTTGAAATCTTTGAAAAGATTGGTAAGTCTGCTTATAGATTGTTGTTATCCGATCAGTTGTCTGATGTGCATAATATTTTTTACATATCCTCTTTAAGAAAGTGGATATCTGATTCTGATAAGAAAGGGTATACTGATAAGCTTGAGATTCAGGAGAATCTACAGTACAAAGAAGAACCTGAGAAAATTTTGGCCTATGATGTACGAAGGTTAATAAGTAAACAGATTCCTATGGTTAAAGTGCAGTGAAAACACAGAACAACACGGGAAGCGACTTGGGAGAAGGAGTCGGATATGAGGCAGTCATATCCGTATTTGTTTTGACTCAGTTTACTTTGGAAATGTCGAGGACGACATTTTTCTTAAGGTGGGTAGATTGTAAAACTCTTCAAAAGTTGTTTTTTAGTGCTGTTAGTCCCAGACGAACTGGCCTTAGTCCTAGACGAACTGAAGAAAATTTTGAAGAATATGTCATTTTTGTCTGTACGAATCTGGAAGGGTCGGGACGAACCGTCGGGACGAATTGAACCCGAGAGTTTCGTCCAGGGACGAAATAAATTGGAATTAATTTCGTCTGGATGATTTGAGTCTAGAGAAAATCATACCGGGATGAATCGGGACATCGTCCGGGACGATCCTGCTTAATAAATATCTGAAAGTGTCGTTTTTGAAGAGAGAGAAAGCCTAGGAGAGAGAAAAACAAAGGGAAAAGAAGAAAAGTGGATTTTTGGGCGACTTCGACTCGTTTTTGTCCTTCGCCATAATTGGAAAAGTTGATCGACTCGAGGTAAGGCACATTCCGCCTTTCTCAATTTTCAAAAACGAGAATTTTGACGACTTTACTGTTTCGGATTTTGTTTCCGTTAGCGAATTTTTGGTATTACTTTCTTCTGACAAAGGTTTTACCACATAACTTTTGGTATATTTTTGAGATGATAATTATGCACGTTTTGAGTATTTTTTGGAAGATTTTTACCAGATATTTTGAATTCTGCGGCGTTTTAATTGAATTGCAAGTTATCAGGATGTTGAAAAATGTTATGTCAGTACAATGAAAGTCTTATAATATTGTTGTGGATATTCTGTGATGATTTGGTAAATTTCAGAATATGTGAATTTTGTGTAAATTCCGTAGACTGCCGTTATGCCGCTGATTTTTCGTACAAATTCTGATTTTTTTTCTGAATTTATACATTGAATGAATTGAAATGTTTGTATGCTATCAGAAGGGAGTTATAAGGGGCCATGATCCTTTGAGATACTTTCTATGTTAGGAAATAAGTTATGTTCTGGAAATTCTGAATATCTGTTCTGTTCTGTTCTGGTGCTATAAGCATAAAGGGAGGCATAAGGGGCCAGAATCCGTTGAGATTATGTCAGTGTCTGGGAAGGGAGGCATAAGGGGCCAGAATCCGTTGAGATTCTGTCAGGGTCAGGGAATCTGATATGAATGTGATTTTATCCGATTTCTGATTTCTGTACGATTCTGGTTATTACGTACGATATTGTCTGCTCTATGACTTGAAAGCTTTATGACGTCTGTTTTGAACTTTGATTTGAAATGACTTCAGTTTTCTGTATTAGTTGTTTGATTTATATTGATTAAGTATATGTTCTGTCTGCTCTACGATTTCCATACGGCTATTTTCTGATATATTTTCTGATGTGAATTTCTAATGATTTAGATTGGTGAGTGATGTCTTGCTGAGTTGTGTTAGCTCATCCTTATTTTCTACGTGATTTTTAGGTTCTGGGAAAGGGAAGGAGGTCTTGGACTAGAAGTTCTATGTCTGATCTGAGATTAGGTATTTTGTACTTTTGATTTTTGTACAGTCATGGCTTTTCTATTCTGTGATGTTCTTTCTGTCTGTAGCCATGCATTGTATCTGTATATGATTGTTTTGATGAGAGAAAAGATAGATGAACTGTTCTATATTTGGATGATTATAGTAGCTCCGTGTTTTTCTGTCTATTTAATATTTGGAAGAAAGTTCTGAAGCAAATTCCAAAACTAGATCTTGGATTTTCAACAGTTGTATTGCAGCCCGATGCGAGCGAGTTCCATCCCGGTCGGGTTGGGTCGTGACAGTTTAAACTCAAAGCAGGATTGGCCGACTCCAAGTCTAGGGCCTTAATAGTATTCAAATTATCAACCACCGGACGACACTTACCCACCACATGACCAATGCACTTACAGGACGAGAGAAAAGTAGGAAATTCATCAAAAACAACATCTTGAATGTAGCCAAGATTTTCAGGACCTAACCAGACCTTATCAGGGTAGGATTTCGTTATATCCAGTTCCACCAAAACGCAAGCTAAAGACGGCCTGGAACCAGTCGCAATAGCAGAATCGATTTTCAAAGGTTTGCCAAAAAGAGAAGCCAAACCGTGAAGGATGCGAGAAGAAAACAGGTGGGGATGAAGTTTCGAAAAAGAAATCCAAATGAGAATCACCGGCGACTCAACACTGGTATCTACTAGAGGGGACCACTTGGTAAGCTTCATGTAACAGTTATACATCAAATAAGAACGGTGACAAAAAACCCTACAATAATCTAGGTCATTAGCCAGCTTGATGAGGACATGCGAATGATTGAGCAGGGTAACCGAAACATCTCCGTTCAACTTTAAGTTAAAGAAAAACCGACGAATGGACTCAAGGGAAGGCCGCTTGGTGGGAAAAAATCCAACCAGAGAAAATTGGAAAGGGGCAGCCAAAGCCAAAATCTCAAGTTCAGAAACCCAAAGAGAAGGCATTCCATGAAAAGAGGAAGCCTTAATTTCCGGAAAACCAGTTACATTAGAGGAACCCGCAAGAACATCGGCAAACAAACGAGATGAAGAGGAACCCCCAAAAAACTAGGGTCCGAATGTTTCACCGCCATACCAGACCACGCCGAAAAAAAACGACCAAAAAAACCAATAAAACACCAGGAGAAGGAGACTTCCTTAGCAGAGGCAAGAATCCGGCACCACCGAACACACCGGAAGCGCCACCGAACACACCGGAAGGGGCTAGGGCAAAAGCCCCTTTTTTGGTCAAAGGCAGGAAGCAATTATTACTCATGAGCACTTGAATTGAGTAGATTCATGCTTCATAATTCATAAAATGGACAATACACGTGTTCTCTTAAATAGTCATTTACTACGTTCACAAGATTTAAATGACAAATATCTTAAAGATGACTTAGGCTCCACTGCCTAAATTACTTGAATAACCAATGCATTATTACTAAGCTCATAGGCATATGATACTTAATTACATTTTTCAAATTTCTGTATTTAGTTATTTTAATTGATATATATTTCAAATGTTTAAGTTTTAATGAAGAAAAAGATATTTTGATTCAAGTAAAGATTTTCTTAATAAATGTTATTATAAATAGATGCTACCATAAATAGGCTAAATATTGTATTTGTCTTAAGAGGATTAAGTTGAAGGACTACCAAAAGAAATTATTTATGTACAAAATTTCTAATTTTGGACTAAACATTAAAGGAAAAACAGCCTTTTCCGGCGGCCGACAAACATTTTTGTCAGAAATAGACCAAAATCTGTCAGTAATTAGTATTTATGGCAGATTTCTGACAAAAAATTTTCCACCGATAAAATACGCGTTAGAAAATTAGTACTGGCACGAAATAAATACTTTTAAAATTTTTTTCAGAGAATTTCAGACAGACATTTCTACAGCAAAATAAAAAAATAAATTAGTAAAATTATTTTTTGTTTACCAGCCAAACCCAAACAAGCTCGCCCACCGACCCACGCACCCATGCTCGCTGAACACCCTTCAAACCGCACGCTTGCCATTAACTAAGCCCGCACAACCAGCCAGACATCAAAACCGACACAAGCCTAGCGGTCAAACATTTGCCTTCATACATCAGCCTGCAACCTGCTCTGACTTGCTCCAACCCACCCAAAGACGCAAAAGCCTGCTTCGTCGTTTGCGCCCGTGTTTAATCTCCTTTAAAGAGCAAAACATTCTCCTACACAGTTGGTGTCGAACAAAATAGTCAATTAGTAAATTTTAATTAGTTAATATTATAATTAATATTATTAGTTAATTTAAATTGCTTAATTAATTAAGTTGTTAATTTAAAAATTTGTATTTAATAATTTAGTTAACTAATTAATTAGTTAATTTATTTAATATATTACTTAATTTAATAAATTAGTTAATTAGTTCATTTAAATTAATTAGTTAGTTAATTAGTTAATTAGTTGATATTATTAGTGAATTTAGAATAGTTAATATTATTAATGAATTTTAGTTAGTTAATTAGCTAATTTAACTTATTTAATTATTTAATTAGTTAATGAATTATTATTTTTTATTATAATATATGTTCATTTCCTAGAAGAATTTAAAATTCGTCGAAAATCCGTTTGAAAATCCACTGGAAATCCGTCAGAAATATTTCATCGGAAGTCTGTCGAAAATATTTCATCGGAATCTGATGTAAATCCGTTAGAAAATCTGGAGAAAATTCATGTGTAAAATTTTCACTAGTAAATTACTTTTTTCCTGTATTGATAGAAATTTGTATTTGTATTAGAAATAGGTATTTTGAATTATATATAAGTTAGAGGCACAAAATATGAGAAGAATGAAATATATGTCCAAGTCCACATTAAGTACCTTATGAAAGATATTATAGGAATTAATTATACATAAAAAATTAATAAGTGGCTTTATCATTGGTAGGCTCCATAATACTACCATAGAATCATAATCATTGATCGTAGATCAGTTGCCCATCTCATTAGAGGCTTGGGTAAAGACTAGATTAATTATCATTAACATTTATAAACCCCCAAGTTCTCCATATTTATCCATATTTTGAACTAGGACAAATAAATGATTCAATGAAGGTTAAATAATTAAGCATCATTTAAAACCTTCAATCTATCATTACTAGTGTTCAACTTTAATGGACATCTTCCATATCTACTATATTTTATTAATCTCCATCTTAAAAGAAGAATGATGACACTAATAGCCTAGTGATGACCCTTATTAGCTAATATCTATTCACAAAAAAACCCCATCGCCTGTTATAACACTTCATCAACATATTAACCCACAATATTTGACATTTGTTAACTAACACCACCTAATGTCAACAATAAGCTAATGTCTACCAACATTTTAAGTCCTTATATCCATCGATGTCCAACTCCCAATATGCATCATCATCATCATTGATGCATGTTGGAGTAGAACTGTAAACATTCATATTTCAATATTATTTTACATGAAATGTTTGCTGATGTCTTGAAGCATCAAGTTTTTTCTTAAGCTTGTTGATGCCAAACACATGATGTTTGCCATCATTATTTACCAACATCCATCAGTTTGCAACACAAGATGTATGTCAATCAATATTACTTAATATATGTGGTTGACTAACATCTATTGATATCTAACTCATAACATCTAACTCTTAGTGCCCTTCCATTACATTTCATTATGACATGTTGGTTCACAATACTAGATGTACGTTGACTAATTTCACCCATCATCTATAATTAACTAGCATCCAACTCATGATATCCTTCAACATTTAAGTCTTATGCACATTGTCTCCCTTCAGTAGTGCTTATAGGACTACAACACTAGATAACCACCAATCAACATCACTCTACATTTACAATTAGCTTATCCCATTCCAAACTCACTTTAGATGTCAATGTTATGATTATATTGAATATATCGAGCATTTGTTTATATCTTTTGCATTTTTCAATAAAATTTGGTATCATTTTACCTATTATTTTAACACTTATTTTAATATTTACTATGACACTAGCACATTGTACTATAATTGAGCCAATACTTACATTAACTACTCTAAAAGTCATATCTCTTCAATTCTTTTATAGTTTGCTAGGTTTAATGGGGAGCTTGTTATCTTTATAAAAAATACCAACAGTGCTTAGTCCTGGATTCTTAGGTTTGATTATCTGAGGTTTATCTTATACAAAAATGAGTTAGTCGTGCTTATTACATCTCATTTAAACTTCACATGGTTAATACTCCTTTTCTTAATCCATTAACCCATTCAAGAGATGCTTCAAACACTCATTTTTAAATTTAGTTCAAATGTCAATTTCTAAGATCAATCATAGTTCCAATCCAAACATAGCCTAGGTAAAAATCCTATATATACTCTTAACATATGTTGGTTGGGACTTGACCTTAGTTTACTATGTGATCCCAATACACATAGAAAAGGTCATAAGAGGAACCCACTGATCAATTTGTTTTAATTTCAAATTCAAATTTTTTGATATGATTTATTTCATGTAGCTCTACGTAGACCCATTTTAAGCTTAAACCTAATTTGTCCCAATGGACTCATATGGTGGTAAAAACATATTGTTCTCTATGGCTTAATTATGTGATTATACACTATAATTGATCTTGATCTAAGAGCTCAATCTTTACTTATATTCAAAACTCGTCCTAGTATCATATATATCCTTAATTCATTTGGTGTATTTTGATTCAAATGATATAATCAACTAGACAAACATCTTTCATAGAGATTCAATCATTAAATCATATATGATTTTATCATAGTTTAATAATATAATAGGCTAGACCATCCTTTAAATACAGATTGACACAAAAGAGAATACAACTATACCAATTTAACTCAAACTATAGACTTGAACAAATTAAACATGGCCAACCCTTTTAATAGGCCCTAATTGGATATAATAGAGGCAAATAGACCTTTGATGTAACTAGATTGAACCCTTTAACCTAATATAATGTAAACCAACTTATTTGATCCTGTATCATTCTAATTCTGCTTGATCAAACCTTAACCCACCAATGAATTTTTTTTACTTGACCTCACCATGTACTATTGATACCCCTTCTGATTTCCTTCAATTTGAGTCATGACATATATTTTTGAGGAATTCTCCTCAAGGGATGGACATTCACCCTATATCATTACAAAATGTTTAACATGTAATATGAATAATTTATTTTTTTTAAGAGATGCTCGCCTAGTATACTATTCATGGACATTTATCAATTTTGAGTATGTAATTTAAGGCTTTTCAAGTGAATTCTATATTAGATTTTTAATTTATGTGTACAGTCTTAGAAAGGCTTTTACTAATAATTATATAGAATTTTTTGATAAAGTTATAATGTATACCTGCATATGCCTATATAAATAATTGCATCAACACTTGCACCTATTGGATCCCACAAGGGAGCTCACCCAAGGGATTCCATTTGCCACAAAGCACCGAGGTTGGCCACCCCTAATAGAAGAAACCAAAAGTCCTCTCCGATTGAGCAACTATCCTCTTACCTCATATATTAAATTGTCCACCAAAGTTTCTTTCCATCCCCCACAATGAAATACCATCACTAGAACTCACAATCTCAATCACGAGAAAGTGCTTACTCAAAGGGATCTCAACTCACCCTATTGTGGCATCCAACTATAGAGAACTCCTTCCGCATAAGACCAAATTACTCTTCTTCCTTTTCTAGTTAATTTATGGCTCTAGTACAGTTTGATAGTTGGGCATCTATCAATTATAGGTATGTTCTATTAAGGACTTGATGGCATAATCGTCCATACCTAATCGTTACTACTTGACTCTACCATACTCACTTGCCATTATTGAGCTTTCCCTAAAGTAGATAATTATTTTCATGCATAACTGCCTTTCTTCTAGCTAGCGAAAGGGTGGAACTTGTCTTAAATATTATATATTAAGAATATGCAAAACATTAGAATTTTCTAATTTATAGATGTAGCCTTTTTTGTAAGCCTTAGAATCTTACAACTAAATGGAAATGAGGAGAATTTTGAATTTTTTGACTCTTAGAGATCTTGAGCATTTACATTATAAATCTTTTTCTATTAATATGTTCATTCTAACATAAGTTCTCTGGTCAACCTTCCAGAGTTTGCTTGCTAGTAAGTTTTGGTGTTATCAATGGATAAATTTAGATCTAACCAACCTCCATCTTATGATCATATCTTTCAACTAGCATTACATAACCACCATAACTTGTCCTTCATCATCCAACTACTATAATTAGAATGCAATCACATAATTGTAATTGACTAACACTTATCACACAACTATTAGTACCCTATCTTCTTAACCCAGCCTCATAGTGTTATATATAATCTTCCATCATGCTCTTTTGATTTGATCAGCACCCTACATAATTTCTAGCTAGACAAAGGGTGACACCTATCTAAAATATTATATATTAAGAGTTTGGAAAACATTAGTTTTTTCTATTTTTTTTAGATATGTAGCCTTTTCTATAAGCTTCACAATCTTATAAATAAAGCTGAATGAGGAGAATTTGAATTTTTTTGAGTCTTAGAGATCTTGAGTATTTGCATTACAGATTTTTTCTACTAAATTGTTCTTTTCATTCTCACATAAGTTCTCATGTCAACCTTTCAAAGTTTTCCTACTAGTAAGGTTTGATGTCATCCATAGATAAATTTAGATCCAACTAACCTCCATCTCATGATCATCATCACCTAACTAGAATTACCGAACCACCATTACTTGCCCTTCATTTACCACCCACTATAATTAGAATGCAAATGCTTAATTATAGATGCATAACCACTATCACTCAATTATCAATACCCTATCAACCCAACCTCATCGTCTGATTATCAATCTTTCATCATGGTCTCATGATTGCATCAACACCCTTCATAATTTCTTCAATATCCTCAACTACACCCACAAGAGATTATATAAGAAGCATGCCATGATTGGGGGAAATCTTAAATGCATCATTGAAAGGATGTTTACGTCAATATACTTGGCATGATTATAATTGGGCAAGACCTTCCAACATTCATCATTCCATTTACCATGAAACCCTTGATTGCTACTATTTTTATAACTTCTTGAAACTATAAGAATTCCATAAGAAAGTCGAGTTAAGTTTATATTCTACAAACATTCTCTAGTTAAACTTTAAACTCTTTGAGAAACGTGACATCTGTGATCTTAAAGGGGAATTAATGATCTAAAGATAGATAAACTCCCACCGTTAATTTAAAAAATATTAGTGCCCATAAATCAGGTACAACAAATTTAAAGAGGATTTAATTTTATCTATTTTATAAGGTAACTTCATTGATTAACACTCTCAGATAGATAAAAAAACCTTGGTGGAATAATTCTATATGGCTCATGTTATATATTAAGTTTTTTAGTGGCAAGTCATATTAAAAAACTCAAGTATACAAATTTAGAAGGAAATTATTTATGATATATATATATATATATATATATATATATATATATATTAACATGAATGATCAGCTTGATTAAAATTATGACATCTACAAAGTTTGTCACTATCATGTTAGAATGTCAATTAAAATTATATTTAGAAGAAATAAGATGAAGATATATATAATAGTTCATATTTTGACCTAATTAATTATATTTCAATAATCATTATAAGTCAAATGTAGAAGCATCTCCAGCATAATATAAATATTGTTGTGCTTTAATTATAATAAATTTCTCCTATTTTTAGAGGCAATGCAGAAAATTAACGCATGTCGATACATGTAAAATTTTGGGAATCTTAGGTGTCAATATTACAAACCAATTTCACCAGAGTTTTTTAGACATGTTGTGTTATTTTATGAATATTTTCCTATAATTTGTAGAGTCCCATATTTGAAGAGATGAAATAATTATATGAATTTTATGTTAAAAATTGAATAATTGATATAATTATCAATATACACTATATATTTTTTATTATAAAAATCTAAGACTACTTTACATATTTGATTAAAAAGAAAAAAACATTATCTCATTCCTTTTCATTTTCCCCTATGAAAAAGTTATTCGTATCAACATATTCTACCATTACCCCACCTCTGATTTAATAATTTTGCATATTTTGAATTTTATACATTTCACTTTAGTCAACTCTTATAAAAGTTAATATATCTTAATTTTTAGCAAACTTTCAACCCATAACTTTTGATATGTGATAGATATCATCAATATGAGTATTTTGACTGATATATTTTTTTTATTTCATCAGATAAAATGATAGGTATAAATTTATAAAGATATTGTATATTTTTTATTTTTTTTTGTACTTTCATATATTATTGCATTCATAGAAGAAAATGATATTATTGCTACATGATGCATGTGACATTCGTAAGTAAGAAAGAAAGGCTGGCTAATTATAAAATAATTCAGGTTGGCTAGAGCAAGATACCCTATATAAGAGGGCGGGCTGACAGGCTTTTCTTTAAATTTTGGGTTATGGTGTAATCCCAATGCAAAATTGAAGATTCAAGATACAAGAGAGTTATAAGGGCGTAAGATACACTAACGTGTAGGAGTGACAATTCTTATACAAGATATCCACCTAACATCAACACTTGACACCTGACATTGACCAAAGATAAGACACAAGAAAATACAATATAACTAGTTGGATGTCCTTCCTTGTTATTCACAATCACATTTATGATTTCATTTACATGATAACACATGAATGATTAATAGCTAGAATTGAAGTAAAATTAATAAGACCTTCATTGATACTGATATAACCTAACATATTATATATTTATGGACATTTTTAGGTTTATTTTTGTTGTATACAGACACAACATATTGACATGCCCTATCGATTAATTTACCTATTATTATTTGATACATTCTTGATTTTATGGAAGATTGATGGTTTTCTTTTACTTATCAAACCATTTTTTTTATTAATGATCATATTGGTTTTATTTATGATTAATGTTAAAGCAGTGATGGATTGATGTGCATGTATTATTTATATTGATGGCATAATGATTGATATGGGCTTAGACTAAGCATACATATTGATCATTTGGTCTTGCATTTAATGCAATGGTAATATTTTGTTACTTGCTAGGCGTTGAAACTCATTATATAATTTTATTGATTTCAGGTCATTAAAAGGGTCGGGTTCCTGCTGAGTGAGGCCGATCCAAATTATTAGATTTTTTTTTTTTAATTTTGTTCTATATTTTATTTATTTCTTTTGTAGTCAAGAGCTTGAAATAGATTATTGATTGCATGTGGTCTCCTAACTATTATAAATAAGATTTCTATGAATGATATACTGAAAGCTTTTGATATACATTATGTTAGTTTCTTCCACTAGAACTAATTTATATTAAATGGATTTTATAGAAGCTCTAGTATATGAATAAAAAAAATAATTATTCTAATTTTGATCTCGGGGTGTTACAACATATATGATATAATACAATAAGATTTCTATTTTATAGCTATGCATAAAAAATAATTGATAGAATTATTATATAGGAATAATATCAACATATCCGTAAAAAATAAGCTTGATCAATTTATTTTCATTATCTTCTTGAACTTCTAAAGAGTCATTAGAAGCTTGGTTGGAAGAATAACCCATCTACATTAGCTTCGGTCTTGTAGTGCACAAATCAAACCTCCTTCAATTTATAAGCTTGAAAAAAAACTTTTTAAGACATTGATGGTTTCGGTCCATCAGTTTTCAATCAAGCATTAATATATCAGGGATCTTTTAAAGTAATCTATAGCATTCAAACTTCTTCAAAGTTTTAACTTCTAAGCAAATGATCTCTTTTCCGTGATGACTTCCATGTATTTCAAAGATGTAACTTTAACCATTTTTCACCTTCTGATTGTGTGTTACTAAGCACTTAACATTGTCGAAGGTTGGTATAATCATCAGTTGAATCCAACTCTAAGTTTGTTGAACCATGGAAGTTATAACTTTTTTTGGTTTCAACATATACTCCCCACCCTTACTTAATCTTTACAAATTCATGTGTGTGTTAAGTTAAGCATCAAGATATACCTTTGGTATTTCCTTAAACATATAAATATATCTATATTTAAACAAAGTAAAAAATTACAAAAAATATAGAATGATATACGTAACTAAATTATCTTTTCATCCATATCAAGATTTTTATAGCACCCATTAATCTCATGCCTAAAATTTTTTTTCTATTGAAATAATGTAGTGTAGGAACTTTTGACTGAGAACCATTAAAGAATGTTCAAGGAAAGATAGTTTTAAGAAAAAATCTAAAATTTTTAAGAAGAATCCATTTACATATCAAGGGGTGAACGGAAAAAATATATATATATTTCAACCAATGTTGACAAGTATACATATCAGAAGAAACTATTGAAGCATGTAATTTGAAAGACATCATATTATATAAAGCTCTCATTAAAAATTTTTTAACTCAACTAAATAACATTATATTTTTATGAATAGGGTGTTCAAAGATGTTATCTATAATTATAAAAAAAATTTAAAATATTTTGACAATTAGTTTGTTTATAGATATTAACAAAAGATACAAACCTATCAATTGAAGCATTCTAACAACCAAAACTTAGAATTACTTAAAAAATCTAGATGATAAAATATTATGATGAAGATCTTTGAGAAGGATATACTTGTAGACATGATAATCAAATAAAAAATTAGTCCAAAATTTTAAAACTAAGGTCATACAATTGTACTACAATTGCTTAAAAACTAAGAAATTTTTGTCATTTTAGGGATCTTCCTTTGATCATCTATTTATCACTAGACAAAATACATTTTGAACAATCATTATCGTGCCAAAAAATGGAAATGTTAATTGTGCCTATATAATATAATATCAAACATTATTAAGGAGTAGAACCAAAGCCTATTAATGGGAAAATCTAAGTTTTCCCCTCACACATGGGGGGTATTTATAGGTGGTGGTGTGAAGAGTAGTTAAATTTTTTTTATTAATTTTGTTTCAAATTATAAGCAATATTTGGAATCTAAAATGTTATTTAATACAAGATTAAAAAAATATTTACATATCCTTGAGAAAAAACTAAGAAATGCATGTTATTATGCATGCCTAATATATACTAATGTCACAACACAACTCAATATAACTCGTAGATAGAACATGACATATCATGTTAGATGGTGACAAACCAAGCATAAGATCTAGTTTGGAGAATATTTTAGATTTCTTTATTATCAAGAGACAACAGAGCTACTAATTAACTTCCAATAAATTAAAAAATTTACTAAACCTTAATTTTCCATCCTATTCATCTTTAAAATTTATATTATAAAATTTCTATAATATAATATATGGCTACACATAAAAATAAAATAGATCAGAGAATAGATATAGCTATACAAAATTAGAAAACTAAAAAAATACTTATACAATATCAAACTATTAGAACCTATAATATTAGCTACTCAACTAGTTCTTTTCCCTTTCCCTGGCTTGAAATAGAATGCAGAATATGTGTGAACCATCATAACTCAACAGGTCACACCCATTGATATAAATTTTTAAGAGTAAAAATTAAATTTATTTGAATGAATTAAAAGCAATTATTAATATGCTATTGTACTAAATAGAGTCATGTTGGTAGATAACTGAAATTAAGTAAACTTAACATTAAATGTAAACAAACAAGCACTTCATAATCAATAAATAATTTAATAAATTTCCCTCATGCCCTTATGTCTCTCAATAGAAATAGATATCCAAATTTAAGCATTCATGACTCCATGTGTTAGAATATAAAAAAATAGGCTCTTATGACTCTCAAAATCTTAACACATTATTAGATTTTTCGAATTTCAGGCCCTTATGACACCTAGTGCATTTAGCGCAAAACAACTTCCTCCTCAGAAGAATTTCTCAAAATAGCTCCATCATAAGAGCATAAATACATATATAACATATTTTAATAAAAAATTAGAAATAATCATTATGTAGAATTTTGCAAAATATTATACCAATAGCTAGAATAATCAACAAATTGAGCAAATTTTTATATTTTCTAAATTTTACCAAATTATGAGGGATTATTCAAAATACTATTTTAAATATTTAAATGTACTAAAATATATTTTCTAAGTCAAAATTATATTTTAGATTGCCAAAAATAGTACACCTTCTAGTATACATGGTAAATTTTTTTAAAGCAATCATTAAAATATCTAGAATAGTTTTATCTATAACATATAAAAAGTTACATGATAAAAATTTAATATATGTGAAGTAATCTCCATCTTACAATCTAATTTTATACTTTTAATTAGAAAAATATCAAAATTCCTATTTCTATAAAAATTGAGATAGGCAGAATGCAACTACCTCAATCTTTTTTTTTGAAAGATGCAAAGATGCATTAAAAATAAAATAATCCAAGATACAAACTAATGTGAGGCAGCTATACAGTTACACTCTTCTTTTACTAAATCAATAAAAGAAGATGGAAGATTGCTCTCACCAAAAAAGTCCCAAAAAAAATCATAAGAACAAGCTAGGTTAGCATAATAATCGGCTAACTTATTACAACTACGATTAACCCAATGAAAGAAAACATTATTGAACTCACCAAGGAAAGATAAGTCTTCATCTTCCAAGCTCCAATCCTTCATCTTCGGTTTGCTATACAATTTATGAAGAAAAAAGATGACATTTTTATTATCACCTTCCACAATAATGCCTTTGACATCAAGCAACCTACCGTGCAATGCTTCTTTGATAGCTGATAAAGCCAAAAGCTCAAGTTGAGCAATGTCCCAATGTACCTTACCTTTGCCAAAGGCTAAGATAAATCTTCCTCTACAATCTCTTAGAATACCACCAATTCCTGCTATATAATTATTTTTTAATGAAGCATCAAAGTTTATTTTGATCCACTCGGGTGGAGGTGGTTGCCATTTTTTTTTACACAGTCCAATGGACTGATTAACAACCCAGTGATCCGAAAGTGGATAGCTTAATTTAGTAGATCCAAGAAAACCAAGAGTTGAGGCATCGATCATGATATTACTGTCAGCAGATTTTCCATGCTTGAACTTGTTTCTGTTATTCCAAATAAACCACATCATCGTCAGGTAAATCCTGACTATCATGATATTTGAATTCTTTATCTTCATAAGACTAAGCAAGCAATCATCCCAATTCCTAAAAATTGGAATCTGGAATCCCCAGCTCCTTAAAACTTAAATAACCTTCAATAGTTTTGAACAGGTAGAAGAAACATCGCTCACATCTTCAATTTCACCACAGCCCCAAGGACATAAATTAGAACCCGATAATCTCCTTTTGAATTAAAATAGTTCAGTTGGAATGGCATCTCTGTGTAGCCTCCAAATGAAGAGTTCCATCCTGGGCATTCAATTTTATTTTGTATAACCAATAAGAAAGATTATCATTCTAATAGCTTTTAACTTCATCCTCTACTAGTAATGCTACAATTGATTTACCTGTTAACTGAAGCTTCAGCTGCATACAATCATGGGATATTTGGGCAATTTGAATATTGCAAATCATTTTCAATAAATCTTCACAAAAGTGCAGGCTCAATTTATCAACATCCCAACTACCCTCATGAATGAAGTGGTCAAGGTTAGTATTCTCATCTACCAAAACCCCAACAAACATTGGTCATTTATTTAAACTCAAATCCAAAATCCAAGTGTCCTGTAACACATTGATCTTGGATCCATCACCCACCTTCCATCTAACAAAATTCCTAAGAGCTTTCCATCCATTATGAATAATCTTCCAAGAAGTAGAAGAGTTGCTTCTAAAATTCTAATTATCTCGCCAATTATCCCCATACTTGCTTAGAAAATTTCTGGCCCACAAAGAATTTGGATTATAATCAAGTCTCCATTCAAACTTTGCCCTTAAGGTGTTTCTTCTAGCAATAGCAGAAATTTAGTCCCCAACCACCAATCTGCTTTGGCTTACAAAGGGATTCCCAAGCTACATAATGAATCCCATGGCTTCCATCACTTCTATCCCAGATGAAGTCTCTACACAACTTCTCAAATTCTTTCAAAATTCTCGTAGGAACAAGAGAATATGATAGAAGAAAAATAGGAAGAGAAAGGTACACGGTCTTTACCAACACCAGTTTGCCCGCTAAAGAGATGTATCTATTACCCCAAGCATTAAGCTTCTTAATAGAATTATCCAGTATGGTTGGAAGTCTGAATACTTTAATCTTCTCAAAGCCATCTTGATCCCCAAGTAGTCAAATTCAGTCACCAATTTGATTCCCAACATTTTAGAAAACAGTTTGCTCCTTCTTCTTACAACCGATCTGCTACATAACAAGGAAGATTTCAGAAAATTAATTTTCTGACCAGTCTAAGAGCAGTAATTTTCAACAATATCTTTAATCTTCTTAATACTTTTGCTCTTGGCTTCAACAAAAACCAAGATGTCATCTGCAAAAAGGAGATGAGAAATCCTTTGTGATCTAGAAGAAATTTTCAATCCTACCTCCGAACCATTCTTAGAAAAGCAATTGGATAGAAGTTGTGAGCACAAAACAAAAAGGAATGGAGAGAGTGGACACCCTTGCCTGAATCCACTTCTCCCTTCAATGCAATTGGAGTTTGATCCATTAATCATAATGGAAAATCTAGGATTTGAAATGCACTCCTTCACCAAATTGATAAACTTGATAGGAAATCCCAAGTCTAACATCATTTTCTGTAGAGTTTTCCAACTCATACTATCATATGCTTGTTCCATGTCCACTTTGATGGCTAGGAATCCATTGCTTGCTTTAGAATACATTAAATTGTGAAACACTTCTTGAGCTAATAGTATGTGATCTGAAATTGTCCTTCCCTTTGCAAAAGCCACATGCTCTTCAGATACAACTTTTGGAATGATCTCCACCATTCTATTCAACAAAATTTTAGTTACGATTTTGTATATAGAATTACACAAACTGATAGGACGAAAAGCTGCTGGAGTAACCAGGTTTGATGATTTGGGTATCAAGACAATCATAGTATCTTTCCAATCCTTGCATAAAAAACCTGAAGAAAGAAAAGGTTAATTGCTCTAATAACATCCTCACCAATGATAAACCAATAGGCTTTGAAGGAGTAAGTAATTCCATCACAACAAGGAGTTTTATTGTTGCCCAACCTCATAACAACCTCCTCTATCTCAAGTGTAGAAAGCTATCTGTTTAACCAAAGTTTGTCATCATCACCTAAAACCTGCCACAATTTAGGCCAATTATCCAAACAGCAACCTCTACTCTTCCACTTATTCTGGAAATAATGAATGAAAACCTCCTCAACTTCCTTTGGTTCATTAACCAATCTTCCGTCTTAATTCTTGATCTGAGAAATCCAGTTTGTACTCCTTCTTGCATTGGCAAGTGAATGAAAAAAACTTAGTATTGGAATCACCCTCCTCGATCCACTTTACTTTGGCTCTTTGATTCCACCAAGTATTCAAACAATTGAGAATGATATTCAGCTCTTTAACTTTGATCCTAAGCAGCCAAAGTTTGTCATCATCAAGCCAACCTTCACTAGCTTCTTCCTCTTGAATCAAAGAAATATCAGCTTTCAATCTTTCATTTTCTATTGAAAAATCTTTTAATTTGGACTTACTCCAAAAGAACAAGTCCTTCGAGCTCCTTTTACACTTCTTATTAAGGACTTCCATATCATCCCCCAAGAATTTTTTCTTCCATACATTAGAAATGATATGAGCCAAAGTCTTGAAAGATAACCAAGCATCTTCGAATTTTAAACATCTTCTCCCAAATGAGACCGAATCAAATAACCTCAAGACAATAGGACTATGGTCTGAAGATACTCTTTCAAGGTGTCTAACAACCACAATTTGAATTTTGTTAATGGCCAAAGACTTGAGGATACATCTATCCAATCTTTCAAGGATCCTTCCACCTCCCACTTTGTTGTTGCACCAACTAAATCTTGGTCCAACAAACCCAATCTCATGAAAGTCATTCTCATTCATGAATTTGAACACCTCCATTGGACCTTGAGAGAAAACAAACTTTCGCCCACCCTTCTTATCTTCTTTTGCCAAAATACAATTGAAGTCCCCACCAATAATATAAGGGATGTCCCTTTGAGAATGCTCCTGGATACACTCCCAAAGTAATATTCTCTTGTGAGTCTCCTTACTACCATAAATAGTGTTGATCCTCCAAACTCCCTTGTTAAAGACATTAAGATCCCCAATAACACACTGATCTAATGTATTTACAAAAGAAAAAAGATGCTATATCCACTTGCCAAATAATCATAATACCACCTGAAAGTCCTTCTGAAGGAAGAAGGAAAAAATCCCACAAGGGGCCCATCATTCTGTCAAAAGAGACTCTATCAAAAGAGTTGATTTTTGTCTCAACCAATCCAACAAAAAAGATTTTAAAATCTTTTATAAACTCCTTCATATAGAGAGAGGCCTCTCTCTTCTTGGCCCCTATACAATTCCAGAAAGCAATAGATTCCATTTAAAGAACCATGGGGGAAGAGCCCCCATCTCTTTTTTTGTTGCCTCCTCCTTCAAGAGTTCTACCACGAGGTTTATTCTTAATGGGCCCTAAGGCCCTAAGCTCCTTAGCAAGCTTGCACTTGATAATTTCCCCATTTGAACTAGTTTCTCTTTCTTTTTCCACACCAGTCAACTTCTCATCACTGAATTTAGTACCTGTGTCAACAACATACTCTTCCCTACCAGCATAATTCATTTCATTATTCTTGCTATCAGTAGCAACCGAATAATTAAACACATCAACTTCCTCCCCTACTATCTCTTCTTTATTCAGAAAATCAAATTGGTTCATTAGAACAGGGTTGAAAGATTTAATATTTGAAGACTGCATACCAATCTTTAGATCAACATTTTCTGTAATGATTGGATTCTTCACAGCAGCATCCTTCAAAGGTTTTAACTGAGTAACTTGAGCAAGCAATTCTTGATCTTCACAAATTTCTCCTTCTTCAAGAGTATTATCCTTCAAGATAGGTTCCACTACCTGATTTTTTCGCATCTACTGCAAGACTTCTGTCATTACATTTTTGTCACCAGGAACGACTTTAGATTTAATCCACTGCTTTTTTGAATCCTTCACTTTATTATTCACATTGACCAGTCTTCTATTATTCCTTCTATTAACCATAATCCATGTTCCATAGGTAGATTCATCAGCAACTTCTTTAGTCTTGTCCACCTCCTTTTCTTGATTAGAAAGCTCATTAGTAGTAGTTTGATCCACAGCAATAGATTTCTTCATCTTGCAATCAGATTTCTCATGGCCAATTAATCCACATTAAAAAAAAAAAGTGGATACCTTCTCATACTTAACTTTCTAAAAGAACCTCCCAGAAATGCTATCCACCCAAACTCCCAAAGGAAGTGGTTGATCAAGTTTTATTTTAATACAAATTCTTGCAAATTCTCTCTTCCCCCACTGAAACATATTCCCATCCATCATAAGAGGTTTGCCAATCATTGTAGCTATTCTAGCCACATTCCCCTCATCCCAACATTATAATGGAAAATTAGGCATCCTAATCCAAATTGGAGAGGATAGACCCTTCAAAGATAAGGTAGAGAACTCCACCATCCACTTCTCCATACTAATAATGTGCTCATTAACAAACCAAGGTCCACCTGCCAAAACTCTTTCTATCATTTCCAATGAATCAAAGGAACATAAAAACCAACCTTTGCCAAGGGTTGTGAAATGGAAATTTCCAAACTGCTTCTATTGTCTTCTAACTTCCCAAGCTACTATATGGGATGGAATGTCCTTCCCAAACACCTTAATCACTAAGGATTTCTTCAGTTTACTGGAATTCTGAACATCCACATCCTCATTCAATTTAACTTCTTTGCCTTCATCCGATAAAACCAAATCCTCCTCTTTGAAATCCAAATGGATGTAAGGCTTTTTAGACCAAGGATTGATAACTGCCTCCTTCACAGATTTAACAGGCATATCAACATTAACCTGTTCTGCTACCACCGATACCTTTTGAGCCGAGCAACCATCAGAATGACATTCTATGTTAACAGGAGAATTGGAATTCACATTTATCCCGAGGACATCTCCTGAGATTGCATTTGAATTACCAAACCTATTAACATATAATTTCATTCCAGACGACGAAGCCGATTGATCTATCAAATCTCGTTCCACAGCTTTCCTCAACAGTTGAGGTGTAATAGAACAAACCTCTCCATCAATACCTTTTCCTTTGCCTTCCACATACACTTTCTTCTTCGGAACATCTTCTATGTTATCCTTGATCAGCAACGGTCTTCCAGCAGATTTGAACGCAGTCTTCAAATTCAATTTTTTCACATCACCAATCCGTCGATTGATTCCTTCCAGATTTTGATTAACCACTCCTCCATTCTCAAAGCACTTCGCTACCGCTGCCAGAGACGGACGACAGCCCTCCTCCACCATCTCCAACGTCAGGACCTCCGATGAAGAAGCAAAAATTGGGAACGAAAAAATTCAAAATTATAAATTTTCTCAATCTAGAAAACCAGGATGCCCTCTTTTGTGTAAACTACCTCAATCTAGATAACTTCTTAAATTGAACTAATAGAAAAAGTAGATCTAAGTCACCTTAACCCAACTTTCTCTCACTGGAATCTTTTTCTCTCTATGCAAACTTAGCAGGGCGGGCAAGGGGGGGAGGGGGGGGCGGGGGGTGTTAATTGATATTTTTAAAATCTTTTGCTTAAAATCAAAATATGTTATGCAAAAGCTATTTAAGAGAATAAACTGTTCAAATAAAATCGAAAGTAAATAAGATTTTTTTAAACTTTTTTGAATATTTCTATAACCATCATATTATTTTGTGAAAGAGAAAATAATTCATCATAGTATATGCATATAACATAAATAAAATATGCATATAACACTAGAACAAAACTTCATATGTTTTAGTATGAAAACATAACTTCCCCCATACAAATCAGATTTGCTCATAATAACACATTTCAAGAAATAAAAATATAATTCATTGTATTGTGGTAAAAGAAATATAAATAAAACCATTTTAAAATTTAATGAAATGTTTTAATGGTAGGCAACGAAATATACTATTGAACAAAATTTTCATTATTTAAGAATATTTCTAGATTACTAATGATTGTTTATTATATTGTTTAGAAGGATTAATTATACTAAAGCCTTATTTTTAGAAACAAAAATATTTTTTTAATTTACCAAAAATTATATATTTTCCAATTTATCCAATGAAATTTTCAAAAATAAAACCTAAATGTTTAGAACTGTCATATCGATAACATTCATAAAGTTATATAGTAATTATTTTGTGGATATATAGTTATCCAAATTATTTTCTTACATAATTATAAATTATATCAAGAAATTCCTAAAATCCTTGTATTTTTTTGAAACTAAGTTAGATAGAATAAAACTTACATCAAACTAATCAACTTTCAAAATTGGTCTCACAAGAAAAAATGAATAGGAGTCGCCTAAACCCATCTTTCTCTCTCTAAAAACTCTTATCTTTCTTTATAATTGGTTACTAATAAGGAATGAAATGACTTTCATTTGGTAGAAATACATATTTTGATATTAAAATTAAGACTTTCATCTTGACGCACATTCTTGCGTGCTGCAGTGCCACCCCTCAACAATCCAGCCCTTAATCAAAATTGAAGAAAGATAGAGAGCTCAAAGGTATGGTGCAATCCGACCTAGAACAATGACTCCCTAGGAAAAATTTCTTAAATTTTCAAAACATGCATATAGACTACCTCAATCCACTTCAAAACACGTACACCCTTTCACGTGCTTTTCAATTATTCTCAAACACGTGTAGAAGAATTCAAATATAAAAATTTAGTGGATTATCTTAAATCAAATTGGTTCAAAATAGATAGATTATTATACTAATTCTAGAGTGTAGACAAATTTAACTCCCAAAATATAATGCCATAGAAGATTTTCTTTAAATTTATATTTTGGGTTTCCGTAGTAAAATTTGCATAGATACACATTAAACCATCCATAAGGATAGACTAATGTTTCATTATTACTATGAGAAGAGAAACTTTCCTTTTTTGATTTAACACTTCAAATGAAATATTTAACTAGCCCCAAAGGATAAAAGAAACATTCACATATCATTTAAATTATGAAATTAATCAAATGTTTAAATTTTAGGTTTGCATTCCACAAATCTTTCACCTACCTAAGAAAGAAACTAAGATATAGTTTATTTTATTCTGGGTTGTAGACAAGTCCCTATAGTTAATTATATATATTAAGAGAATGCTCTCGATCAAAGTGAAGACTAGAGATTTTTAAATATATATGGATCTACAAAAATATTTAGACAAGCAAGATTTAATGTATAAGCTTTTGATTATAAATTCTCTAGTTGTCATCAAAATATAGATTTAGACTTTTTAAATTTTAAAATAATTGAATATAATGTACAAAGACTAAAGAGGTGCTTATAATATGGACTTATACTTCCTTGGAGTGAGTTGAAAACTAAAAATCATAATGCACAATCAATTGCTTTATATGTAATGTATGATAGGCTAAGATCCATCCTAAGAGATCAAAGGATGAATAATACTCTAAAATTTGACTCATGATGAGTAATTTTAACTTTAAGTTCAAATGAAATTAGCGAGAAGACTCCATAAGAACTCAAATTTTATATTATTTAATTTACATAACTAAATTTTCTAACTCCTAAAATTTTAAAGATATTTTAGAAGTATAATGACCTATACAAAAAGGAAACATTATAACATCCTCTGAGCACATGAGGACCCCGCTACCTTGCCCCTGTTGGGCATAAGTGTTTTGGCTTAATATACATTATGAAAATAAAATTCATGCATGTATAGGTAAAGAGGTTGGTGAATATGGTACCCAATCCTATATCATCCTAGAACTAGTATACATGTTCCTATAAAGTCTGAAACATATAGATCAAAAGAAACCCAAAAAAAATTCTACCCACTAATGCAAATTACCACCCATATGAATGAAATGCATGAAGTAATATAATAAATGAAAGATTGAATATAAAAATTAATTCATTTTTTCATTAATTTGGTAATCTTCAAAAGACTCAAACTTTATAGAAAAGAAAGGTGGCCACGCTCCACCATAATAAACCTGGATTTCTAATCGTACATTATATATGGATTCAAATATACTTACTTATGGTCTTCAAGCTCCAATTATTCTATAGAATTTGAAAAGAGAGTATTCTCCAAAGGAAATGCTATAATCTTTTTGAGCCTCATTGGAAAATGAATAAGCAAGATTATTTAAATCATTTATAACTCAAGATACCGTACAACTCAATCTATATATTTTACATTTATAATAACTCATACATTTATACATCATTCCTAGACACAATTTACTTTGACTCTTGTAAAAATTTAAAGGCCATATAAAAGAATATAAAATCATGTTAAAGTGCAAAGCAGTTGTGTAATAACTTAACGATTCAAATGCAGTCAATAAAGAGCCTAAGTTCTTAAAATGTAAAACATTCATATTATTAAAAATAAATAAATATATAAAAGGTACTCTCCAAGCAAAGCACCTGTCAAGCAAATCACACCACTGGCCTAGCTTAGGCTAGAGTTGGTTATCCTAGTAAACCATCCAAATGTGTGTAGAAAGGCTGTGTGGCATTGATAGTTCCTGGGCTTTATTAGTTTAAATTTATCTATAAATGATTTTTTTATTCATTGTCTCTTAATGGTGGTTTGAGTTCTATAAATGATTTTTTTTATTCATGGTCTCTTAATGGTGGTTTGATTTCATTTTTTAATGATTTATATGTTTTAAATTTCTTTTAAGGATGTTTTGATTGTTGAAGTTTTTTAACTTTAGGGTTTAAAGAGCATAATGTTCAACAACTTCTAAGTGCAAGAAGTTGTTGATTAGTATATTCTAGACTAAAAATGTAATGCTACCAATCCTCCAAGACTAGCATAGATTAATAGAATGGAGTCTTCCATTCTAATTATTTTTTATCCTTAAAGCTTATGAGACCTCAATAAATTGTTCAAACAAAATCAAAAGTAAATAAGATTTTTTTTTTAACTTTTTTAGTTGAAAATAATTACACCTTTTTCCCTGAAAGTTTGAGGAGTTTATGAGACCTCAATAAACTAGCCTGAGGCCCACCAAGAGGGGGGGAGGGTAAATTGGTAATTAAAAAAATAAAGTACTAAATAAAAATACTAATTTTTTGATTTTTGCTACATAGATAATTTGTAAACTAAATCTAGGTAGATAACTTAAAATAGTGTGGAAGCAATTAATACTTTTTTAAAAAAAGATATTATAATTTTTGTTCTTTTAATACATTAAAATTTTTTTATTGCAAGTCATAATCCAACTTAAGTGCAGTTAATAAAAAAAATTAAAATAAGCAAGTTCATCTCGTAGATAATAATAAAAATTGATGAAAGAAAATAAATGCAAATAGGTAAAAGCACACCATAAGATTTTATAATAGTTAGGTCAACCTTGTCCTACGTCCACTCCCCGGGGTCCTCCACTCCGAGTATTGCACTATCATTAAAGTGTATCTCATTTTAAACCCACAAGGAGAAGAAGCCTTACATAAATCCATTTAATCAAACTCGGTATGTTGGACAGCTGGAAGCATTGTCACCCTCAAGACAATGGTAGAAAACCTTTAATCTTTTTCTCCCAGCATAAGAAGATAGAGTACGTTGAACTCCTTTCTTAGTATCTTCTAATGATGGCATAGAACCACATCCTTGAGCTGAAGAATTTCTCCCTGGAGCCACCTAAGAAACCTAGACAGACACTTTGGAGGAACAATCCATGACACTTGCTTGGAGCAATCGTATGATCCCCTCATAGTAGTTATCCCTCACACACAAGCTCTCCCTCTTCTTCCCAAAGCACATATAGAACTTCTTCTCAAAGCTCCCTCTCAAGAACACTTAGCAGCCAAAGACTTGAAACAAGTCACTTGAGAGGGATTAAATATAAGGCCTCACAAAAAGCCATAAATTTAATTCAAGTGACATGAGTCATCCAATATGATTATGGATCATCCAATATAATCATGGATCATCCAGTATAATTAGTGAAAAGTAATCCTATTAATACTATATAAAGAGTTAGGTGTTGTACAATCAGTTCAAGGAATTGAGATGATCATCTAAGTTGATTTAGATCACCTTCCATTATGATTAGTTCAAATGAATTTGATTATTGTCCAGTATAATTGGCTATGATTTAATTATCATCCTATACATGATCGGGTCGTATGATATGATTAATCAAATTACCAAGTATGATCTGACTGGATAAATTAATCCAAATTCATTCCCTAATCATACGATTAATTTTACAAGATTTAATTATATTATACCATATGATACCTCTTGTACAGTATAATGAGTACAAACTTTAAAATTTAAAATATTGCCTAAATTTTGATAAGCGTTTAGGATCCCAATTTTCAACCGATAGTCCTATACGAAATACATTATATAGTATAATTAGTTCATCTTACATCAATTATCAAAATTAGTCATTTTAATCATTTTAAAATTAGCTCATTATATAGTACGATATGGATCAAACAGTTCGAATAGTTCAAAAAATCCAACTTTAGATATTGTCACTAACTCACTCCCTTGAGTGTATGCATTCATGGTTACCATGTTTAGTATCCACCAAATACATAAGTTGACTCAATTAAGATAAAAATACATAAAAAATTGAAAATACACACTCTTCATGATATACTTAACCCTAGTCTACCCAATCTTGAGCATATCAAAGTTGCAAGTGAATGGTGGACATGAAATGTTAGTGCATAGAAGAAAACAAATATGCAATAATAGAAATTTACAAGATTTATCATAATAAGAAATCCAATAATGTTTGTTATCATCTAAATCTTAAGACTTGGGTCCAAGTTTGCAACATTCCCTCTTAAAAGGAAGCAAGCACAAGGGTATAGAAGTTATAATGTCTAAGTATTCTTATTAATGATTTTGAAATCAATTTAATTTAGTTGATTATGGGTTTCTTAAGTTTATAATTTTAAAATTTATATTCTATTAAATTCATTCATGGCATTGTCATAAATGCACGACGACCAAGGCCTCCTTAGGACACGTAGCCCCATAGCCTGAGGTAGTTCAATCTAAAAAAAATCATTGATTGGAATGTTGGTTATTTATTTAATTTTGTTTAATGATTTAATTTTATTAAATTGATGATTTATTGAAGTTTTAAAAATTTATTAATTTTTCACATTTTAATAAATATTTTAATGCATTTAACATAGGGTCTATTTCTTGACTTTTTGATTTACATTAGTTTCTAAAATTTTTGTATTTTTCATAAACATTAGTCCTAAAGATTGTCCAATACTTTTGAGTTTGCTAAATTTAAAATTTTCTAGAATTAGTTATGGGTTTTACAAGGTTAGTGTATTTTATGTATTAAATTTGTTCCAAATGTTGACTTTTGATTTACAGTGAATTTTGTAGTTTTCATATTTTCATAAATAATAGATCTAGTTATAAGTTCAATGCGTTTGAGTTTTTAGAAATTATATTTCTTTGGAAATAATTATGAAGTTTTGAAATTTAGTGAATTATGTATTTATTTAATTATTTAATTAGGAGTATTTTTTTTTATTTTTATACTAAAAGAAGTTGAAACCTCTTAAAACTTTCCACAAATGTTAGAAATAACACCTAGGTATGATTTCAAGTGTTTGAAATATATTTACTTTTGTTATGTATTTATAATTATTTATTTAATAAATCTTGATTTCTCTTGATTATTAAATTATTTTTTATTTGGAATAAAATTTATAGGGATTTTATTTTTCTTTTATTATGCTTTTAATTCAAAGCAATTTTATATATTATAGTAATTTTTAAATTTAATTTGAATTTACAAGGAATTTTCAAAAATCCAAAGTCAATTATGTGTATGAACATTTAGCATAATGGAACTTCCATCTCACCAGACCTCCTTAGAATCACTCATTACAAGCAAATAAACATATAATTGCAATTCAATGAAATAACTATAAATAATAATAATGAAGAATATCATAATATTACACCGACAGCCAAAATATTTAAATGACTAAGTAGAAATTCACATTTTCAAAATATTACCATAATACTAAGGATTGTTTAGAATATTATTTTAATCCTTAAATAAATTATAAATTTTATTTTGAGATCAAAATCATTTTCTAGATTTCCAAAAGTAATGCACTTTCCATATACCGCATGAAGTTTTTAAAGAAAATAATAAAATATCCATACTGTTAATATATATAACATACAAAATAATATATAGTGAATTTTTAACATGTGAAGTTATCCCCAATTTTACAACCTAATTTTATAATTTTTTCAAAATTTGTGTATTAATTAAAATTAAGATATGCAGAATAAAGAATTTACTTTAATCCGAATAACTTCCGGAACTGGACTAATAGTAAAAAATGGATCAAAGTCAACTAAATTCAACTTTGTCTCACTAGAATCCTTCTCTCTCTATAAGTAAACCTAAGTGGGAATTTGAAAAAATGGGTTTTAAAATAGATTTTAATATTTTATAAAATATTTATCTAGCACAATGGTGTTCAGAACCTTAATGTTGTAATGCTCTCAATAGGGAGAACAATGTAGCAGTACCAAAACCTAACACCATAGTGCTCCCTAAACTTTGTTAAAGGATAGAGATCTCAATGCCATAACACCACTAGCCCCAGTACCATGATGGCCTAAGAGAAAACTCCCATTATAAATTGTCATGCACATAAACTCTTGAAGAACACTTCAAAATAGAATTCAAACATTCACATGCATACATAATATCTCAAACACATACAAAAATAAAAAAATGCAAATGTTCTAACACACAAGGCTTATCAAGCCAGTTTAAATGGGTGTAACATTATTGCAATTGATATGAAAACTAGAACTAATGGGCTCTGACACCACTAGTGGCTAGTGGTCCTTCCTCTTATGGCATTTGAGCCTAATTATTTACTCACAAAAGCTTTTCTCTTACATTTATGGGGCTCCCAACCCCTTTTATAATGTTTAGACACTATTTTAAAATTTTTAGAGCTCAGTGGAGCCTCTATAATAAATTTTGTGGAATTTGAATAAGTTTTTTAAATAATCTTTCACTAATTAATTCACCAACTTTAGGGAATATTGGAATATGATTGAGAAGATTTTGCTTAGTTTGTGATCTTGATGGGAGGGCATCATTGATGCTAGGGAGTGATCATAATCTATACTATTTTAAAATTCTAAATTTATTATATGAGCTTTTATGACTCTTTTTTTTTTCAAATATATATCAACAAATGAAAATAAAGGACAAATAATATGTCACTAGATACTCTACTTAATCAAGAATGAATACTCATGCAATAGTTGAATTAAAAACTTTCAAAATTAAATTGAGGACCATCCAAGAAGCAATTTCAATAAACTTATAGTTGAATTAAATATTTTAATGGCATGAGTCTAATGATTAAAAATTTTCTAATCCAAGTCTAAATGAGCCCAAATTAAGCACATAAAGTATTGTTGGAAACTTCATGGTACTATGGGAGGTATAAAATATTCTCTAAATCTTGTCTTCTTATAAATAAAATGAGTATCTACATAAGATGAATTCAATGAGCTAATGATAACTCAATTTTAATGTTAGTATGATACATAAAGCTAAATGAATAGTTTATGATCAAGGGAATCAACATGAGTAATTTGATGGAGTGTTTGATAATTTTGACTAAAGTTTCCAAAATATCACTCTAGAGAATTTTAAATAGAATCCCATTCTACATGTGATTGGGATTTTAATTTATAGAAAACTTGGAGACCATCATCACTTCACCTGATCATCTTTGTTAGACTGCTATCACCCAAACATTATCATTTATCACCATCACTTGATTTTCATTACTTGATCATCATTGTATGATTATTAATGTATTGCTATCATAATTTAATTGTTACAATCTGATGTCCATCTTTTGATAACTATCAATACCCTTTCTAGTTTATCTAGCATTCACTAACTCATAAGAGGTTAAATTTGTGCTATAATCTATGTATTCTCTATAATAAAACTAAATTTTACATGAATAATGACTCAATAACTAAAATTTTTAGATGAATAATGTCCTTTAAATAATACTCATCGAAGTTCCTATATGCTTAAAAATTTGAATGGGAGCGCTACGATGTTGTGCTTAAGAGTGCAGTGGTGCTGGCCTCTAGAGTTTAGATTATTTAGGGGAATGTATTGTGGCACTGCAGTCTAGAGCGCTATGGCATTAGTTGCTCGTAAGGATGCTAAGAAAGCCATATGCGATGCAAAGACATTAGCTTTTAGTGATTTATATAATAGATTAGATACTAAAGAAGGAGAAAGATATATGTATAAGTTAGCCAAACAAAAAGATAGGAGTAGTAAGGATTTAGTTCAAGTGAAGTGTATTAAAGATGAAGATCAAAAAATACTTTTCTTAGAAGATGATATTCAACAAAGATGGATGAGATATTTTGCTAACCTTTTTAATGAAGATTGTGAAAATAAGATTGACTGTAGTGACCTTAGCACCCTAAATGAAAATAAAGATTTCTATTTTTATCGGCGTATTAGTAAAACTGAAGTTAGAGAGGCTTTAAAGAAAATGAAGGGTGGAAAAGCTGTTGGACCTGATGATATCCCAATAGAGGTGTGGAAATGCTTAGGAGATGAAGGAATTTCATGGCTTACTAAACTTTTTAATACTATTTTGAAGACTAAAAAGATGCCAGATGAGTGGAGAATGAGTATGTTAATTCCTATTTTTAAGAATAAAGGTGATGCACAAGATTGTGCGAATTATAGAGGTATTAAGTTAATGTGTCATACTTTAAAACTATGGGAGCGAGTTATGGAGCATAGGTTGCGGCGTGATACTAATGTTTCTCAAAATCAATTTGGATTCATGCCGGGTAGGTCGACTATGGAAGCCATACATTTATTAAGAGGTTTGATGGAGAAATATAGAGAAAATAAGGAGGATCTACATATGATATTTATTGATTTAGAAAAAGCATATGATAAAGTTCCAAGAGAAGTGCTATGGAGAGTTCTTGAAAAGAAAGGAGTCAATAATGCTTATATTCAAATCATTAAAGATATGTATGCAGGAGCTATTACTTGTGTTCAAACACAAGGTGGATTGACCAAGTATTTCCCTATTTCGGTTGGGTTACATCAAGGATCAGCCTTAAGCCCATATCTTTTTGCTTTAGTCTTGGATGTTCTCACTAGACATTTGCAAGAGGATGTACCTTGGTGTATGCTTTTTGCTGATGATATTCTTCTTGTTGATAAGACTAGAGAGGGAGTTGAAGGTAAACTTGAATTATGGAGGTCAACCTTAGAGTCTAAAGGTTTTCGCTTGAGTAGATCTAAAACGGAATATATGGAGTGTAATTTTAGTAGTAATAGACCTACTGAAGGGATTGTGACTTTGGGCGATCAAGTCATTAATAAGAGTACACGTTTTAGATATCTTGGATCAATTGTTCAAAGTGATGGTGAAATAGATGGGGATATTATCAGCAGAATTCAAGTTGGATGGTTGAAGTGGAGGAATGCATCGGGCTTGTTATGTGATAGAAATGTACCCCTCAAACTTAAAGGAAAATTCTATAAGATGGTAGTGAGGCCTGCAATGCTTTATGGTGCCGAATGTTGGCCATTAAAAGAGAAGCATAATACTAAGTTAAGTGTGGCAGAGATGAGAATGCTCAGGTGGATGAGTGGCTTTACCCTTAGAGATAGGATACGAAATGAGCATATACGTGAAAAGGTTGGAGTAGCTCCAGTAGAAGATAAAATTAGAGAGAGTCGCCTTAGATGGTTTGGTCACATAAAACGACGGCCTTTCGATGACCCGGTTAGGAGAGTAGAGGTATTAGATTTGACTTATGTTAAGAAAGGTAGGGGTAGACCTAAAAAGACTTGGTTAGAAAATATTAGGAATGACCTTTCTTTATTAGGTTTAAATGAGAATTTGACTTTTAATAGAACACAATGGAGAAAAAGGATTCATGTAGCCGACCCCACGTAGTGGGATAAAGGCTTGATGTTGTTGTTGTTGTTGTTGTTGGCCATAACCACCACCACTATTTGGTTCCATGACCAAGAAGGAGCAGAAGAGAAGAGATGAGTGAAGGCGAGAGGAAGAGGAGAGAGAAGAAAGAGAAGTTCACCTTCTAAGCATTTTTGTCATCCTCCCAATTTTGAAATTTATTATGATTATGATAGGCAACTCTAATCCTATTTCTAATTCTAATGAGTTTAAGTTTTTATCCCTCAGTTAAAATACATTATCTTTCAATTTAATGAATTTATTTGCATAATTTTTTTTATATATGATAGATATGATTATACTACACAGTTTTGTATAATTATCTTATTTTTCACTATGTAAAATTGCATGCATAATACTATAGTTGAACTGGCAAGAATAAAAACATACATCATAATGCATAGGACCAAGAATCTATCTCATCAAGCCTAGCATGACATATAAATGATATAGTTCATATGAAAATAGCATGCATATTATAGCTAGTGCACTGGTAGGAAATGTATATGATGATATGACATACATTGCATATAAGATTATTATTTTTATGAGTTGCTTGGAAGGCTGGTTAGTTATAGACTAATTTAGGTTAGTTAGAGCATAATACCTTATATAGGAGGAAGATATAATAGGTTTATGGTGTAATCCCAATATAAGATAAAATATGCAAGATAGGGAGTTATAAGTGGATAAGATACACCAAGAGGTAGGAGTGACAACCCTTACTAGATAGCCACCTGATATACACTGATATATGATGATATATAACAAGATATGATAAGATACATGAAAACACCATATTATTAGTTAGATGTCTTGACTTAAATTTATCCAAGTATATGCATGCATAAATGATATAATGGATACAGATAACATGAATCTCCATAAGTTATATGAGACATTAGCTATATTATATAACACATAATATGATACATGAACATGATGTATAATGAAATTGGTAGCAAGGTAAAAAAATATACCACCTCTTAATTATCCACAAACATCTCTATATTTGATGCCTACAACAAATGCATAATATAAACAAAATAAAATGCACTAACATAGAATATTCACAGTCAACACATACTAAAAGAGTTGAAAACATAAAGGTTAAAATTCACAAACTTTAAAACATGATAAAACAAAATTCTTAAAATATTAAAGCATAAAGGTCAACTATAATAAAGAGTTCATATCAATATGTTATCAAAGAAAAGCTTATTCTTCAAATTCCAACAATTACTTTAACATTAACTTAAATCTAATCATCTTTTGTCTCCTCATTGCCCTATGATTAATGCATAGGCTCCTGATCCTTTTTCTTTTTATTTTTATATTGATATGATCACAACTCCACTTACATCTTAGCCTGAATCTAATTCATCTCATCTATTTCTTTTGTTAGAGCAATAACCCTATAGTTGATAGTTTCTTCAACATTACTAGCATCATAAAATGCAAAGGTCAATATATTTCTCTCAAAAGCACATACCTATAAACCTAAGCAATAAATCTCCATTCTATCTTCCTCTAATACTCTATGACCACTTATGGTACTCAGAGTACTGGGTCAATCTTGAAGATGATCCCTCACCAATAAATGACTGACACTCCTAAAATTTTATAAAATAATCCTACGAGAATAAATCTACAAAAATATATTTCTATTTATTTTTTTATTATTACTAATAAAATCATACTCATATGAGCTTTTCTCAGCTTCTTAATGATCAACTTATGTTGGTAAGTCCGTGCATGTAGCTCTAATGGTGTCAGCTCTTGACCAAGATACTCTTTCTATAAATAGAGAGCATAGTTAAAATAATGTATATATATTTGTGAAACTAATTCAAATAATCTCTTACTAGTTATTATATATGCTCAATATGAGACACTGAACCACTTGTTTGAAGAGATCTTGCTAAAACCCCACAGTTGGATGCTCTATTATGCTTATTTTGCTCTCTTAATTTAGTGAACTCAAGGCTTACCCAAACTCTAGTCAAATTAGCCCCCACTCCATTGTCAAATCAATAATAAATATTTTACGAATCTATTTTCATGAATTAGAATTTTGATGATAGCAAAAATTTATGATTTTCTATGACTCCCTTGCCTACTAACTTTTCAGGTCCACAAGATCGAGTGTAGCTCAGGATTGTGAAGATTAAGTCTGAGTCAGTTTATATTTTTCCATTTCTTGACTTTATTGTAAACAATGTGTTTTATGATGCTAAGTAATCTTACACACACACACCTTGGAAGAATTTCTGATTATTTCATAGAGTTTACTATTTTTGGTAATATCATATGGGACGATATTTATATCAGCCTTGAATATCGGTTCAAAAATAAAAACCCTAATTAGGGCATCCTTATTAAGGCAGCCGTCATTAAGAACATCATCCTTGATGATTTTGTATCGACTAGGATATTAGGCTCAAATCTGAAAGAATCAGCTGCTAGATCTATTTAGGTATTACTTATTTTTGGATATCATCCTGGGCATCGGCCTGGCCGATCCTGTACAAATTTTTCTAAATTAATTTGGCATTTAAGGAAAGAAATTTAGATTTGATTACATGATCACATCGTCCTGAACGATCACAGAATCAACTGGGATGATCGACTAGACGATTGGACATCGGACGGCTCTTATTCAGAGTGATGTTTAGGATGATATTCCATGATTTGTTCTGATCGACCAGGATGATATATTATCATCCTGGATGATATGAATAAATATCTTCTGATCATCCCAAATCATCCTGGATGATTGGGCTTAATTTACAGTGATCAGCTACATATCGTCTTGGACGATAAAGTCGGCAAGTTG
The DNA here is from genome assembly GCA_019514585.1 of Dendrobium officinale. Lineage (NCBI taxonomy): Eukaryota > Viridiplantae > Streptophyta > Magnoliopsida > Asparagales > Orchidaceae > Dendrobium > Dendrobium officinale. Next base: position 37,128,042 of record CM033687.1, read on the forward strand.
TAATTAATGAGCTCATTTTGAGCTCTTTTATTTAAGCTTTGACAAGGAACTTAGTTAGAGTCTTTGGCAGCTATTGTAGCTTCATTCTTTTTGAGGGAACTTGAAGAGAGAGATTAAAAGAGAGAGAGAAAAGGGTGGAGTTTGAGAGAGCGAGAAGATCCTTGGAGGGGGTTTCAAGGGAGTATGGAGGGGGATTCCACACGATTGCTCCTTCGAGCTTGCACATTAGTACCATCGAATTCAAGGCTTGTCTTGAGGGAAGTTCTGGGAAGAAGAAGATCTCTTTGGTTTCAAAGAACCTGACTACTTCGCCACATCGGGAAAGGTGGAAGTGATTTTGTAAGGGTTTCTCTGCCTAGCTGTGGGGGGCTAAAGGAGAGACAATGAGTTTAGTGCAAAATTTAGAGGGTGCCTCCAAGGAGTGGACATAGGTCAAGGTTTGATCGAACCACTATAAATCTGGTGTGTTCTTTCTTTTATTATTTCCACATTTAATTTTCGCACTTTGATTTCTGTGGTGAATCTTGGTTTGTTTTGGTTTGTATTTTTTATTGTGTAAGATTTTTTAAAATACCAATTCACTTCTTTTGGTTAGCCTTGAGACTAGTTTATAAGGGCTTAATATCCCTAACGAACTTTCAAAGTGGTATTAAAGAAGGATTCATAAAATCTAGTTTTTGAAAACTTTTGAATTTTGATCCATGCCTAATTTTTGTAATTGTAATATTATGGAAGGTTATTCAATCTCTCGAGCACCTTTGTTTAAAAATATTATATTTGATTTTTGGAAAATTTTTATATCTACTTTCTTGCAATCAATTGAATTTTTATTGTAACAAATGATTTTAATTGGTTATTCTTTACCGTCATGTGTTATAGATGGAATTAAAACTGATATTCCTTTTAATCAATGGAATAGGGAAGAACAAATCAATGCTCAATTGAATGCAGAATGCAAAATCTATAAACTATTTTTTCTGTGCTTTAAATTCTGAAGATTATCTGTTAGTATCCACGTGCACTGCTAGTAAGGAAATTTAGGATCAATTACACACCATATATGAAGGCACTAGCTAAATCAAGCAATCCAAGATATTTTAATGCATGATTTTGAACTATTTTGCATGAAACCTTATGATACAATCTTAGACATGTATACTAGGTTTATTCAAATTGTGACATATTACATACTTTAGGTAAAGAGTTTTCAAATTTTGAAAAAGTAAATAAAATTCTATGTTGTCTACTTGATAAGTTTGATGCTAAAGTTACTACTATTTGTGAATCAAAAAATTTGAATGAATATTCCATTGATAATTTGATTGGCTCACTCATTGCATACGAGCAAAGTTTAGGCCAAAGACTTTTGGATATAGGAGAGACGATAGTGCTAAACGTTGAAAATATGGAGAAAAGTGACTTAGCTGGTGATGAAAGAGATGACTTATCAAGAAAATTAAAAAACTCACCAATGCATAAGCATCAACAAAAGTGAATAAAGATAAAAATGATAAGAATGCTAATATTTCTTCTAACGTTGTTTGCATTGTATGTAGGAAGCCTGAACATACGAAAAATCAGTGTCCAAATTTTAGAACTCTTTCTATGAAAGAAAAGGGTAAAGCTAAGCAAATTATAAAAATGACAAATAATGACAAATAAAAAATATCCTGGGCAGACCTAGCTTCTGAATCATCAAACCAGGAGAAAGATGATGTGTAAACCATTATTCATATGCTTTTTTTTTTGTTCATTTTTGTGTATTTTCTATTTTTTAATTCTTTTTCACTCCTCTTTTTTCTTTCTTTTCTTTTTTGTTAAAATTTTTAATTTTGTTTTTACTTTTTTTATGTAGTGTTTTTTATATTTTTTTTTTTAAATAAAAATTTAAAAATGAAAAATCTACCTCTTATTTTTCTCAAATTCTTATGTGAGTTATGATTGACTTCTCTAAAATCAATCAAAGGATGGAAACTCATGATTTTGACTCTCAATCTTTGTTTCCTAAAAAAGGCTATTCTACTTTTGATTTAAAATCTTCATCATATTTTAAATTAGATCTTGAAACTGAACTTTTTTCATCTCCCTATATTTTATCTATTGCATAGGAATCTTTTGCAAGTTGTTGAATCTACCTCATTATTTTCTTAATCAAGTAGTTCATTTTGTCAATAGTATGAGTTTGCTTTAGTTTTAAAATTTTTAGAAAGGTATCATATTTGCTTTAAAAAAATGGCCAATGATGTCAAATAAAAAAAATTGGCCAATGACGCCAAATTAAAAGATGCGCAATGACAACTAATTAAAAATGGATAAATAAAGTGTATCAAAAAGTAAAAGATGCGCAAAATAAGCCAAAAAATTGATAAGAGACATAAAATGACCCCACAAAAAGTATGCTTATTTTTTCTATGTTTACTTAAATTTTAAGAAAACCCTTGATATTTTTGGTACTTGAGCTTGAAAATTATGATTCCTGATTCACCAATTTTTGCATTAATCTTTTATTAGTTATATTTTATGAAAGGAGTTTTGAAAAATTAGTGTATCTTTTTTAAATTTATTCCTTGATTTAGATATTAGATTAAAACATTTTTGAGCCTTTAAAAGAACTTGAGCTTGGATTAATAATTTCTAAATTTCTTATCTTTTTTGGATTATGTGTTGTCAATCAATTCCTTAGTTTTTGAATAAAATTAAGAGGTAACTTTCTCATTTCCTTAAAAACTTTTTTGTGCCCCTTCTCTTTTTGATAATGTCACAGGGGGAGAACATTATGTTATATCTGTATCTTTTTTTTTGAATTTTTTTAAATTTTAAAAACAACAAAAAATTTGATTTCCCCTTTTTTTTTTAAAGTTTTATTTTAGTACGGGGGAGATTAGGAGAAAATGTTTACATTTTTGCAAATTAAAATATTTGCCATCACAAAAAAAGGGGAGATTGTTGTGAATATATTTTTATGGATTAAAATTTTGATGATAGCAAACATTCATAGTTTTCTACGACTCCCTTGCCTACTAACTTTTCAGGTCCATAAGATCAAGTACAGCTAAAGATTAGGTAGATTAAGTCTGAGTCAGTTTGTATTTTTTCCCTTTCAGTCTATTGTAAATAATGAGGTTCCTGATGCTAAGTAACCTTGCACACACACACACCTTGGGATAATTTTTGACTATTTTCTAGAGTTTACTTTTTTTGGTAACTTCATCCGGGACGATATTTATATCAGCCTGGATGATCAGTTCAAAAACAGAAATCCTAATTAGGGCATCCTTATTAAGGCAGCCGTCATTAAGTACATCATTTTGGATGATTTTGTATTGGCCAGGATGATAGGCTCAAATAAGAAAGAATTTACTGTCAGATCTATTTAGGTATTACTTATTTTTGGGCATCATCCCGAGCATCGTCCCGGGCATCAGCCTGGCCGATCCAGCATAATTTTTCCTAAAGTTATATGGTATTTAAGGAAAGCAATTAAGATTTGATTACATGATCACATCATCCTGGAAAATCACAGGATCAGCTGGGATGATCCACTGGACGATTGGACATTGGACAGCTCTTATTCAGGGCAATGTTCAGGATGATATTGCACGATTTGTACTGATTAACCAGGATGATATATTATCTTCTTGGATGATATAAACAAACTTCTTCTGATCTTCCCAAATCTTCCTGGAACTTAATTTACACTAATCGTCCAGGACGATATAAATATATATCATCCTGGACGATAAAGTCGGCTAGCTGTAATTAATGAGCTCATTTTGAGCTCTTCTATTTAAGCTTTGACAAGGCACTTAGTAAGAGTCGTTGGCAGCCATTGTAGCTTCATTCTTTTGGAGAGAACTTGAAGAGAGAGCTTGAGTGGGAGAGATGAAAGGGTGGAGTTTGAGAGAGGGAGAAGATCCTTAGAGGGGGTTTTAAGGGAGTGTGGAGAGGGATTCAACACGGTTGCTCCAGTGAGCTTGCACCTTAGTACCATCGGATTCAAGGCTTGTATTAAGGGAAGTTCTGGGAAGAAGAAGATCTCTTTGGTGTCAAAGGACCAGGTTAGTCCACCACACCGGGGAAGGTGGAAGTGATTTTGTAAAGGCTTCTCTGCCTAGCTATGGGAGCTAAAGGAGAGACTGAGTTTAGTGCAATACTCGGAGGGTGCCTCCGAGGAGTGGACATAGGTCAAGGTTTGACCGAACCACTATAAATCTGGTGTGTTCTTTCCTTTTATTATTTTCACATTTAATTTCTGCACTTTGATTTCTGTGGTGAATCTTGGTTTGTTTTGGTTTGTGTTTTTTTATTGTGTAAGATTTTTTAAAAATACTGATTCACCTCTTTTGGTTAGCCTTGGGACTAGTTTATAAGGGCTTAACATCCCTAACGAACTTTTAGGATGTTCTCCAGACTTTTTAATTTCTATGAACATGTCCTTAAGATAGTAGAATCTATTTTCTCAAAATTGGTTTTGATCCTCGAACCAAACTTAGGCAACCACCTAAAATCTTTCGGTAAAACATTGACATAATAAATAATATTAATATAAATATAATGAAAAATGTTAAGTAATGTCAAATAAATATACTTGAAATTATTTTAACCACATATCCCTATCTTCCTTTAGAATTTTCTTCCATGATAAGTAAGGAGCATCTTATTTTCTCCATATTATATCATGAATCTAGTGGATGGTTTGCTTTGCAAGTTTAAAGATGTATGTAAAATTTTTCTTAATTATATAAAATTTTAAATTATAATAAATCTATAAAATAAAATGAACTTATGAATATCCCTCAGGATCTATGTAAACAAGCTAATCCTCTATTGGTGTAGTCTCTCTAGCCACAATCTCTACTACTATTGATGGTCCACCCTATTTTGGGTGCACTGAAGGTAGGTAATATTAGGGGTGATGGTAAATAGGATACATGTAGGTTGATGGAATTATTTGTAATGTTGGTGGTGGTGGTGGCAGGGGGGGGGGGGGTGTTATATTGATAGAAGGGAACTAGGTGTGTTTGATTTAGAGATAAAAATCAGGGATCTAGTGGAAGTAGGAGGCAAAAAGTACCCAGTAGCGAGTGGTACTCAAACTACAGGTCGATCTACCTATCTTAAACCTTGCTTAGTAGGGGATTGATGCTCACTCTTTGGTAATGGTGATATTGAAAGTTTGACAGGGATGTTAAGCCCTTATGAACTAGCCCAAGGTTAATCGAGGAGGGGGGGGGGGGGGGTGAATTGGTATTTAAAAATAATCTTTAATTAAAACATAAACTCAAACCAAAGTTCACCACAAAGAAATCAAAATGTGGAAATTAAATACGGAAGCAGTAATAAAGAACACAAAGATTTATAGAGGTTCGGTCAACTTGACCTACGTCCACTCCCCAAAAGCACCCTCTAATTATTGCACTAAACTCAATGACTCTCCTTTTGCTCCCACGGCAAGGCAGAGTAGCCTTTACAAACCTCCTTTTTACCAACCCCGATGAGGTAAAGAACCCAACTCCTTTTGCTTCCTCTAGAAGCAGGCAAATAACCTAGCTCCTTTTGCTTTCTCCTGAAGCAGGCAGAGAATCTCGATCAGATGCTAAAGTAGACCTATATAGAATCCCAAAGGAACTAGGGATGACGACTGGAGAAGATGATGAAAAATCCTTACTTGGAGAAACCTTAATGAAACACCTTACAAACTCCCCCTCATAAGTTCCTCTCTCTCTCCCTTGCTCTCCCTCTCCTTTTGGCTCTCTCAGGTCAGAATAATAGTAAAAGATGCTCTCTTGGGTAGAACAAGAGGTCTTATATAGAATAGATTTGAAAAATCTCTTAATTACAATAAACTAACTTTATCATCTAGGATGATATAAATATCATCCTGTATGATCAGTATAAAATAAACTCAATCAGCTAGGATGATTTGGGTCGATCAAAAGGTTTTTATTTATATCATCAAGCATGATAGTATATCATCCAGTATGATTAGTATAAGTTATTGAATATCATCCAGAATATTTCACTGAATGGATGTATGGACGATGAAAAAATAATGTGATTGTCCAGGCCAATCTCGCTATTGTCCCAAACGATCAGTTAAATTTAGTGTATATTGTCGAGAGCATCACCCTGAATAGAAGCAGGCTGATGTTTAATTATCCAGGAATAACTAAGGTTTTTGAATTGATCATCTCGACCGATCTTGCGATTGTCCAGGGTGATATGATCAAGCAATCAAACCTTAATTGCTCTCCTTAATTACTAGATTAATTTAGGCATAATTGTATTACATCATCCAGGATGATGTACAGAATGATGACCAAAAATAAAAAATACCTAAGTAGATATGGCGACTGATTCTTTCTAATTTGAGCCTATCGTCCCGACCGATATAAATATCATCCAGAAAGATGCACTTAATGATGGCTGCCTTAACTAGGATGCCCTAATTAGGGTTTTTATTTTTAACTAATTATCCAGGTAGATTTTTGGATCATCCCGGATGATGTGAGAAAAAATAGAAAACTCTAAAAATTGTCAGAAAATTTCTCCAAGTGTGTGTGTGCAAGATTACTTAGTATCAGGAGTTACATCGTTTATAATTGACTCAAGAAGAGGTAAAAGATTACAAATCGACTCAAACCTAGTCTACCCAATCTTGAGCTAGTTCAACTTACAATTTGATCTTATGAACCTAAAATGTTAGTAGGCAAGGTAGTTATAGTGAAATAAGTGTTTGCTATCATCAAAATTCTATTCCCTGAAATTAGATTTACAACAATCTCCCCCTTTTTTATGATGACAAATAATCAGATAAGCAAAATAAACACTAAACACTACTCCCCCCTTTGAAATCACAAAAAAGGAGTAGGAAAATACTAGAAAAGAAAAAGTAGGAACAAGAAGAACGAAATCAAAGTTTTTTTTTAATCAAAGCATGAATATGATAATGTCCCTATGTGATTGATTTTAAAGGCTTTTAAGACCAATGAGTTAATATCATCAAAATTTGAAATTGGTAGAATATCGGATCCTGTTAACCTTAGGTCGAACTTCTCTCAGGGCAAAATCATCTTTTGAAAATAAAAGACCTAACTCAAAAAATCTAATTGGATAAGAAAAAGAGATTTGTTCAAGACTTGGTTTCAAAAAAATATCTTATAGAATAATATATCAAAGTAATTTATCACAATCACAAAATTCAAAATTAAGCCTTTGAAAATATCAAGTGACACATGAATTCTTCTTAATTTTAAAAGTTTTAAAGAGAAGATAACTTGATTTTGGTGGGTTCATTTTATGCATGAATGGTGCACTTTGTGCATCTTTTGATTTTTGATATACTTTGTGTATAATTCTCAATTAGGCATTATTGTGTATCTTTTGATTTGGCATCATTAGCCGCTTTTTTTATATTTTTGCAAGCTAGATCCCTTTTCAAAACTCTTAAATACTCTTAATTGTGAGTATATCTTCCAGATATTAGAGAAGAAAAACTCACTCTCTAATATAAGGAAGAACAAACCACAAAACAAAATCAAAATCATATGATAAATAAAATGACAAGATGATGAGAAAACTTGAAAGTAATATAAAAATTTAAACTTTATAAATATAAGATAGATTATTGTAACAAGATATAAAAGATCTCAATCGAAAAGTTCAGTTGTTAATTTGAGATAGACTTTTGTTTATAAAAGAAAATTACACCACTAAAAGAGGTTAAAGGAAGAGAAATAATCAACGTTGTTTTCTTCCTTTAATAGATTAAGAGATATAAAATATTGAATCAAAATTTTCAAAAAACAAAAGCATGGCATAAAATATCATTTCAGCAGTGATCACAAAAAAAGAAATAACTAAAATAACAAAAAAAAAAAAGAAGAGAAAAATAAACTAGTAAAAAGTTAAACAAGCAAAGTGAAACAAAACAAAAAAAAAGGAAAAAAATAGAAAATTCAAAATTCAGTAAATAACAAGTTCATGCATTTGAGTCAATCACACCCAATCTGGTCCTTAAGATGCTGAAGGTGTCAAAAGCCTGTGGTTTAGTAAAGATTTCAGCCAATTAATTCTCAATTATCACATGTTGTAACTCAATGTCTCTTTTGGTCACATGGTCTCTAATAAAGTGATGCCATATGTCAATGTGTTTGGTCATTAAATATTGGATAGGATTCTTAGAGATGCAGATGACACTAGTGTTGTTACAAAGGATTGAAATTATTCTTATAGGTAATCCTAAATTTAGAATTTGTTGCTTCAACCAAAGGACTTGGGCCACACAAGTTCCTACGGCAATGCACACAGCTTCAGCATTAGAAAGTGCAACAGAGTTTTGTTTTCTACTAGACCAGGAGACTAAAGTCTATCCTATAAATTGGCAAGTTCCAGAAGTGCTCTTTCTATCCACCCTACATCCTGCAAAATTAGAATTATAATATCCAATAATCTCAAAAGAAATGTTAGGTCCCCAAAAGATATCTAAGAATTCTCTTAACTGCAGTCAGGTGGGATTCTTTAGGATCAACTTGAAATCTAGCATATAGACAAACACTAAACATTATATCAGGTCAACTAGCATTAAGGTAAAGTAAAGATCCAACCATCCCTTTATATTTCTTTTGATCAATAGATTTTCCGTTTGAGTCCTTATCCATATGAATATTAGAAATCATGGTAGTATTTATTGGCTTGACTTTATCCATTTCATATTTCTTCAAGAAGTTCTTAATGTATTTTGATTGAATTATAAAGGTTCTATCATCAAATTATCTTATACTAAACCCCAAAAATTAGGAAAACTCTCCCATTATACACTTCTCAAACTCCTTACTTATTATTTAAAAAAAAAAAAACATCACATAGCTTTTTATCGGAAAATCCTAAAAGTATATCAGCAACATAGATCTGAATAATGAGTAACTCGTCTCCTACTTCCCTTAGAAAAGGGTGCTGTCTACACTTCCATTAACAAGACCCCTTTTTAGTAAAAATGTGTTAAGCCTCTCATACCAAGCTCTTGGTGCTTATTTTAATCCATATAAGGCCTTTTTTAATTTGAAAAAATGATTTAGAAATTAGGACTCCCCCCATAACGTCTCTCTGCTCTGAGTTTTAGAGGCAATTCCAGGGTGATTTTGCTAGGGCTTCATCGAGGGAGATGGTTTGCTCTTTTTATGGCTCATTTCTTCAATTTTTTTGAATATTGACTTTCTCTCTGTATGTTTTGTTCTATAACTTTCTTTATTTTGAAGTTTCATTGAGCTTCAGTGTTTGGTGATGATGCCTCTTTCATCATCGATCCCAAATTTGAACCCTTCCTCTCTTTTTGAGGGGAATTCACATTCTTTTAAAGATGTTTTAGCCAACACTTCCTCTACTTCTTTGACTCTGAAATTCGTGCAGTCCTCTTTCAAGGGTTGTCCAACTCTCCTGTTTGAAGACTCGGTTGTTGATCTATTAGCTACTCCATTTGCTTTGACGCTTGTTAGTAAATTTGTTTTGAGATGACCTAATCTAGATGTCATTCAAAAATTTTTTCTTAACCTAAAACTATCCAGAGCTTTTTATATTGGATTACTTAACCAAAGACTTGTAGCTATACAACTTCCTAATGTTCTTGATTATAGCCAGATTTTTGCTAGGAGATCTTACTATATTCAAGTATGCCAAATACGGTTACTTAAATGGTCTCTAGATTTTGATGTTAGGGAGGAATCCCCTATTGCTCCTGTTTGGATTTCTTTTTTGAATTTGAAACTCTATTTCTTTAATCGTTAAATTCTATTTGGTATGGCTTCTATATTTGGGAGGCTGTTACAAACTGATCAAGCTACTACTGCTGTGTCTAGGCCGTCGGTTGCTCAGGTTCTAGTTGAACATGATGTCTCTAAGAAACACCCTACAGAGATATGGATTGGGTCAGAAGTTAAGAGGTATTTCCAAAAAGTTGTATTTGAATATTTACCAATTTTTTGTTCTTTTTGTAAGATGCATGGGCATGGAATGAATTAATGCTTTCAGAAACATCATCTCCTCCATAAAGAAAAGAGCTCTTTGAAACAAAATGAGGATGTGCCTGCTCATGTGGTCTCTAATCCTACTCAAGCTAATTTAGAGGATAATACCTCCAATCTTATTATTGATCTAATGGAGGTTAATATGGAGGACCCTATTATTTGTACTACTAATGATGGTTCTTTGAATCTTGATCAAGGTCATATTGTTAAACCTTATGTTGATAATAATATTGCTTGTGAAAACAACAAGGATAAAGTCTTGACTAACTATGAAGCTCCTACTAGTACTAATGTTGTTGTTACTCCTACTTGCACTGTTAATTTAAATGCTAATGATTTTAATAATAAGATATTTGTTTCTACTTTTACTAATCTCTTAATTGATCAGGAAGCTTTGGCTATTCAAGTGGCTCCTAATGATGTCCTTTTAGAGGAAGGAGAATTTGCTATTATGGAAAATTCTTCTCCTCTTCTGAAAGCAATAAAGAACTTATAGTGAGAGACTGTGATGTTATTGAGGAGGAGGAAAGGTTTATGGAGGATGAATGTCCTCAACTAACTTTTTTAAGGGAACACCCAAGTGGTAGTAAGACTCTCTCTTCTTAATTCTTTGTTTTCTACTAATGTGCAGCATTTGAGTAGAACTTTCTCGGATCATTCCCCTTTACTTATTAGCATTAAGTTTAGAAAAGGTAATCTTTCTTCTCAATTTAGATTCCAAAACATGTGGTTAAATCATGAATCTTTTTTGGATGTTGTTCAACTTAATTGGCAAGCTCCTCTTCATCCTGATAATTCTATTTTTTGCATGAAGAGACTCTGGTTTAAGCTAAAAAAGCTGAAACAAGTTTTAAATTGGTGGAACCATCATGTGTTTTAAAATATTTTCTCTAATATTTTGCAAACTGAGAATCTGGTTATCTCTCTTGAATTAGCTTGTAAAAATGATCCTACTGATACTAGTCTTTCTCTCTTAAGGAAATCCAAAGAGGAACTTTTTAATTTACAAGCTTAAAAAGAAGTTTATTGGAGGAAAAAATTGGTCGCTAAGCATTTGCTTGAAGGTGATAACAACACTAAGTATTTCCATGCTTTGGTTAAGAGAGAAAAGGTTAAAAATATTATCAATAAAATCCTAAGGGAGGATGGGTCTTTTACTGAAAAATTTGAGGAGATTGCAAATTTAGCTGTGAATCATTTTCACGCCAGGTTTAACAAAGTTTTTACTCAGGATAAAATTATTGTGCATTCTTTCATTCCTTCCCTTATTTCTCTTGAGGAGAATATCTTTCTTTCTAAACCTCCCTCTTTTGAGGAGGTTAAAGAGACCCTACTGGATATGAATAAGGAGTCTTTGGTTGGGCCTGATGGGTTTACCACTCTATTTATTCAAAAATGCTGGCATATTATTGGTAATGATATTTTTAATGCTATTTTAGGCTTTTTTGCTGATACTCCTATCCCTAAGTTTTTTACATCTACTTTTATTGTGCTTATTCTTAAAAACAATTCTATTACAAATTAGAATGATTTTAGACCTATCAGTCTCTGCACTTTCTTCAATAAGTTAATTTCTAAAATTATTGTAAATCTTCTGACTACTATTTTACCCATAATTATTTCTCCTAATCAGATGGGATTTGTGAAAGGTAGGGCCATTACTGATAACATTCTAATGGCTCAGGAATTCTATCAAGACTTGGATGTGAAGGTAAGAGGTGGTAATTTAATTTTGAAACTAGATATTGCCAAGGCCTATGATAATATTGATTGGAATTTCATTTACCTTATTTTAGAATTTTTTGGTTTCAACTCTTTCTTTATCAAGCATATCAAGAATTGTATTGAAAATGTTTATTTGACAATTCTTGTTAATGGTTCTAACAATGGTTTCTTCAAACCTTCACATGGCCTAAGGCAAGGTGATCCTATTTCCCTTGCTCTCTTTATTATTACCATTGAGTTTCTTTCTAGAGATTTTATTAATTTATTCAATGCCAACTTTGGGAGGTGTACCTCTATCTCATTTATATTTTGCGGATGATTTTATTATGTTTTCTAATGGGACTTTTAATAAAATTTGGAAGCTTATGGATTTTTTTGAACATTATGATAAGGTTAGTGGCTTACCCTTTAACAAAAACAAAAGTTATTTCATTGCCTCAAAGAGAATTTCAAATGATCATATTTTATCTATTAATAATCTTACTGGCTTTTCCCATGCTCAATTGCCTATCAAATATCTTGGAGTGCCTCTTTTCTTTGGAAGAAGGAAATCCTTTTTGTTTGATGATCTCATTGCTTCTGTTCATAATAGACTGTTATCATGGGAATCTAATTTTCTTAGTTTTGGTGGTAGATTTGTTCTTATTAAAAGTTTTCTTTGTGCTTTTCTAGTTTATAGCTTTCATTCTCTTTTTCCTACTCAAACTGTTTGTGATAAATTTCACAAGATTATTAATAAATTTTTCAAGAGAGGCACTTCTTCTTGTTCTAAAATTCACTGGGCCTCATGGGAGAAATGTTGTGGTGTTTTGACTGAAGGTGGTCTTAGTTGTAAGAACTTTAATGACCTTGCTAAGGTTTTTTATTTTAAACTTGGGTATAACTTACATGCTAATGCTAGTCTTTGGGCTAATTTTATGGTTTCTAAGTATTGTAGTGGTAAGTATCCTACTAATTATTTTTCTAAACAAGGTGATTCTAGAGTTTGGAATAGGCTTTGCAGGATTAAATGGGTGGTTGTGCCCTTCATCTCTTGGGGCATTGGTGATGATAATATTTTCTTTTACTAGGATCATTGGTTAGGTAAAAATTCTATTGACTCTATGTTGAATTCTTCTTCTACCTTATAGGATAAGGTAAATACCTTTTTTAATAATAATTCCTGGGACTATAATAAGCTTGCCAATGAGGTCCCTAATTGTATCATCCATAGTATTTTAAACTTACCTATCAATACTTCTTCTAGATATATTATGTTATGTGATATTTCCAAATATGGTGGTCTTCATTTAAAGAGTGCTTGGCATACCTTTAGGGATAAAAAAATATTGATAGCATTTTCCATAATATATGGCTTAAGAGCATTCCTTCTACTATTTATGTTTTTGTTTGAAGAGTTATGCGTAGATTTATTCTTACGGATGATAATCTTATCAAGAAAGGCTGTATCTTGGCTTCCAAATGCCAATGTTGTTTTCGTAAGGAGAATATGCATCTTGTTTTTTTATCTGGCCCTATTGCTGTTAAAACTTGGGTTTATTTCGATGATCTGTTTCAACTGAACTATTTTAACTCTAATTTGTCTCTTAAACCTATGCTTAAGTTATGGTTTATTAACTCCAAAAGTCACATATGTAACCTCATTCCTTCCATCATTCTTTGGTTTGTTTGGCTGGAAAGGAATCAATCACTTTTCAATAATATGAAAATGAGCCATCATAATGTTATTCAGAAAGTAAAGGATAAGGTGTTAGCTCTACTGGTTGTTAATCTGATTTCTATTAAGAACTTTAAAAACTGCTACTTTGTTGTTAATATTTTAGGTTTGAAGTTTGAGGGTGTTCCTGCCATTTCTATTGTTATCTACTAGCATAAACCTCCCATTAAATTCTTTAAGCTTAATGTGGATGGCATTAGTACTGATTTATTTGGTGGTTGTGGTGGTGTGATTAGAGATAGTAATGGTGGCCTCATTGTTACTTTTGCGGGTCCTATTCATGGTAACTATTCTACTACTATTTTTAGGGCCATTTTGTATGGTATTCCATTGTGCATCTCTCTTAACTTAACTAATTTGCATATTGTGGTTAACTCTATCTTTGCTTTTCACCTTTTTGAAGCTGAAGATGAGATGTGTTGTTCCTCGAACCTCTTCTACATGGTTAGAGAAATTAAAAACTTGATGTTTTTCTTGAACTATTCATTTCACCATATCAGCAAGGATGGTAATGCTTGTGCCTCTTAGATGGCTATGTGAGGTTGTAACCTGATTTATTTTTCTAATTTTATTTAGGACACTAGCCTGCCCATCTTTGTACACAATCTTGATGCTTATGGTTGTCCTTATGTTAGATCTTAGTTTTTGTCTCTTGGTTGGTCTTTTGTTTTAGTTTATTCAGTTGGAGTTCTGTTAGCTGGTCGCTATTTTATGACTGGGCTTATTGCTTTCTCTGGCTGATTGGCTGGTTTGTTGTGCACTATTTCTATAATTCCTAGAACTTGCTTTATGTTTGTTGGATTATCTATGGTGTGGAGGTTCTCTTACACCTTAAGTTTTCCTTCTGTAACTGCTACTATTATTTTATTTGGAGATTTGTTTTTTCCTTTGCTGGGGGGTTCAATATATGGATTGCTATTTTTTTATTTTTGCCTGAGATTCTCGTTATGTTTTAGGAATCTCTATGTTGGTTTTGTCTAGTCTGGGACTCTCGGTGTTGGCCCATTGTGTGCTTTCGGTTAATTGAGTTATGTTGCTTCCAGCTTTTGGATCTCCCCATTTTAGCTACTCTTTACGGGGTTTTCTACTATTCTTATTGGCTTCCTCTGTCGGATTTATTCTTTGTAGCTATTGTCTGGTTGGTTATGGACTTGAGTATGATTGCAATGTTACTTTTGCTGAGAGTATTTCCCTTTGGTGGTCTCCCTCCCTTAGGTTGCTGGTTTGGTATGCTGGGGGTGTTTCAGTCCATTTGGCTGGGGTTCTGGGTTGCTTTGTAATCGACTATCTCTTAACTGGGAAGTTTGGTTGGCTGGTTCCTCATGTTAGATGATGGAATGCCTTTGTCTATCTTTGTGGTAATTCTATGGAGGGTTTGGCCATTGCTCTCCATAGCTTGAAGTTGTGTTGCTTGAATTTTGGAGGTCTTTTATGGTGTTGCTGTGCTTTTGGGATGGTTGCTTCTTTGTACTTGTCTTGGATTTATGTTATTTCGGCTTATCCCTTATGCTCGGGTCACTTAGAGAATTGGATGGATTATGCTCCTGAGGGTTGGAACGAGTGGCATTTGAATATTCTTGATGAAGCTACTTATTCTATTTTAATCCTGAGCTCTAATAGTCTGTATCCATGCTCTGACTTTCAGTGGTGCTTTGATCATTTATGTTTCAGTAGCTTTGATAATCTTTTTTCCATTTCTAATTTAAGTTTTTTTTATTCTTACTATTTTATCTATATATTTTTTTGTTATACTCTTTTTCTTTGCGGTATTTTTATTTTGCAGGTGAATTGGCTTCATGCTATTTTCACCCCTTTTGCAGAAATTTCAAGCTCCATTTCTACATCTATAGCTTTCTTTTTTGGATGCTTCCCTATAGTATCTATAGAATTTTCCTAGGTTTTTATATAATTTTGCTTAGTTGAGACTTTTTGCTCATAGGAATTTTCTTTATTTTCTTTTATAGCTCGTTGGAGCATAGAGAGCATTTAATCTCCTTTAAGGACTTTGCAATCATTTTTTACTATTAAAGTGTAGGCCCCTCTATGGGTTTTAACAAAAAAAAAAAAGATTTGGAAATTAGGAACTCTCAAAACCTGGGGGTTGTTCTACAAACACATCCTTTTTTATTACCCCATTTAAAAAGGCACTCTTCACATCTATTTGGTAAAGCTTAAATCCCTTATAACAGGCAAAGGCGAGAAGGACTCTAATGGCTTTCAATCTAGCTATAGGGGAAAAGGTCTCCTCAAATTCAATCCCTTCTATTTGGTTGTACCCCTTAGCTACCAATCTCTCCTTATTCCTAACCCCCACACCAGAATCATTCAACTTATTCTTAAAGACCCATTTGGTTCCAACTATACTTTGTCCCTTTGGTCTTTCTACAAGCTCCCAAATATCATTCCCAACAAATTGATTTAATTCCTCTTACATGACTAAGATCCAAAACTCATCACACAAGGCTTGATTAATATTGGTGGGTCCAGTCATTGAGATAAAGGCAGAGTGGTTCACTCCCTTTCTATGTCTATGCCTAGTCTTAACACCTTCAGAAGGGTCTCCTAAGATTAGGTCTTTAGGATGTCTCAAAGAATATCTCCAATCCTTAGGCAAAGTGTGTGTAGGATCAACCCTTTCCTCTAGATTTGAATTCTCTACTCCTTAGAAAATCTCACCTACTCCTTCAATGATTTGGGACTCTACCCTCCTCTCCAAATTTTGAACTCCTTTTGAAATCTCTCTAACACTATCTCCATCCTCAATTCTAGACTCCTTAGGATTTGATTCATCAAACACTACATGAGTAGTTTCCTCTAACACCAATAACATTTTATTAAACACTCTAAAGGATTTCCCAACACTTGATTAACCTAAGAACAATCCTTCATCAGATTTTGGGTTGAATTGCCTTAACTGTGACTTTCCATCATTAAGAATGAAAACCTTACAACTAAAGACTTGGAGGTGGGAAAGATTGGGTGTCTTACCCTTAAGGATCTCATAGGATGTCTTATCAAGTTTGGTTTTAAAATTTACCCTATTCAACACATAACAAGTTGTGTTTACCGCCTCAGCCCAAAATTATTTTGGAAGTGAATATTCAGCAAGCATGTCTCTACCAGCTTCCACTAAGATTATGTTTTTCCTTTCAGCTACCTCGTTCTGATGAAGGGTCCTAGGAGCTGAGAGGTTATGGCTAAACTTCTTATCCTCATAGAAGTCTTCAAATCTCTAATTTTCAAACTCTCCCCCATGGTCACTATAGATAATCACGATCTCACAACCTAATTTTTTTTAATCCAAGTGGAGAAGGATCTAAACTCATCAAAGGACTCACTCTTATGTGAAAAAAATTTAATCCAAGTGAACCTTGAATAGTCATCAATAATCACAAATTCATAGACTTTTCCCCCTAAGCTGACAGTGCTAATGGGTCCAAACAAATCCATGTGAAGGACTTCTAAAGGTCTAGAGGTGCTAATGTCCTTAATGGAATGGAAAGAGGATTGAACTTGCTTCCTTAGTTGGAAGGCATCACAAAGATGGTCTTTAGAGAATTTAAGCTTAGGGACACCTCTAACTAGGTCTTTTTGGGTCACTCTCCTAAGGATTTTCATACTGGCATGATATAATCTCCTGTGCCACAACTAAGAATCATCAACAATAGTTTTTAAGCAAAATGAAGTAGCACATTCAATACTATTTAAGTCAAGTATGTAAAAATATCATTGATATGCTTTTTCTATAAAATAGTGTTGTTATTTAAGCTGATAATGCAAGTGCTTGCAAAGAATTTTATGATGATGCCCTTATCACAAAGCTGATAGATGCTAAGCAAGTTGTGTTTCAGTCCATCTACAAGCAAAACATTTTCAATCAAAAGGTTCTTAGAATTTTTTATTATACCTGAGCCCACCACTTTCTTGGTGGTGTAGTCTCCAAGAGTAACCTTGTCTCCTATCCTGGTCTCCAGCAAAATGAATTGATTGGCATCTCTAGCCATATATTATGAGCATCTGCTGTCCAAGTTCCACATGCTCTCATGAGGCATTTTGTGAGAGTTTTCCTACAAAATCATAAAATATCAGATTTAGGACCCAAACAGGTTTGGGTCCCTTTTTATGAAAAGAAGAATGTAATGCAACTGTGTTATGCTGTGAATCATGTAATTTGGGTCTCCACAGCCAATGTGTACTATGATGAATAGTGTAAGTGTGTAAAATGTGTCCTAGTATGACACTTGAAAAACATCTAACTCCAAGAAAAGCATTTACTAATCTGATTGGGTTATAATGCCTCTTCCTAGGTTTTTGACTTTAGATCAAGTGTGGATATATTCCAATTGCTCTCAAGTGCATTCAATTTAGCTTTAAACTTCAAGCTAGCACTTTCTAAAAAAATATTTATCAATATTCATATAGTGCTCCCTATGCTTAGATTCTTCAATTTAAGTTTTAAAATAAGATTGAAGTGAGGTGTAGGATGCTTTCAAAGAATCATGCTCAATAATCAATTCAAAATGTGTTTTATTCAATTCATCAAACTTATCAAGTAATGACATATGATTGCAATCAAGTTGAGTGTGATCTTTACTTAATCTTTCATGCTCTTTTTTTTAAATTTGAAAATTTCAATTTCAGACTAGCATGAGTTTTCTTAAGTTTCCTATATGATGCATGAATATTATCACAAACTTCAAGTAATTAATCATAAGCTGGTTCACATACCTCATCATGATCAGACTAACCAAGATGATCACCCATCAAGCACAAGTTTGTTATCTCCTTTTCAACTTCAGTCTCAGATGAGTTAGATGAAGAATCCACCCAGAACGCCTTTTGGTACTACTTCTTATCCTTCCTATATTTAGGTTTCTCCTCATCCTTCTCTTTGTTTGAATGATCCTTAAGTGTAGGATAATCAGCTTTGACATATCCAGGCTTCCTATATTTAAAATAAACAACATCAGAAGAACTTTATAATTTTTACTATCCTTATCTTTTTTCCACTTCCGATGATACTTGTTATTCTTTCTTAGAAAGCTTTTGAATTGCTTAGTGATGAAGGCAACATTATCGCTTTCAGACCCTGAAGAATCAGTGTCCATGTTGTTTCAGTGCCACAATTTTCTCTTTCTTTTTCTCACCTATATCAAGATTTCTTTTATTCACCCCATACTCGTAAGCAAAGAGTGATCCAAGTAAGTTATCAATAGAATAAGTATTCAAATCTTTAGATTCAGTACTTACAATAATCTTAGCATCAAAAGAAGAAGGAAAACATCTCAAAATCTTATTGACTCTTTCATAATTAGTTAGCTCTCTTCCTAAAGTATGCAATGAGGTGATAATTTGAGTAAACCTAATATACATCTCAGAAATTGATTCAGAAGGTTTTATACGAAAAAGTTCATTGTCATGCAATAAAATATTTTAACGAGATTGTTTAACTCCATATGTTCCTTCATAAGTAATATACAATCTATCCCAAATTTCTTTACCAGTTGCCCAAGTTGAAATATATATATAATCTTCAGATTTCAATGTACATAAAAGATAGTTCAAATATTTGTATTAATTTGTGCCTAATTCTGTTTATCAAAAGTCCATTTAGTAAAGGAAAGTTCAATTTTAATTCCATTAATTTCATGAGAAGGAGGTGAATAACCATCTTTAGCAAGCATCCACACATGATAATCCATCAATTTTAAAAATGTAGATATGCCAGTTTTTTAAAAATGAAAAGGAATATTGTTAAATAAAGGTGGTTGGATAATAGAATACCCTTATGCAGTATTAGGATTACCAAAGTTAGCCATGCATCAAAATTCAAAAAGTTTTCAAAAACTTGATTTTATGATAGATTCTCTGATACCACATGAAAGTTTGATAGGGATGTTAAGCCCTTATAAACAAGCCCAAGGCTAAGCAAGAGGGGGGGGGGAGGGTGAATTAGTATTTAAAAAAAATCTTTAATCAAAATAGAAACTCGAACTAAAGTTCACCATAAAGAAATCAAAGTGCAAATATTAAATGCGGAAGCAGTAATAAAGAACACAGAGATTTATATTGGTTCGGTCAACTTGACCTACGTCCACTCCCTGAAGGCACCCTCCGAGTATTGCACTAAACTCAGTGACTCTCCTTTTACTCCCATAATATTGTGGAGAAGCCTTTATAAACCTCCTTTTCACCAACCACTATGAAGCAGAGAACCCAACTCCTTTTGCTTCCTCCAGAAGCAGGCAGAAAACCCAGCTTCTTTTTCTTCCTCCTGAAGTAGGTAGAGAACCTCGATTAGATACTGAAGTAGACATCTCTAGAACTCCCAAAGAACTAGGGACAATGACCGAAGAAGATGATGATGGATCCTTTCTTAGAGCAACCTTTGTGAAACCCCTCTCAAACTCCCCCACACAAGGTCCTGTCTATTTCTCCCTTGCTCTCCCTCTCCTCTTGGCTCTCTTAGGTCAAAACAGTAGCAAAAGATGCTATCTTAGGTAGAATAAGAGGTCTTATATAGAAGAGCTTCAGAATAGCTCTTAATTGCAACAAATCAACTTTATCGTCTAGGATGATATAAATATCATCCTATATGATCATTATAAAATAAGCTCAATCAGTCAAGATGATTTGGGATGATCACAAGGCTTTTGTTCATATCATCTTATATGATTAGTACAACTCATTGAATATTGTCCAAAACATCACCTTGAATGGATGTCTGGATGATGGAAAAATAACTTGATCGTTCAGGCCTATCTCACGATCATCCCGAACGATTAGTTCAATTTAGTGCATATCATCCAGAGCATTGCCCTAAATAGAAGCATGATGATGTTTGATCATCTATGAATAACTAATTTTTTTGAACTGATCGTCCTAGTCAATCCTGTGATCATTTAAGATAATATGATTGAGAAATCAAACCTTAATTTCTTTCATTAATTATCAGATTAATTTAGGCATAATTACATTATATCATCCAGGATGATGTCCTGGATGACATCCAAAAATAAAAATACCTAAGTAGATCTCACGGCTGATTCTTTCTGATTTGAGCCTATCGTCCTGGCCGATATGAATATCATCTAGGACAATATGCTTAATGACAGATACCTTAACCAGGATGCCCTAATTAGGGTTTTTATTTTTAACTAATCATCTAGGATAATTTTTAAATCATCTCGGATGATGTGAGAAAAAATAGAAAACTCAAAAAATAGTCAAAAAATTTCCCCCAAATGTGTATGTGTAAGGTTACTTAACATCAGGAACTACATCATTTACAATTGAATCAAGAAAAGGTAAAAGATTACAAACTGACTCAGACTTAGTCTACCAAATCTTGAGCTGATTCAACTTGCAGTTTGATCTTATGGACTTAAAATGTTAGAAGGCAAGGCAGTTATAGAGAAATAGAAGTGTTTTCTATCATCAAAATTATATTCTCTAAAATTAGATTTGCAATAGATAACACTCATGTCATTGGTGGAACTATTTGCCCATAACCTTGATCACCTTATTTAGACCCACTTGGTCCAGTTCTCAACCTCCTCCAACTATGACCAAATGTTATTATAATAGATCTACAAGAAGGCCCATCAATTGAAGCTATCTATAATAAAAAAGGAATTAGTTTACATTTCATGAAATTATAACAACACTATAATTACAATAAATATTCATAATTATAAATGAAGTTGTAATAAATATGAAGATTTGTACAATTAGAAAAAAATATAATTACAACTAAAAAATAATTTCATTTGACTAACTTATTCTTGCTAAACATTCATTTTATTTCAATTTTGGTTGATACAATGTTAACTACATTAAAATAAATTTGGTCAATTATGCTACAAGAACTATTCTTAATTAGAATTGCTTTCAGTGTTCTCTAAGGTTTCATTACTTTCTTCCTCATTCTCACTTGAGGAGCTCGTCGAACTAACCATATCCTCTAACTACATTTTAGCATTAGGTAATGAAGCATCAAGAACCTTAATTTTAACAGCCCTACAATCTGATATATCATCCTTTTGATGTATAATTGCTATGATGTAATGATTGTCAACAATCCCTCATGCTTTGGTTTTTATGACAGCTAGCTAATCTTGCTTATCTCTGTGACCAGTGAGATATTTACTAAAATAAACTTGAATAACTTGACTTACTAATCTTCTACTATATTTTACCTCTACTAAACCATACACAAGGTGAACCCTTGTGCCTTTATTTGGTATAGGATCGTACCATTGACAGTTAAATAAACATACAAGATTCACATATTCTTCTAAGTACTTTAGGTATTTTAGCTCAAAAAACTCAACCAGAATACAGTAATAATCACACTCATCTTCTTCATGAGTGTTTCCATGAACATAAACTCCATCATTTTCATTTTTTCTTCATTCACTCCATAACTTGAAATATAATCTTCACCAATAAACTATATACATTGGCCTTATAATTGCTTTTCATATTGGGCCCAATGTAGTGCTTGTAACTTTTTATAGAAAACCTTATTATGTGGGTCATGAACATAAGGAAAGTCAAAAAATTTAGGGCTACTAATATTTAATAAGATGTAAATCAATGAAACAATATAGATTTTTATCACATAAGATTTAAATAATATTAGCAATTCATTTGCAATAAGTTGTTCAATAGTTACAATATCTATTAGAGGTGAACTACTTACAAAATACTTAGTAACATATCATCCAACGTATAGTTAAGAATTAAAAATTAATATGATTTCTTATGCGCATTATGGAAAAACTTACTCTAAGATAGGTTGGACTTCCTGGTAGTTAAGTAACACATATAAAGTTTTGCTTTGATTTTTAGATTGCTGATGAATCTTGCAACACATTTCCCACTGGCCTTTTCATGACTTCTAAAGACTGATAGAGTAGATTGCGATTGTTCTTTGATATTGAAGTTCATGTTACGATCAATTTTTATTCTTGTATTTTTCATATGGCGCTTGAAGTAGGAGCAGAAGTGGATGGTTTCTTATGCCAAATATGCTTCACATATGGATCGTTCTAATTGTTCTTTATTCTTAACATATTTTTTTTAACTTGTTCAAATATCTATTAGACCATTAGAAATATTATTTAGGATTAGAAACATTAAAAATAATATATTAAAAACACATCGTAGATCTCAAAAGGGTATATTCAGTGATATTACACAAGTCCTCCTACTCTAGCCTGATAAGATAGATGGATTGAAAGATATTTCACAAAATCAAAGAATCCAGGAGGACTATTTTTTTCAAGCTTGCATAGGATGATTGGAATATTTTCCTATCTCCTCCATAAAGCCTCATCACTTAGTTTAAATGAACATAGGTCTTTGAAGAAAAGGATAAGTTCTAGCAATGGATTTGATATGTAATATGGTAACAAACATGGTATAATTATAAGGAGCACTTCCATAAATATGTGATAATCATGACTTTTAGTCCAAATAATCACGTATATTTAAAGTCTTTACATTGACTCAATTTTGATCCATATCTATCAGGTATTTTTAAACATTCAAACCATTAACATATTAATCTATTTTGTTCTAACATAAAGAAGAATCGTGCTTTGGGCTTCATTATTCTACTATCATTATTTGTTATTATCATTAGTTTATTTTTTTTTTTCATTTAGTACTCTTTAATGTCCATTCTAACTTACACATTATTCTTACTCATTTTTTAGCATCCATGATTGTAATAAAAATATTGTCGATAATGTTCTTCTCAATGTACGTAGCATCCATATTATGTCTTATAAAATTTGTACTTCGATATGGTAATGTACAAAAAATACTTTTTAAATCTAACTATATTGATTACCATATCTAGGAAAGTTACACTTTAATGACATAAAAAAATTAATAGTTAATGAAATGCCAGAAAGTATTTGTATTATGTCATATCCACTTAATCTGGGTAAAGAAGGTGCCCTCTTAACTTTGTTTCTTATGAATGCATCCTTGTTTCTTCTAAATAGATGATTAAAAGGTAAGAACATAAGATGAAAATCAAACCAAATCTTTTTCCTCCATATTTTAGTGTTAAATATTTGGTATTCTCCATGTAGTAAGGGCAAGCTAACTTTTCTATAATGCTCCAACCTAAGAATATACCATAAACTAGAAAATCACCAATGGTTCAAAGCAATGTAGCTTTAAGGGGAAAATTCTATTCGGTTAAGCTGTCATATGTTAGGACACATTCTTCCCATAACAATTTCAGGTCATCAATTAATAGTTGCAAAAAATATTAACTTTTACTTTTGGATTATGTGGTCACGATATTATAAGTGTTAAGAACATATACGGGGTAGTTATGCACATCTCTAGTGGAAGGTTGTATGGTGTTAATATGACTCACCAACAAAGCTATAGTGAAGCTGGTTAACTCCATGGAGTGAAACCATTAGCATATAATCCCAATCTTATGTTATATGGCTTAAAACAAAATGAAGCATGTATTCAATCAAAATATTTTCATGCTTCAATATCTGATGGATGAGAAAAAACAACAGTGTGAGCTAATTTCTCCTTATGCCATCTCATATGACTTGTTGAACTCATTAATGTATAGTGGCACATAAGTATTGGAATAATAGATAAATAAAACAAATGAGAATATATAACATCTTTCTTTTGGTGATGTTATTTTCTTGAGTTGGGTTTAAACCAAGGTAGGTATGATACTAATCTTCTACCGCATCATCTCTGTAGTATAACATACAATTATTTATACAACAATCAATTTTTATAGAGGTGAGACCCAACTTAGATAATATTTTTTATTTGATATGAATTTGTGGGGATTAAATTATCCGCTATAATTATTTCCTTGAGAAGAGAAATTAAGTTATTGAAGCATTCTTGGGGAATATTATATTTGATTTTGATACTCAGCATCTTAACAATAACCAATAATTTTGAAATAGATGTACAATTATCCTAGATTAACTTTTTAGTAGTATATAGTAGTTCAAAAAAAAATATTTCGGGGTTGGGTTACTCTTCCAGGTTTGCTCTTAAATTTGGACCTGCTGCATAAAAAACAAGTTCTTTATATAGTATATTCATTTGATCTACATCTATCTTTCTAGAAGCTATAGATAGACTAACATGAGTAACTCTATGTGGCTCGTACTCACCATGTGAGGTCCAGAACCAATATCGTCTAACAAATCTCCTCCAATAAAATCATCCTTAAAATCATTAGCCTAAAGAAAAGTTTGATTTTTATGCTTCAAGAATAGACATCTGAACATTCTATCAGACTTAAATGAAGTAGTTGACATACGAATTGAATGAAATTCAACTCCCCAATAAATTCATCTATTAATGCTTTTATCTTGGTAATAATCTGCTATATATCCAATTTCTCTTTTTTTAGATAGTCATGTGAATATTGAATTAATAATCCTAAAATAAAAAATTATATAAAAATTAGGTATTATAAATTATGAAAGTTAAATTAATTATTATAAATATACTTCATTCCAACTTATGAATTAGTCTAAAGTACTATAGGCCTCTAAGATATTATGCCAAGAAAACACATAGTTTACTAATTTGAACCCTTACAATAATTTTAAAAATTTATATAAGAAGGAATTATTCTTATAGAAGTTTATTAATTGCCGCTAATCATAATAAGCACATGAATAAAAAAAATTTTCCCTAAAGAAAATAACAAATTTTCTTGCCTCTAATCATGTAAAAATCCATTACTTGCCTCTAATCATGTACATCAATTTTTAGGGTTATATTTTATAGCTTTTAGTAATGTATTTTCCTTATTACTCAAAATTAAATCTTGTTTTCTTAAGTGGGAATATTTTATATTCTTCCAATTTTGTACATATGGATGCACACATAAAAACATGAAACTAATCACTTTATAATGTTTTAATTTTCTCCTATGTTTTGTATTACATTAACAATATAATGTATACACATCAAAGGATTTATTTAAAGATCCTAAATATATATCATATTTAAGCGTTAATGAACTTACTTTCACTTTAGGGTAATAGTTTTTTCTTTAATATTTTAGGCGATTTATTATGATGAGTTGTGACTAGTACCCATGAAACATTATATTAAATGCTCGAGTTCATAAGGATCTAAAATATTTTTTTGTTGTCGCCATCCACCTCATTACATTCAAATTTCTCTATTTTTTTTTCATACTTGGATATTTACTGTATCTCCTATAAGTAATTTGTATTTTTTATGCTATAGATAGACATTTAAATGGTTGATAGGTTGAATTTTATTCTTAAATCTGAAATTTGATATAAAAAAAAGAGCTTTTGAAATCATTGCCCATTTGTCAAATTTTATACAAGTTAAAATGAAACATTTGTAAAAATTATAATAAAAATACTAAATTAAGTTTACCAAAGACAACACAATAAATTGTTATATAGTTTAACATATGTTGCATATGTTGTATGCACCTCAATGGTTAGCTTTTCAACATATGTATAAAAATAAAAATGAGTGAAGAGAATGAGTTTTACCTCCTAAATATTAAAGAAATGAAAATAAATGGTTTAGAAATGGCCTAGATCAACAAAGGGGGGCGTAGCAAGCTTTGGCTTTGTTTGTCAAAGGAGATGCGTTAAAATGAGGAAGAAAGAATTGGTCGAGTGAAATAGGGCTAATACCAGTGGCATTTTTGGCATTCGTGTAAAGGTATCTAGACTCTTAATATGGCAGACAGGCTAAGACTCTTTGTATTTCCCCAAAATAAGGCAAATACAAGGAGGCTGCTATATTTTTTATATAAAGGATACCTATGTGAAATAGCACCATGTAATTTATAAATAAAATTAAAATTCATCTATTTTCCTTCAAAAAATTTTCCAATAATATATAATATCTTCATATTATATGTAGGTTATATTATGGATAGTATAAATAAAAAAAATTTCATGTATAATTGATTGGTACAAGGACGAAAGACATTACCATATGAGTTCATTAATGAGGTGAACTTTTTCATTTAGATAGTTATTGTGGATCTATTTTCATGGATTATGATTTTGATGATAGTAAACACTCTTATTTCTCTATGACTGCCTTATCTACTGACATTTCAGGTCCATAAGATCAGATTGCAATTTGGAACCAGCTCAAGATTGGGTAGACTAGATCTAAGTCAGTTTGTACCACTTTTTCCTTTCTTGAGTCTATTGTATTTGGTGTGGCTCCTGATGCTATGTAACTCTACACACACACACCTTAGAAGAATTTCTGACTGTTCCCTAGAGTTTATTATTTTTGGTAACATCATTTGGGATGATATTTATATCAGCCTCGATGATCGGTTCAAAAATAGAAACCCTAATTAGGGCATCATCCTCATTAAGGCATCCATCATTAAGCCGATCAGCCTGGCCGATCCTTATATCGGCCAAGATGATAGACTCAAATTAGAAAGAATCAGCCGCCATGATCAATTTAGGAATTCTTTATTTCAGGACATCGGCCAGGATGATCTATACATCAGCCTAGATAATACAGCACAATGATTCCTAAATTAATCTGGTAATTATAGAAAGTAATTAAGGCTGATTGATATGATCAGATCAGCCAGGATGATATCCTAGATGATTAACATCGGCCGGACTTTATTCCGGATGATGTTCAGGATGATTGTACTCAGATTTGAACTAATCGGCCAGGACGAAATTGTATCGGCCTGGATGATATAACAAATTTTCTTCTGATCATCCCAAATCATCCTAACTGATTGAGCTTATTTTGTACTGATCGTCCAGGATAATATTCATATCAGCCTGGACGATAAAGTCGACAAGTTGCATTAATGAGCTCATTTTGAGATCTTTTATTTAAGCTTTTGACAAGACACTTTTGAAAGTGTCTTTGGCAGCCATTGTAGCTTTGTTCTTTTGGAGGAAACTTGAAGAGAGAGCTTGAAAGGGAGTGAGGAAAGGGTAAAGTTTAAGAGAGGGAGAAGATCCTGTGAGGGGGGACTCAAGGGAGTGTTGAGGCAGATTCCACATAGTTACTCCGGCAGGCTTGCACCTTAGTACCATCAGATTCAAGGCTTGTCTTGAGGAAAGTTCACAGAAGAAGAAGATCTCTTTAGTGTCAAAGGACCTGACGACTACGCCACACCGGGGAAGGTGAAAGTGATTTTGTAAGGGCTTCTCCGCCTAGATGTGGGGACTAAAGGAGAGACTTAGTTTAGTGCAATACTCGGAGGGTGCCTCTGAGGAGTGGACATAGGTCAAGGTTTGATCGAACCACTATAAATATGATGTGTTCTTTCCTTTATTATTTACGTATTTAATTTCTGCATTATATTTTCTTTGTGGTGAATTTGGTTTGGTTTAAATATTTGTTTTAAAGATTTTTAAAATTTCAATTCACCTCTCTCTTAATTAGCCTAGGGCTAGTTCATAAGGGGCCTAACATCCCTAATGAACAATCAAGTGGCATCAGTGCGGAATTCATAAAAACAAGTTTTTGAAAACTTTTAAATTTTGATCCATGACTAATTTTTCTAATCGTAATATTTTGGAAGGTTATTCAATCACCAGACCACCTTTGTTTGAAAATATTACTTTTGATTTTGGGAAGATTCGCATGTCTACCTTCTTGCAATCAATTGATTTTCGGATGTGGCATATGATTTTAACTGGTTATTCTTTATCATCACATGTTATAGATGGAATTAAAGTTGGTATTCTTTTTAATCAATGGAATAGGGACAAATCAATGCTCAATTGAATGCAAAATTGTTAAATTATTTGTTTTGTGCTTTAAATTCTGAAGACTTTATGTTAGTTTTCACGTGCACTACTGGTAAGAAAATTTGGGATAAATTACACACTATATACAAAGGAACTAGTGAAATCAAGCAATCCAAATTGAATTTTTTAATGCATGATTATGAACATTTTTGCATGAAACCTTATGAGACGATCATAGACATGTATACTAGGTTTTTTCAAATTTTTACATCATTACATGCTTTAGGAAAGGAGTTTTCAAACTTTGAAAAAGTCAATAAAATTCTTCATTGTCTACTTGATAAGTTTGATGCTAAAGTTGTTCCTATTTGTGAATCAAAGAATTTGAATGAGTATTCTATTGATAATTTGATTGGCTCACTCATTGCCTACGAGCAAAGTTTGGGTCAAAGATTTTTTGATGCAGGTGAAACTATAGTACTAAATGCTGAAGACATGGAGGAAAGTGGCTTAGTTGGTGAAGAATGTGATAACTTGTCAAGCAAATTAAAAAGCTCACCAAAGCATAAGCCTCAACAAAAGTGGAATAAAGGTAAAAATGGTAAGAATGGTAAGATTACTTTTGACATTATTTGCTTTGGATGTATGAAGCCTGGACATATGAAAAATCAGTACCCTAATTTGAGAACTCGTCCTAAAAGAGAAAAGGCTAAAGCTAGCAAATTATAGAAAGGGCAAGTAATATAAAGTTAAAAATCTCCTGAGTAGACCTAGCTTCTTAATCATCAGACCAGGAGCAAGATAATGTCTAAATTTGTTTGTGTGTTTATTTGTCTGTGTTGTGTTTTGTTTTCTCTTATTTTATATATTTTTTTATTTTAATTCATTTTTGTTTATTTTTTTGTTATTTCTTTGAAATTTTAAATTAGCTTTTATACTTTATTTTGTGAAGTTCTCTCTAATCAATACATACGTTCACTTTTCTAAAATGAAAAACCTTACCTCCTATTTTTCTTGAATTCTTATGTAAGCTGTGGTTAACTTATCTAAAAATAGTCAAAGGAAGGAAACTCATGATTTTATCTCTCTATCTCTTTTCTTAAAAAAGTTATTTTACTTTTGGTTCAAAATTTTCATCATATTATAAATTGGATTTTGAAACTGGTCTTTTTCATCTCCCTATATTTTGTTTATCGCATAGAGATCCTTTGAAAGTTGTTGAATCTATCTCATAATTTTCTTAATCAAGTAGTTCACTTTATCAAAAGAATGGGTTTACTTTTATTTTTTAAAATTTTAGAAAGGTATCATATTTAATTTAAAAAATATACATATGGCCAATGATGCCAAATAAAAAAAAAGTGGCCAATGATGCTCAATGACGCCAAATTGAGAAAGATACACAAAGTGTATCAAAAAATAAAAGATGCGCAAAGTGTACCAAAAACTGACAAGAGGCTTAAAATAAGCCCAAAATGAGTATGCTTACTTTTTTTGTTTTACTCAAAGCTTAAAAAAACCCTTGATATTTTTGATACTTGATCTTGAAAATCATGATTCTTGATTCACCAATTTTTGCATTAATCTTTTATTAGAATGTTTTATGAAAGGAGTTTTAAAAAATTAGTGTTTCTTCTTTTAATTTGTTCCTTGAAAAATTACTCAAAGCCTTGAAAAATTAGTTTTTGCATTAATCTTTTTAAGGCTGATTGATACTATCACATCGGCTGGGATGATCGCCAGATCGACCATGATAATGTCTTGGATGATTAACATCGGCCAGACTCTATTTCGGGCGATGTTCAGGATGATTGTACTCAAATTTGAACTAATCAGCCAGGATGATATTGTATCGGCCTGGATGATGTAACAAATTTTATTTTGATAATCCCAAATCATCCTGGATGATTGAACTTATTTTATACTGATCGGCCAGGATGATATTCATATTTCCTTATCGATAAAGTCGACAAGTTATATTAATGAGCTCATTTTGAGATCTTCTATTTAAGCTTTTGACAAGGCACTTTTGTAAGTGTCTTTGGTAGCCATTGTAGCTTCGTTCTTTTGGGGGAAACTTGAAGAGAGAGCTTGAAAGGGAATGAGGAAAGGGTGAAGTTTGAGAGAGGGAGAAGATCCTATGAGGGGGGACTCAAGGAAGTGTGTAGGGGGATTCCACACGGTTGCTCTGGTAGGCTTGCACCTTAGTACCGTCAGATTCAAGGCTTGTCTTGAGGGAAGTTCACAGAAGAAGAAGATCTCTTTGCTGTCAAAGGATCCGGCGACTCCGCCGCACCGGGGAAGGTGAAAGTGATTTTGTAAGGGCTTCTCCACCTAGCTGTGGGGGCTAAAGGAGAGGCACTTAGTTTAGTGCAATACTCAAAGGGTGCCTCGGAGGAGTGGATGTAGGTCAAGGTTTAATCGAACCACTATAAATCTTGTGTGTTCTTTCCTTTATTATTTTTGCATTTAATTTACACATTGTGTTTTCTTTGTTGTGAATTTGGTTTTGTTTGAGTCTTTGTTTTAAAGATTTTTAAAATTCCAATTCACCTCTCTCTTATTTAGCCTTGGGCTAGTTCATAAGTGGTCTAACATCCCTAACGAATAATTAATAGTGAAATAACTGCCCAACTTCATCTCAGATGGAATATTTTGATGTCCATATTCTAAACATAAAAATCAAGTGCACTTAAGACTAAATGATGTAATTATTAATCTGTACTATAAAGGTTGAAGGCCAATATATTAATATTGCTCTTCTCATGGTGATTACTAGCCACATTTTGATTCTCGATGTGGTCCTCCTATAAGTTTTAATATAGATGATGAAGAAAATATCTGACATGATGTTGAGTATTAAGTTCATGATACAATTGGAGCGTAATTTGAATAATAGATAGAAGAGATACAAAATAAGTAGATGCAGAATTTTTACGATTGGTTGTATGCTGCCCAATAACCAATATGAAAGGAGTGCACCACTTACTCAGAGTTATCCATTGATGTGAAGATGTTAAGCTTCAAGGAAAAATATAATATCCCCCATAAATGTTTTAATTAGTTTGTTGGGTTTTTTAAGGAAACCAACCTAGTAAATAACATAATTCCTATAAATTTATATCAGACAAAGAAGTTATTTCAAAACTTTGTTTGACATACACAAAGATATATTATTATATTAATGGATGCAAGTTATACTATAAAGATGATCTATCATAGATTGTATGTCGTTATCATAATACACCAAGAATTAAACCAAAATTTGAGATTAAAAGAAAGTTAAAGGAAGTACTAGTTAGTAAGTTGTTTTAATTACCCATTATTCAAAGACTTGAAAGGTTATATGCATCCATGAGATCAGCTGTACATATGAGATGGTATAATGAATATATCTTGTAAGAAGGTGTTATTACACATTTGTCAAAAGCAAAGGCCTAGAAACACTTTGATCGTACACATCCCACCTTTACCATATAATCAAGAAATATAAGATTAGGTTTATGTGCATATGGTTTTACCCAATTTAACCAATTTGCTTCACCTTACTCATGCTGGCCCATGGTATTCACACCTTACAATCTTATCCCATAGGTGTGTTTGACTACTCATATATTTTTGAGTTTATCATTCCAAGGCCATATAATCTAATATCAAATATTGATGTATTCTTACGGCCATTAATTAATAATTTAAATTTATTATGGGAAGAGAGTAAGTACAAATGATATATCTTCAAAACAAATCTTCATAAAGAGGGCAACATTACTTTAGATAATTGTTTACTTTCCTATGTATGATATGCTCTCAGGTTGAAACACTTCTGACAAGTTAGCTTATACATATTCTATAGAATATACAAAGTCATTC
Organism: Dendrobium officinale; assembly: GCA_019514585.1. Taxonomy (NCBI): domain Eukaryota; kingdom Viridiplantae; phylum Streptophyta; class Magnoliopsida; order Asparagales; family Orchidaceae; genus Dendrobium; species Dendrobium officinale. Next base: position 37,160,132 of record CM033687.1, read on the forward strand.
ACTTTAGAATATGGAGAAAAGAACACTTGGTTTGACTATCACCGCATGTTCTTACCTATAGGTCATCCTTTTAGGAGAAATAAGGATGCCTTTGCTAAAAATGAAATTGTGATGTCACAACCTCCTCCTAGATTAACTAGTAAAAAATTATTTGAAAGAGTAAGGTTCATGCCCATAATAGTAAATTCTCCAACTTTGGCCGATTATAAATTTCCAGGGAATGGTGTCAATCATAATTATAGTATGAAAAGTATTTTTGGTCATTTCCATATTGGAGGATAAACCTGATCAGGCTTAACTTGGATGTGATACATATAAAGAAAAATATTTTTGATAATATACTCAACAAAACCATGAACATTAAAGATAAATTCAAAGATAATTTAAAATCAATGATGGACTTAAAGGAGATTTTTAAGAGGAAAGTTTTAGATTTGAAGGATGGTAGAAATGAAAAACTTCTAAAACTAGAAGCTGCTTTCACCTTGACCTTAGAGTAGATACATGCAATTTGTAAATGGGTGAAGACTCTATGGGTACCAAATAGTTATTCTTCCTATCTAAGTAGATGTGTTGACATAAGATCTGGGAGATTATTTGAATTGAAAAGTCATGACTATCACATCTTCCTACTACAAATTGCCCTTAGTTTTCTATTAGATTTAGTTTTCTATTAGATCAAATTTTAAAGCTCTTGATTGAGCTAAGTATCTTCTTAAATGATTTATATTCTTCAAAAATATATATAGAGCACTTGATTCTTATGGAGCGGTATATTCCCTTTATTTAGTGTAAACTTGAGAAGATATTTTCTCAAACTTTTTTTAACTTTATGGAGCATCTACCCATACATTTATTATAAGAAGCTATAGTAGATGGACATGTTCCATATCGATGGATATATCCTTTTGAGATGTATTTAAATAAACTTAAGAATATTTCTATGAATGCAATACATCCTGAAGGCTTAATTTATGAAGCATATTTAATGTATGAAATAACATAGTTTTGCTTGTTTTACTTTGACATAATGTTATAATCAAGAAGTATTGTACCTCAAAATATGGGTCATACAGATTCATATAAATCTTTAAATTTATTTATATTCAACAGAAGTGGTAAACCCGTAGGTGCTAGCACTGTAAGCTATTTGACTGATAAGGACTTAAGAATTGCCACATTATATGTATTGCTTAACTGTGATGAAGTTGAGTCATATCATGTGTAAGTATGACTTAGCTTGTTCATATATTTACTACTTACCTAAATTTTATAGGAGTTTTATTAACGGTTTGAGTACATTAGTACTAGTAGAAGTCTAAAAGATAATGAAAATATAATTCCCTAATTGGTTCAAAAATATGGAATATATTTTTATAATTTATTTATACTAATTTGTCTTAATTAGTTAACACTATTGTAAATAAATATAGTAATAATATATATAATTTGCCAATTAGGTGCACACTCAAGGAAGTGATTTACAGTATTATGGGCTATTGGATCTAGCTTAGGAATCAAATAGATTAGTGAAATGTTGGCCAATATTTTTAATTAATAGATATAAACTCTAAACCAAATCTTGGTGTAAATATAGGAAGAAAGTTAATTCTAGTATTTCTATCAGATGAAATACCCATACAGTTGATTATTCTGAGTACTATAGGGTACTATAAGAAATATTACAATTGGAATATCCTGGTCACATATATAATGTGTATCGATTTAATAGTGATTGGTTTCATCCAGTGAAAAAAAGAGGTACAAGAGTGAAAGTTTGTTAGGGATTTTATGCCTTATGAACTAGCCCAAGCTAAGCAAGAGGAGGGGGAGGGGTGAATTAGTATTTTTAAAAAATCTTTCAATAAAAAATAAAATATCAACCAAATAAAAATTCACCATAAAGAAATTTAACGTACAAATATTAAATGAGTAAAAATTAGTAAAAAAGAAACACGAAAATTTATAGTGGTTCGATCAACTTGATCTACGTCCACTCCCTGGAGGTGCCCTTTGAGTATTGCACTAAACTCAATGACTATCCTTTTTCTCCCACAGCAAGGCAGAGAAGCCTGTACAAAAATTCCTTTCCATCGACACCGGTGAGGCAGAGAGCCCAACTCCTTTTGCTTTCTGTTGAAGCAGGCAGAGAACCTTGATTGATTGTTAAAGAAACACGAAAATTTATAGTGGTTCGATCAACTTGATCTACGTCCACTCCCTGGAGGTGCCTTTTGAGTATTGCACTAAACTCAATGACTATCCTTTTTCTCCCACAGCAAGACAGAGAAGCCTGTACAAAACTTCCTTTCCACCGACACCGGTGAGGCAGAGAGCCCAACTCCTTTTGCTTTCTCTTGAAGCAGGCAGAGAACCTTGATTGATTGTTAAAATGGACCTCTCTTGAACCTCCAAGAACAAGGGACGACATTCGGAGAAGACAACTTGGATCCTTTCTTGGAGTAACCTTTATGAAACCCCTCAGAAACTCCCCCTCATAAGATCCTCTCTCTCTCCCTTTCTCTCCCTCTCCTCTAAGTTCTCTCATGTCAAGATAGTAGCAAAGGATAATTTCTTGGGTAAAAAAAGAGCTCTTAAATAGAAGAGTTTTAAAATAGCTCTTAATTTATACAAACTGCCTTTATCATCCTTGACGATTAGCATAAATTTCTCTTAATCAGCTTGGACGATTTGGGATGTTCAGAAGGTTTTTGTTCATAACGTCCAAGATGATAATATATCATCCTGTATGATTAGTACAAGTTGTTAAATATTGTCCAGACAATCGCACTAAAAGATGTCTAGATGACAAAAAAATAGCCTGATCATCCAGGATGATCTCACGATTGTCCCGGATGATTAGTTCAAATCCGAGAAGATCGTCCAAACCATCGCCCTGAATAGAAGGTGTCTAATGTTGATTATTTAGGAACAACAATAGTTTTTTGAACTGATTGTCCCGGCCGATCCTACAATCATCCATGATGGTTTGATCGAGCAATCAGACCTTAATTGCTTTCCTTAATAACCAGATTAATTTAGGTGTAATTGTGTTTCATTATCCAGGATGATGTCCTGGATGATGTTCAAAAATAAATAATACCTAAGTAGATCTAGCGGTTGATTCTTTATGATTTGAGCCTATCGTCTCAACTGATACGAATATCATCCAAGACAATGTGCTTAATGACAATTGCCTTAACCAGAATTATGCGTAGTCTACCTAGGATGATGCCCTAATTAGGATTTCTATTTCTAACAGATCATTTAGGATGATTTATGGATTGTCCCAGATGATGTGACCAAAAACAAGCAAAAAATTTCCCCATGTGTGTGTACAAGGTCACTTAGCATCAGGAACCACATTGTTTACAATAGACTCAAGAAAGGAAAAAGTTTACAAACTGACTCAAACCTAGTCTATCCAATCTTAAGCTGGTTCAAATTGCAGTTTGATCTTGTGGACCTGAAATATTAGTAGGCAAGGCAATTAAAGAGAAATAGAAGTGTTTGTTATCATTAAAATTATAGTCCCTAAAAAACGATTTGCAATAATCTCCCCCTTTTTGATGATGGAAAATAAAATGTAATTGAAGCAATTCAAAGCAGTTTTAATGGAAGCAGGTAAAGAAACAATCATAGTTCAAATAGTTCAACTATCCATCATAAAAACATAATAAACTAAAACAGACTAGAACAGTATAAACTAGTACAGCTACTCCCCCTTTTGACATCATGAAAAGGAACAGGGAAAGATAAAAACATCATAAACTACAAAACAAAAGTAAAACAACATTACACAAAAACTTAAAGAAATAAGGCCTCTGATCATCTGAAGGAGGAGGAGGTGGTGGTGAATGTGGTTGAAAGAAATTGGAAAGAGTTACAAACTACTCCCCAAGCCAGGCCATATCCTGGTCGTGCTGGAGGTGCTTGTGAGCTACATAAGCATCGAAGTGAGTAATGTCGTTCATATGTTCCTGCTTCTGTGCAGCAATGAAGGTCTCAAAGTGAGTCTCCCACTAGACAAATTACTCCACCAGATGATCCATCTGAGAGTGCTGGCAGAGGAGAGTAGGTGCAGGAGCTGCCTCCTCCTCAGCTCCCTTGGCTTCCTCGTGCCCTGGGTGAGGACGAGTACTATGAAGAACATGGAAGTTTGAAGAAGGTTGTTTTTTTGAGTAGAAGGTATAGTTTTACGAGTTGTTTTCTCTTGAGAGGGATCATTGAGAGTGAGAGTTTGGGAGAGATTGTAAGAGTGAAGAGTGAGAGATCAAGTGAGGGGTTTGTGAGGGATTCACAAGGTTACTTGAAGAAGAAGATCTCTTTATTTCTTCTCATCTCCTTTGAAGGCTCTCAAGTGAAGTTCAACAACATTGGTCCGGTTCTCTGCCGACACTTGGGGAGTGTAAAAGGACGACAAAGTGTATCTTTGATAGCCATTGTGTCTTCGTTCTTTGGGAGAAAACTAGAAGAGAGAACTTGAAAGGGAGAGAGGAAAGGGTGCAGTTTGAGAGGGAGAAGATCCTTGGAGGGGATTTCAAGGGAGTGTGGAGGGGATATTCACACGGTTGCTCCGACGAACTTGCACCTCAGTACCATCGGATTCAAGGGTCGTCTTGAGGGAAGTTTTGGCGAGAAGAAGATCTCTTTGGTGTCAAAGAACCCGGCTACTCCGCCGCACCGGGGAAGGTGAAAGTGATTTTGTACAGGCTTCTCCGCCTTGCTGTGGGGGCAAAAGGAGAGTCACTTTGTGGTATTAGTGCAATACTCGGAGGGTGCCTCCGGAGAGTGGACGTAGGTCAAGGTTTGACTGAACCACTATAAATCTGGTGTGTTCTTTCTTATTTTTCTTCCGCATTTATTTTCATTGCAAGTTGCTTACTCTGGTTGAAAAGTTTAATTTTTAAACTTTAAATTTAACTTGCATAAATAATTAAAAAGGTTTTCTAAAAATCCAAGAGTAGAAGTATAATTTTTAAATTCCCAATTCACCCCCCCCCCCTCTTGGTTAGTCTTGGGACATTTAATTAGGCTTAACATCCTAATTCATATTGAACGAGTTTCCAACAAGTGGTATCAGAGCAAGGTTTCAAAATCATAAGTTTAGACTACTTTTTGAAAAACGAGTATGGCTAATTTTAGAAACCATAAAGTATTAGAAGGATATTCAATTATTAGACCAGCTTTATTTGAAAATATTTCTTTTAATTTTTGAAAAATTCGAATGTCTACTTTCTTGCAATCAATAGATTATCGAATGTGGCATATGATTCAAAATGGTTATTCTGTACCGTCACGTATTATAGATGGAATCAAAACTGATACCCCTTTTTCTGAATGGAGTAGAGTAGAACAAATTTATGCTGAATTAAATGCTAAATGTATGAATTGTTTGTTCTGTGCTTTAAATTCGGAAGATTATATGAGAATCTCTACATGTACTACTGGCAAGGAAATTTGGGACAGTTTATGCATTACATATGAAGGTACTAGTGAAGTCAAGCAATCTAAGTTGAATTTTTTGATGCATGACTATGAACTCTTTAGCATGAAACCTTATGAGACGATCTTAGACATGTATACTAGGTTTATTCAAATTGTAACATCATTGCATGCTTTAGGTAAAGAATTTTCAAACTTTGAAATAGTCAATAAAATTCTACGTTGTTTACTTGACAAGTTTGATGCCAAAGTTGTTGCTATTTGCGAATCCAAAAATTTTGAATGAATATTCTATTGATAATTTGATTGGCTCACTCATTGCCTACGAGCAATATTTGGGTCAAAGAATTTTGGATGCAGGTGAAACAATAATGCTAAAAGCGGAAGACATGGAGAAAAGTTGCTTAGTTGGTGAGGAAAGCGATGACTTAACAAGCAAATTGAAAAGTCCACTAAAGCACAAGCATAAGCATCAACAAAAAAGTGGAATAAAGGTAAAAATGGTAAGAATGTTCAGAATTCTTCAAATATTATTTGCTTTGGTTGTAGGAAATCTGGACATCTGAAAAGTAAGTGCCCAAATTTGAGAACTCTTCCTGCTAAAGAAAAGAAAAAAACAAAGCTAAGCAAATTATAAAATGGGGAAAATAATGAAAAGCAAAAAATCTCCTGGGCAGATCTAGCTTCTGAATCATCAGACCAGGAGCAAAATGATGTTTAAACCTTTTGTTTATGTGTTTTTGTGTGTATGTTTTTTATTTGTTGTGTTTTTATTTTTGTTTGTTTTATGTGTTTTTCTATTTTTAATTTTTGTGTGTTTTGTATGATTTTGAGATATTTTCATATCGGATTCCATGTTTCTTGTTGTGAGACATTTGGAATGTGATATGAAGATTTTTATAGTTTGTGTACTTGTATTTTGTTTAGTGTTTTTCTATTCTTTTATTGCTTTAGATTTTTTTTTTGATGTTTAAGTGTTTTTTTTCTGTGTTTGAAATGTTCGTTAGCCTATATGAAAAACCCTTAAATTTTTTATCTTACAAGTGCTATACTTTGAACTGCAACATAAAATTGAATTCATTAGAAAATCTAATTTTTCTAAATTTAAGTTGTGTTTATAACTTGATATTATTAAGATTGTCAATTTCATGTCTCTTATTTAGACTACATTAATTTTAATATTATTATTGCAATTGTGATGTTTTCTTATTTTGTATTTCACTTATCAATTAATATTTATGCACTTAGAAAGATTTGAAATTTTAGATTATTGATTTTGGAAAGAATACAATTACTCTTGAAAATTATACAAATGTACAAAAAAAATCAAAAGAAATGCGCAATGATTCGCAATGTGAAAAACAGGCACAAAAATAAGCCCAACAAGTGAAAAGATGCACAAAAAAATGTGCCACAAAATTGAAAAAGATGCGCAAAGCGCCACATGTGGTAGTTATTTCTTTCCTTAATTTTTTAATCTCTTAATTCAAATTGATCTTATGTACATTTATATTACATATTGAAATATGAAATATAAAATTTTTTATATCATCATTTTTACAATGATTTTCTCTATCTTAAATGTCTAAATATACTCATGTGTTGATTAATTCTTTTTAGTTTCTATGTTATATCTCTTCTTAAATTCTATGAATTTTATGATTTGGCTAATGTTTTAATTTTATTTGCATACCTTATGTCAATCACTTTAAAGGTTAAATTTTTAAATGATTTTCATATGTCTGCTTACATTTCTAGTCTTTTTCTTCTTCACTTTTTGATGTTGTCAAAAAGGGGGAGAAATTGTTTGTTGTGTCTTGTGTATTCGTATCGTTGTGTGTTTGTTTTGTTTAGTGTATGTGTGTTTGTTTTGTATTTCTAAAAATTTTTAAAACAAAAATAATTTTGATGCCTCCTTATTTTCATATGTTCATTAATTCATGGGGAGTTTAGGAGATTCTTAGAATTTGAAATTATACAAACAATAATTATTTTGCCATCATCAAAAAGGGGGAGATTGTTAGGAAAGTTGCTATTTGCATGTTTTACATTCTTGCAACTTGTATAGTTTTGATGATTCCAAATATTATTGTTTTATGTGTTGTTATCTCCTAACATTTTTTGGAAGATTTGTTTTTGCTCTTGTGTGTACTAATATTTCAGGAAAATCGAACTCCAGACTACGAAGACTTCAAATCAAATTCAGCATGAGATACTTTGAGAATTTGAAGCTTGTACTTTTTATTTGAATTAAATTTGAAAGGGAGTGATTGTATTTTGAGTGAATAAAAACATACACACACATAAGGAGATCATATAAAATTTATACTGATCGTACAAGACGATTTCCAGTTCGTACTGAACGATCAGACAGTTATCTCCTATAGAGCATATGGAACGAATAGGAACTTGCTCGAAAAATTTTTCTAAGTCTATTCGTCTAGGACGAAATAAAATATCGTACAGGATGATTGGTTCACTGGAAAATTTTCGTCCAGACGAATTTATATTATCGTCCGTGGCGACTGGTCCTCTGGAAAAATGTCGTACAGACGAAATTAATAATCGTCCAGGACGATCGGGTCTCTGGAAAATTTTCGTCCAGACGAAATTAAATTATCGTCCGTGGCGATTGGTCCTCTGGAAAATTTTTGTCCAGACGAAGTAAGGAATCGTCCAGGACGATCGGTCCTCTGTAAAAATTTCGTCCAGACGAATAAATTTTCGTCCAAACGATACACCGACTTAGAACAGTTTTCAGCAGTTTCTAGAACCGACCTTGCAATAACGGTTCGTACTGGATGAACCTAGTTCGTACAGGACGATCAGCTGTACGAAGACATTTCGTACACATATTCAAATAGGGTCGTTTCAGATCGTTTAAGTAAAATCGTCCAGGACGATCCACGATCGTACAGGACGATCTACTGAGTACAGAATTGAATACTTGCAATTTTTTGGCGGTTTTTCATGTCCTTTCTATATAAGGAGTCCTAGAAACTATTACAAGTGCCTTTGGAGTTGTTTTCTCTTGAGAGGGATCATTGAGAGTGAGAGTTTGGGAGAGATTGTAAGAGTGAAGAGTGAGAGATCAAGTGAGGGGTTTGTGAGGGATTCACAAGGTTACTTGAAGAAGAAGATCTCTTTGTTTCTTCTCATCTCCTTTGAAGGCTCTCAAGTGAAGTTCAACAACATTGGTCCGGTTCTCTGCCGACACTTGGAGAGTGTAAAAGGACGACAAAGTGTATCTTTGACAGCCATTGTGTCTTCGTTCTTTGGGAGAAAATTAGAAGAGAGAACTTGAACGGGAGAGAGGAAAGGGTGGTGTTTGAGAGGGAGAAGATCCTTGGAGGGGATTTCAAGGGAGAGTAGAGGGGATATTCACACGGTTGCTCCGGACAACTTGCACTTCAATACCATCAGATTCAAGGGTCGTCTTGAGGGAAGTTTTGGCGAGAAGAAGATCTCTTTGGTGTCAAAGAACCCGGCTACTCCGCCGCACCGGGGAAGGTGAAAGTGATTTTGTACAGGCTTCTCCGCCTTGCTGTGGGGGCAAAAGGAGAGTCACTTTGTGGTATTAGTGCAATACTCGGAGGGTGCCTCCGGAGAGTGGACGTAGGTCAAGGTTTGACTGAACCACTATAAATCTGGTGTGTTCTTTCTTATTTTTCTTCCGCATTTATTTTCATTGCAAGTTGCTTACTCTGGTTGAAAAGTTTAATTTTTTAAACTTTATAAATAATTAACTTGCATAAAGTATAATTTTTAAAAAGGTTTTCTAATTAGGCTTAACATCCTAAGAGTATTGAAGGTGCTAGACTCTCCAACTTGAAAGTGAGCATTAGTATTTCTAAGAAAATGGTTGGGTGAAGCCCAATCGTAATCGGGATCAGAACACAGGATATGGAGTTTATCCCCTATGGTGGAAAGTTGTAAAAGTTCTTCACAATCCTGATATGTGATTTCGATGGGACATCAATTCATATAGCACCTGAGAGTAGTAAAAAAAGAATTAATACGGAGGCTAGCAAAAATTCAAAAAGAAGCTCAGAGTTGAAGGGGATAGAGAGATTGAGAAGGAAGGTCAAGGAAGTGTGCGCAATAAGATCTAGGATAGGGTATGAAAGGATATCTGGATTGATAGTCTTAGATACAGTAATCCCGACTATTTTATACCTTTGATAGATGGCTTAATCTTCCACCTCAGTGAAGTGAGGATCCGGATTCGCCCTTGAGGAACTCCCAGAAGAGTGGCGAGATCACTTTCCATCAGCTATACTTAGGAAAAAAGAGCACAAGAGTAGGAAAAGAGGATTTGAGAAGGTTTATATGAGAAAAATGCTGGAAAGCCTTGGTTTTTAAAGAATCATCCAGATTATCCAAAATGATCGTAGAATCGTCTAGGACAACATGGTGCAATAATTAGGTCAAGGAAGATTGGTTAAAAAGGAGATAAAATTGTCCAGGATGATTAGATATCGTTTGAGATGATAAGACATAGGCGATCGTCCCGAGGAGAAATTCTAGACGACTATTGAAAAAGCAAATCATCTAGGACGATTAGGTGGATCATCCAGAATGATGCATAATAATGGATCATACCGATCGAATTAAAGTTGAGTGCCAAATTTTTCCACATGGATCGTCTAGGATGAATAGGTGTATCATCCGACATGATCACCAATAATTAAGCAAAGATTGTGAAGATCATCCAGGGCGAGGAGGATCATCCAGGACGATCAAAAATAATTGAAATAGAAGAGGATCCAACGTCTAGGATGATAATGGATTGTCCAGGATAATTAGAATTAGAAGAGTTGAAATAGTCATCAGATATAATTCAAAGAGTGAATTGAATAGATCATCCAGGACGATATAAATATCATCCGGGATGATGTGAGAAAAAGTTTAAAATCAGATAATGGATGGAGATGATCAGAGAAGGCCCAAACACATGAAAAATTAATTTAAAAGAAAAAATAAAATATGAAAAAGATAAGAACAAAAGAAAAATAATGTTTTTTTAATGAAAACTTGAATATGATAAATTCTCCATGTGATTGAATTAAAAATATTTATAAAAATCAATGAGTTAACATCGTCAAAATCAGAGAAAATGGAAGAACAACTGATCTTGTTAGCCTTAACTTGGACTTCTCCTAGGAGAAGCTGTCTTTTGAAAATAAGGATCTAAATCAGAATAATCAATTGGATAAGAAAAAGAGACCCATTCAAAACTTTGTTCTAGAAAAATATTTTATAGATTAATATATCAAAGTAATTAGTTACAATCATGAATTTCTAAAATCAAGCCTTTGAAAAAATCAAGTGACACATGAATTCTTCCAAGATTTAAAATTTTTGAAAGAGAATAAGATTTCTTTTGGTGGGCTCATTTTATGCCTCTTATCAATTTGACGTCATTACACATCTTTTGATTTTGGCATCATTGGCCACTTTTTTTTATTATTTATATTTTTTTGCAAGCAAGATCCCTTTTTCAAAATTCTTAAAAATTCTGAGTTGTGATTATATCTTCTAAATATTAGAGAAGAAAAACTCACTCTCTAATATAAGAAAGAATGAATCACAAAACAGAATTAAAAATTATATGATAAATTCAATGACAAGATTATAAAAAATATAAAAGGTAAAATTAAATACTTTAAATATTATATATATAAGATAGATTACTGTAGCAAGATTGAAAAGATCTTAATTTCAAAATCCAGTTGTTAATGTGAGATAGATTTTTGTTTAGAAAAGAAAATTGCACCACTAAAAGAAGTTAGTGAGAAGGAAACAATCAACTGTGTTTTATTCCTTTAACTTGTTTTAGAGATGTCAATAATTGACTACAAATTTTTAAAAAATAAAAACATGGCATAAGATATCAATTCAGTAGTGATTAAAAGAAAAAAAAATAATGAAGAAAATCAAATCAATAAAAATGAAGTAGATAAAAAAATAAGGAGAAAACAACAGAATATGATCTGAAATCAAGTTCATGCATTTATGTCAATCACACCCAATCTGGTTCTTAAAGTGTTGAATGTGTCGAAGACCAGTGGTTTAGTAAAGGTGTCAGCCACTTGATTCTCAGTTGCGACATGGTGTAACTCAATGTCTCCTTTGGTCATATGGTCTCTAATAAAGTGATGTCTTATGTCTATGTGCTTGGTCCTTGAATATTGGATAGGATTCTTAGAAATACATATGGCAATAGTGTTGCACAAAGGATGAAATTGTGCCTATAGGTAATCATAAATCCAGAACATGCTGCTTCAACTAAAGGACTTGGGCCACATAACTTCCTAAGGCAATGTACTCAACTTTAGCTGTGGAAAGTGTAACAGAGCTTTGCTTCCTACTAACCCAGGAGACTAAAGACTATCCTATGAATTGGTAAATCCTAGAAGTTCTCTTTCTATCCACCTTACAACCTACAAAATCAGAATCAGAATATCCAATAATCTCAAAAGAAGTGTTGTGCCTAGGATACCAGATTTTTAAGTTTTGGGTTCCTAAGAGGTATCTACAAATCCTCTTAACTATAGTCAGGTGTGATTCTTTATGATCATCTTGAAATTTAGCAAAGTGATAAACAATAAATATTATATTAAGTTGACTAGCAGTAAGGTAAAGTATAGATCCAATCATCCCTCTGTACTTCTTTTGATCAACTGATTTTCCATTTAGGCCCTTATCTAACTGAACACTAGAAATCATGGGAGTATTAATTTGCTTAGCTTTATCCATTTCATATTTCTTCAAGATATCCTTTATGTATTTTGATGGATTTAGAAAGGTTCCATCATCTAGTTGTCTTATACTAAAGCTCAAAAAGTAGGACAATTCTCTCATCATACTCATCTCAAATTCCCTACTCATTATTTTTTGAAAAATCATCACATAGCCTTTTATCAGAAGATCCAAAAATCATATCATTGACATAGATTTGAATAATGAGTAATTTATCTCCTATTTTCTTTAGAAAAAGGGTGGTCTCAACGCTCCCCTTAACAAACTCCTGTGGTAATCTGTCCAACTCCATCTTCATCCTTAACTCTAGACATCTTAGGATCAGATTCAACAAACACTATATGAGTAGTCTCCTCTATCACTAAAGTTATCTTATTAAACACCTTAAAGGATTTCCCCACACTTGAATATCCTAAGAACACCGTCTTAAAAAGTTTGGCTCTAACATTCTCCCAATTCAAAACAAAACAAGCTGTGTTTACCGCTTCAGCCCAAAAGTATTTTGGAAGTGAATACTCAGCAAGCATGGCTCTAGCAGCTTCGACTAAGGTCTGATTATTTCTTTCAGCTACCCCGTTCTGCTAAGGGGTCCTAGGAGTTGAGAAGTTGTGATTAATCCCCTTATCCTCACAGAAGTCTCCAAATATCTCATTTTCAAACTCTACCCCATGGTCACTATGTATGGTCAAAATCTCATAACCTAGCTTTTTCTGAATCCAAGTTAAAAAGGATCTAAACTCATCAAAAGACTCATTCTTATGTGATAGAAATCAAATTCAAGTAAACCTCAAGTAGTCATCGATGATCATAAATCCATAAACTTTTCCCCATAAGCTGGCAGTGCTAATGGTTCCAAACAAATCCATGTGAAGGACTTCTAAAGGTCTAGAGGTGCTAATATCATTAATGGAGTGAAAATAGGATTGAACATGCTTCCCAGTTGGCAGGCATCATAAAGGTGTGTTTTGATTAAAAAAAAAAATTATAAATTATAGTTTTTGAAAATATATTAATTTTCTTTGGGAAATATCTAATTTTGAATTTTGAAATTGAACACGTCATTATAAACAATATATCGTCTCGAAAGGCAATCATATCGTTCCTTAATGGGTTCAGATTTCAAAATTATAATCGTATCCGGATTATTGTAGTCAAACTCAAAGGGAGAATCACATTTGACCCCGGAAGATCAAAATGGAATCTAATCAATTGTTTGACTATTCTAATTCGGATGAAAGATCATTAATTTCATAATCGAAACCACGATAATAATTGATATATCTCTCCGAAGAAAGAAGATATCAATTATTATGGATCGTTCGAAAATGACGATAATGATCGTTGGGTTTGGTTTTCCCAAAGATAATTAATTAGAGGTTTTGAAAAATTATTGGTTTTAAAAAATAATTTCTGGGTTTCTAAATCTCCTACGAGCGCAAGCCCTCGTAGTTAATTACATCGTAGGAAATTGGAATTTCCTACGAAAACTCTCGATTGAAATAGCGGTGTAAATTTTATTTTTTAAGATTTTCAAAGTTTGATATCAAAGGAAGAAAATGGTAGGAATTTCAAGTGGGATTGGATCAAAATTGAAGACTTATTTTCAGAATCAAAGGAAGAAAAGTAGGGGGTGTTTTGAGATTCTGAATTACTTCAGAAACACCTCAGCCTATCCTAATTGTTAGGCTTGTATTTGATTGAAAGGAATTTTTTAGTTTGAGTGGTCAATTTTATTAGAAATTTGGGATTCAATTCCCGAAATTTGAGGTCTTATGGCTCGAGTCAGCCTCAGAACCTAGATCTAAATTTGGGCATTTAAAATTGGCCCGAACCTAACTAATGCAGTGCAAGTCTGGTCTTACCCCGGCCTGGATTGGGGAGCCAGCTAAACCACCTAAACGATTTTAAAATAATGAGTCCGGTCTTTTTGCAGAATGGTAGGGACATTAATTAGAAAATTTTTAGAGAAATGGGGTCGACATCTAGAGCAGATCCTTAATTGACCCCTTTTAACTTATGTCGGGTATTCGATGTCTAAATAGATGCAATTAAATATTAGACTCCTTTAAATTTGTTACTAATGCGATGCATGCTAATTGACTCGATTGAATGCAAAATTTGAATGTAGCAGTTTAAAAAATCTTTGGCTTAGAAAATAGGTTTTATCCTAGAGATTGCATAACATCCCCTTGACAGATCGGCACACCCTCATAGGTCAGGTGGCCTGCCAGAACCCGCAGGCGGGGAGATGCCTAACAAGGTTGAGAAAGTACAATATGTATGCATGAAAAACCCTCGGCGAGTCCGAGCTTACTTCTTAGGACCGTTTAGAGTTCCTATCTTATCTTAAAAATTTTATTTAATTAAAGTAGAAGAATTTTTTGATAGACCCCTAAGAGCCTAAATCGAAGTCCAGGTCAAACCAAATACGACATGCAGGTAAAAAGGCTAGAAAAGCAGGAGTTCTAATGCGCAATCAAATTAAATAAATCAACTACATTAAATATATCAAATTGAATGTCCATATGGCAAGTGCCACTTATTATTACATCACAGAAATGACAGTAAAGTAAAGTGGCCGGGCACCACTGACTACAACCCGGATTTCTAATCCTAAATTAAATGAATTTGAAATTTGGGATTCTTCTCGTTGCCCATTTCTTCGTCTTCTCACGAACATCTTGATTCGTCGGTTCCGGATACCCAAATGAAAAGAAACTCCCCCTTAATTGGGGTGTTATCTTTCCTCTTTGAATATTTGAAAGAGATCCTAATTTGACTTCCGAATGGAAGAAGACTCTCCCCTTTAGGGATGTCTTTACCTCTTTGGAATTCAAATTGGATCGAATATCCCAAATTCAAATCATTTTAAACAATTATAACCTTTATACAATCGAATTTACATCTCAATTAAAAAATGAAAATCTAGACTCGGTCCTGCAGGGTTATCCTAATAATCAACAGTTATATACTCAATCCCAAGCAGTTATAATATAGAAAATTGAAATGTATTTTTTTTAGCCACACTTGGCCATGCTCTTTTTATTTAAAGGGGGTCTTAAGCGCGGCAGGTACCTGTGCAAAGAGTTATATATTTTTTTTTATTAATTGCCCCCTTTAGTTTTCAGCTCCTTATATGAGCATGACCACCTGCATAAGATTGCACAAATATATATATTTCGTTCCTAGCCTATGGGTAGGTCTAACGCACAATCAAACACAGAGTGCAGAAAGCAAGTAAATAAACACAACAATTCTACACTAGCAAACAGCATGCAGTGAAAGCTACGAAAATCCGGCACACAGCAGAAAAAGTAAAACACCGGCCTATCCTAAAACTAGAGTCGGTGATCCTAGCACAACATCTAAATTGTGTGAGGTAGGTCGTGTGGTTTTGATATGTCCTAAATAGGATTATTAATTAAAGTTGTTTAAAGTTTGATTGGTTGAAAGGCTTAAGGGATTTTTAATTAGAATTTGAATATTAATATTTTAAATCTTTTAAAATCAATTATTTAATTATTTGTTGGAAACCACCTTTGTTTCACACCGAGGCCGTGAAGTTTATTTCACCTTCCTTGGGGCTGAGTAAACAGCCTCGTAGGCCTGGGTTACCTAGTGGTACCCGGTATAATTAAGTAGCTTAAGTTGATTAAGATTCAAAAGTTAATGAATTTTATCCAAAATTGGTTGATTACTGATTTTAGAAGTTAATTAATGAATTCTGGAGTTTTAAAATAAATTTCAAGTTTTTATGAATTTTGGAATATTTTAATCATTTAACTAAGGGGTTGAAAATTGACCTTTTGATTAAAGGTGTTTTCTGGAATGTTTGCATTTTATTAAAATACTAGACCTTACTACGATCAGTTAGAAGGTAAGTACGTTGAAATCAGATTTTTCTACATTTTATTATGAAGGTTTGAAGTTTTGAACTAGTTTTGACCTAAAGTTGACCGATTTGTTGACTTTTTGAATTATTACAGATTTCTGGAATTTAATATTTTTGGTAAATACTAGGAGTTATTATGAGTTGAATTCAAGTGAGTTTGGGTGATTTGGAGTTTTCTTGAATTAGTTATGAATTTTTGAAGTTTTGGGTATTTAATGAATTATTGAAAATCCTTAATTAAAAGCCTTTTTTGTAATTTTGCTCCAAATGAGATTCCAACTCCTTGAAATCAGCTCCAAAGGTCAGAAATGACCTAAGGAGAGATTCTCAAGTGTTTGTGAAATTTTTTTTGAATTTTTTTTTAATAATTATTAATTAAATTATATCAATTAAATATTCAATTTCTCTTAAAATTAACTTAAACCTAAGTTTGCTGTTAAATAATTTTGGTCTTAATTTTCATTGGTTAAGGGTTCAATTATGGTCAGTTAGAGGGGTTAAACATAATTTTTAGGGTTTATATTTGATTTATTATATTTTCTGAAAGTTTTAATGGCTTAATTAAGGCTTAAACTTAGGAAAATTAATTAGGGGCCTTAATGACTTCTAAAAACCAGTGAAGATTTTCTAGTGGCTGTACATGTCACTAAGTTCAAGTTTTTTTTGAAGTTTCAACTCAAGTTCAAGTGAATCCTAATTATTGGAAATTTTCTAAGTTTTCTAAATATATGTCCTTAATTATTGTCCTTAATGGTGTCACTAGATTTAATAGGCTTGAATCAAAGTTTTGACTAACCCTTGACTAAACATATATGCATCACACATAAGCACAATCAATTCCTAAATCTAGGAGAACCTAAACTAAGTGGTGTGTGTTTCCTAAGCATGCAAAGACTAAACACAAGCTAATTAATTAAAGGATTAATCAATGAGCACTTACCAAAGCAATTGCCCATTGATTAACTAATATTCCCCACTAATTCTATTCAAGTAGATTTAATCCATGCTTAAAATTTCATTGGATCCTTCAAATCTACATAACTTAGATACATATATATTTTGAAATAGATTTAAAAAAATACATAAGTATATAAAAGCCTATATATATAAATATATGTTTTAAATTAAAGTAATTTAAAATATTATCAAAATTGATTTTATAAATGATTGAGGGATTCGCTGACTTATAAAGTTATCCTGAAAAATAATTTTTAGTTTTTAGTTTTTTTTTTAAATAATTATATAATATTTAATTAAATATTAATTAACTATTAAAGTACTCACATAACTCAAATTGACATCAAATTTTACTCAAGCAGTCCTAAAAAAATCTCTGGAAATTTAAAATAGATTAAAAATATTTTTAGTAGAGTTTTGAAAATATTTGGATTTATTTTAATTAAATAACAATTAAAATAATCTAATAGTTTATATATTAAATTACTTAAAATATAAATAATATTTTAAAGCAATTTTATTTTTAAATTAAAGGCTCTGAAAAACGGAGCAGTTTGATATATTATACGGGTTTTTTGGACTTTTATTTAATTTTAAATAATTTTTCAAAGTTTTCTGCATTTAAAATGATTTAAAACAATTTTTAAATCACTTCAAATGAAATGGCGGCGCCGGTGGCCACGTGGCATCTCCCAGCTCGTCCAGAGAAATGCGGCGGCGGCGGTCAAGTGGGCCCACGCGCTTTCCACTAAACCCCGTCAGCATCGCGTCTCAACCGTCCGATCGAAGCGCGGTTGGATGCTGACGCTAGAGATCACGCCGAACAGAGCGCGATGACCTTCGGATCGCGCGTGTTAAAATCGAACGGTCCAGATCGTGTTAGACGGAGATCCCGACCGCCTGATCATTACACGCAGTCGAACGGACCACGAGATTACGAGATCAGATCCGTTGATCTTCTGATCGACGGCTGAAAAACGTACGCCTACAGCAACTTACCGAGACGCCCTAAACACCATTTTTTGACTCGTTTGTTCTATCCGATTAATGAAACTTAATAAAATTTTAAATATGGATTAAATGGAGGAACAGAAATTATGGGGATTGATTTATTTGGATTAAAACGAGCTCTACAAAAAGCTATTTAAACTAGTGTTCCTAGACCTAGGGTTTGAATTTTTCACCTTGATTTTGGACGGATTAAACCGTTTATGGATTTGTTGCACTTGTAGACTGTCCACGCTCCTTTTTGTAGAAGAGTCCACGAACTGGTAACGTCTGGATCAAGGGGAAATCAACTTGGACGGTGATTTGCTTGAGCTCGCCGGAATCCGGTTGTCGACGGCCTCCAATCGCCGGGTTTTGACTTGGGGGATGGAGAGGAAACCCCCAAGAGCTAAAACAACATTATCTCTGGCCTGGAGAGGTATTGAATAGTGAGAGAAGGCTAGATGGAGAATGACAGCTCCAAATGAGGTTCTACCCTATTCAAGCAACCCTAGATCTATTGGACGGCTAGGATCACTTGAGTGCACCTCTGGATGGCTGCCACCTGCCCATGGGGTTGTTGGAAAGCTGGATGCAAGGACTAGCCAAGGACATCTATGTGGAAAGCTCTCTTGGTCCCCACTTGGGCATGGGAGTAATGAGAACCATTTGATTTCAATCCAAAGGCTATGGGGAATCCCAGAAAGGTTCTAGAGTCCACCTAAGCTATTGGAAAGGTTTTAATTAGAGTGGGTCAAGTTTAAGAGGTCATTTGACCATCTTTGACCCCTCTAAACATTGATTTGATAATTTGACCAGTCAAACAGTCAATAAGACTGTTGAGGTGGCACCTAGGTGGCCCATGGCTGCTGGTTAGATTCATTAATCCTATGGTCCTAAGAGGGATTAGGTGTTTAAAGATATTCCCCATTTGAAAGCATTTTGGGGACTTGTTGACTGAGTTGACTGGTCAACAAATTCTCATGGCTGGATGAGGTGGCACACTAAGAGTACCTAAATATCCATACAGTAGGTTGCAAAGGGTCTTAATGGGTAAAGCCATTGGATAGTGCATATATGTGAGAGATTTGAACATGAATTCAAGTTTGACCAAGTCAAACTTTGTGTGATATGACTTCAAATTAGTTTGAATGTATTTGAAATATGTTTAGAGATGTGTTTGAGAGTTTGAATGATTTGGTATGATTTAAATGTGTTGATTTGATGAATGTATTGAATTGGGTCATATGAGTCAAATTTGACCAACCATGGCTTAGTTGACTTGGTCAACTATTGGTTGGGTCAAGGGTTCAATTTTGGGCTCAACAAGTTTGGAATATGGTTTCGAGTTTGTTGAATGTGTTTTGAAGGTTCAAAGAAATCAATTAGGCCAAAACACAAATTTGGGCCCCCATAGGGGTATTTTTGGTCATTTTGACCCCTGGTCAACTAGGGGTCAAAGTGGCTCAACCAAAATATAGTTTAATGTTCAATAGGTTTGGATTAATATTCTGGAAGTGACTAGAGGCTTTGGTGAAGGCTCTAAGCTCAGAATCTTCTATGTGACATGTCCAGTGGCATAGGCTGTAATTATTTGAAGGTTTTACAGCCTTTGGATTTTGATTTAGTTTTTGGGGTTAGAGACCTCAGAATGGGCTCAAATTTGGAGGGTTGCCTCCAAAGACATGTCCCGTCAGTATTCAACTGACAGACTCTGAATCAGAGGTCATTTAACTGGGTTTCAAAGTGTTTAAAATTTTTCTGAAAAAGGCTTTTAGGATTTGGACCATTAGCCTTGGATTTTGGTTTCAAATTTTGGATTTGGTTGATCTAAGATCTAGGTAGATTTTAAGATCTGAATTCTAGATGGGTCCTAGGGTCTAGAGTAGATCACAAGGTCTGAAGTCTAGAAGGATCCTAGGGTCTAGAGTAGATCCTAAGGTCTGAAGTCTAGAAGGATCCTAGGACCTAGAATAGATCCTAAGGTCAGGATTCTAGGAGGATCCTAAGGTATAGATTGGTTTGGATATTGGATTGATTTAAGGTCAAGATTAGTCCAAGTGAACTCATACAAAAATGAGGTCAACAAATGGACCCCCAATATGTGTAATAGAACGAAGTTCTATTGCACATATTGGCGTTGACCAAGCTTAAAGATCAAGTCCGAAATTTTAATCCTAAGGGAATGAAAAGTTCATCCCTGGGGAATCAAGGTTTGAATTGATACTAGGGTAGTGCCACGGAGGGCTTACTCTACCACTAGTGGGTCGAATCCTAAGGGAAGAAGATATCTAACCCTAAAGGAAAGAAAATTAGGGATGATCGTATAGGCAGAAAGAATTCCTAACTATAGAGGATCAAATTTGATTTTTGATTCTAAAGGAAAGGGAAGTCTAACCTTAGAAGATTGAAATTGGATTTGATTCTAAGGAAGGAAAAGATCTAACCCTAGAAGATTGAATTTGATTTTTGTACCAGGGTAGTGCCACGAGGGGCATACTCTACCACTAGTAGATCTAATCCTAAGGGAAGGAAGAAACCTAACCCTGGACGATTGAGTTTTGATTTTGGTACCAGGGTAGTGCCACGAGGGGCTTACTCTACCACTAGTAGATCTAATCCTAAGGGAAGGAAGAAACCTAACCCTGGATGATTGAGTTTTGATTTTGGTACCAGGGTAGTGCCACGAGGGGCTTACTCTACCACTAATAGATCTAATCCTAAGAGAAGGGGGAATCCTAACCTTAAGGAGAAGAACATTGGATTTGGATTTATACTAGGGTAGTGCCACAAGGGGCATACTCTACCACTAGTGGATCTAATCCTAAGGGAAGGAGGAAACCTAACCCTAAGGAAAAAAAGATTGGATTTAGATTTGATTCTAAGGAAAGAGAAGATCTAACCCTAGAGGATTGAATTTGGGTTTGATACTAGGGTAGTGCCACGAGGGGCGTACTCTACCACTAGTGAATCTAATCCTAAGGGAAGGAAGAAACCTAACCTGAAGGAGAAGAAGATTGGATTCAGAGTCGATTCTAAGGAAAGAAATAGATCTAACCCTAGAAAATTGAATTTTGATTTTGGTTCTAAGGAAAGAAAAGATCTAACCCTAGAAGATTGAATTTGGATTTTATACCAGGATAGTGCCACGAGGGGCGTACTCTACCACTAGTGGATCTAATCCTAAGGGAAGGAGGAAACCTAACCTTAAGGAAAAGAAGATTGAGTGATCGTATAGAAAGGAAGAAATCCTAACTACAGAGGATCGAATATGGGTTTGATACTAGGGTAGTGCCTCGAAGGGAGTACTCTACCGCTAGCGAATCTAATCCTAAGGGAAGGAGGAAACCTAACCTTAAGGAAAAGAAGGCGACTGAACTATAATGGGGCCCAAGAGGCTTAAATCCACTACTAGTTAGTCGATATCCTAGAAGATAGGAAGCACAGTGACTGACACCTACTCCTAAAGGATCGGATTTGTATTTAAACTAGGATGGTGCCACGAGGGCTTGCTCCATCACTAGTGGATCTAATCCTAAGGAAATGAAGCTCTGGGACTCACACCTAACCTTAAAGAAAAGAAAGTGTGACTGAACTATGTGGGGCCCAGTAGGCTTAATTCCACTTTTAGTCAGTCGAGATCCTAGGAGGTAGGAAGCACAGGGTCTCACACCTACTCCTATCGGATCGGATTTGTACTGGGTATTCAATGACTAACCTAGATAGAAAGCACAGGGACTCACATCTAACTAGGAGAACTAGCCAAGGAGATAGTCTGCCAGAATCTCTAAGGATTTGGCAAAAGCTATCTAACCCGAAATTTGATTTTGTACGCTAGGATGGTGCCACGAGGGGCTTGCTCCACCACTAGCAGATCTAATCTTAAGGAAAGGAAGCTCAGGGACTCACACCTAACCTTAAAGAAAAGAAAGAGTGACTAGACTATGTGGGGCCAAGCAGGCTTAATTCCACTTTTAGTCAGTCGAGATCCTAGGAGATAGGAAGCACAGGGACTCACACCTACTCCTAACGGATCGGATTTGTACTGGGTATTCAATGACTAACCTAGCTAGAAAGCACTGGGACTCACATCTAACTAGGGGAACTAGCCAAGGAGATAGTCTGCCATAATCACTAAGGATTCGGAAAAAGCTATCTAACCCGAAATTTAATTTTATACGCTAGGATGGTGCCACGAGGGGCTTGCTCCACCACTAGCAGATCTAATCCTAAGGAAAGGAAGCACAGGGACTCACACCTAACCTTAAAGAAAAGAAAGAGTGACTAGACTATGTGGGGCCCAGCAGGCTTAATTCCACTTTTAGTCAGTCGAGATCCTAGGAGATAGGAAGCACAGGGACTCACACTTACTCCTAATGGATCGGATTTGTACTGGGTATTCAATGACTAACCTAGCTAGAAAGCACTGGGACTCACATCTAACTAGGGGAACTAGCCAAGGAGATAGTCTGCCAGAATCACTAAGGATTCGGCAAAAGCTATCTAACCCGAAATTGATTATGGATGCTAGGATGGTGCCACGAGGGGCTTGCTCCACCACTAGCAGATCTAATCCTAAGGAAAGGAAGCTCTGGGACTCACACCTAACCTTAAGGAAAAGAAATGAGTGATTTTGATTTTGAATTTGAATGATTTTTTTTTTTAATTTTGGAATTCGATTGGATTTGATATGATTTGAGATTGACTGAAATTGTGATTTTAAATGGAGATCTAAATTTGGAAGATTTTGAATTTGAATGATTTTGAATTTGAAGATTGATTTGATTTTGGTGAATTTAAGTTTGAAGAGTTTTGAATTTGATTTAGTTTTGACACTCATTTGGCATGGTACTTCTTGAAGAGCCGCCCCGACATTCGAAAATGTTAGGTGGCATCCTTCAGGGTTAATCAGTTAATGTTTGAAATTCTCAAAGATCGTCTCTACGATAAAAGATAGCTTATGTTGGTTCAAACTCCTCCACCGATCTCTTGGTAGGCTAAGATATGCATCCAAAGAACCTGGAC
Source organism: Dendrobium officinale (assembly GCA_019514585.1). Classification (NCBI taxonomy): domain Eukaryota; kingdom Viridiplantae; phylum Streptophyta; class Magnoliopsida; order Asparagales; family Orchidaceae; genus Dendrobium; species Dendrobium officinale. The sequence continues at coordinate 37,183,200 of CM033687.1, forward strand.
CAAGTCTCCTACTTGGAAGGTTCTAAGTCGCACTATCTTATCACAAGTTTGAACCGGTTAGGCTTTGTATGATTCTGAGTTTTATTGAGCCTTAAAGAAAAAGCTCTGTAAGGCCTCGAGCTCCTCAAATTGGAGTCGGGCACTCTGCTCAGTCGTCGTTTTATTTTGAACGGCAATTTCCAGCATTACAAAATACTCATCTAGTAGGTCTGATCTTGGACCCAGTATAGAGTTTAATTTTGTTGAAAAAGGCTCTTAAAGGAAGAGATGCCTATGTGTAGACTTACACACATTTCTCAATGACATGATTTGAATTCTTTTTAGGAGTAGAAGATTCGATCTTTCTATTAAGAAATTTCCTCTAACTATTTGGACCCTATCGGAACGACATGTGGGAACAAATTTAGAAGTGTAGTGAGAAGTAGTGTTGACTCCAATCAACTTGGAAGGATTTCAATTTTGTTGATCCAGACCAGGTTTCGTAGAAACTGGACTGGGGTCTCCCTTAAATAAATTTTGAATTAAAATTAACTTCAAAAAGGTTTAAGTTGAAGAGAGAAATTTGATCTTTTCAATTTTCTTGCACAATTTTCTTCTATCCGATAGATAATTCATGCGTGGTGAAGAATCTAGATTCAAGATTTTCAAAGTCAAGTATTTAAAGGTGATCGATTTTTTTGAGATTTAAGGATTTAAAGGAAGGGAGCCATCTTACTCTTCTTCTCTTTCTTTAGTGACGCAGTTTGCGTATCTTTTGACTTTTTATGCACTTCGTGCACTTCTTGATTTTTGGCGCATTCGTGCATCTTTTGATTTCAATTGAATTCGAGAAGAGGCTCCACTTTCTTCAAATATCTTAAATTGATTGATCCTTTTTTTTTTTTTTGAATGTTAAGATTATATCTCAAGTATTAGAGAAGAAAATTCATTCTCTTATACAAGGAAAAATAATCCTCAAAGAACACTCAATTTTTTTGAAAAGTGTATCGACTTGACTTTTGATAATCATTGAACAAATTTTAGACCTGCAAGAATTGCCTATTAAGATAGAAAATTGCTAGAATATTGATAAAATTTTTATTTCTGAATTCAACTTAAGTTTGAGGTAGATTTTAATCCAAATATTAAATCAGCCCACGAAAGCGGTGGGAGGGAGGTACATTCAAACATTTACTGGAGTCAACTACAACTCTCTCTTGCTTAAGACTTAAGATAGAGGTCAATTTTTACTAAAAGGAGGAATCAACTATCTTGAAAATTTGAATCTAGTACACTTGAGAAATTGATAAGTTTTCCTTAAAAAGGCTACAAGTCTAGGTGGCAAGACCCTTGTCAACTTGGAATTGAAATCCTATAATCTCTGTGGAGAGAGAGACTATTATAAGGTCTGCACTATCCCTAGATATTGCGACATTACTGTAATCAAAAGATTTATCGTGATAGGACCCCATCAAAATTTAAATTTTGACGGTATCACTATCTGATATAATCTTAGATTGTTTCCCCTCTCAAATTACTACTTAGACTAGTAGTTAAGAGAGTGTCACCCCGAGTGGTTTTTATCTCTCCTCCTCTGTAGATGATGTAGTGGGACACGTGTAGTAACACGCCTTAACATCTTCTAGTAGAGTGGACGGATCATAACCCTCAATTGGGGGGCCTATGGCCTACTGCTGGTGATCGTTCAATTCTCTCTTGCTCGAGTCTTTCTGTGTAGTAGTCAAGTAGGTGTATTGAAGATCGTGCTCTCATCTCTACAACCTCCCTCCTTTGTGCAAGGAGAGGGTACGTAGAAGGAGACACGGGTTCTTGATCGGCCTCGAAGTCGGTCCTCTCTAAGGCTTCAAATTCAGCAGTCTTTCTAGCCTTAAGATTCCTTTTCCTGGCTCTTCGAAGGTAATTCTTCATCTTATTCCTACCGACGACATGGGTGCTAGAATTTGAACCGATCTCAGACTGAGATGGTAGCTCTTTTGTTGTTTTTGACTTTTGATTTTGATCCTCCTGAGTAGAGAGTACAGTTGGTACAGGGGCGACAACAACCTCCATCTTAGAGATGGGGGAGTCAGCTCCTGACCCTAAAGTAACTTCTACTAAGGGGAAAATCCCTTGAGTACAAACGGACAGATCTAAGATTCTTTCTCCATTAACTGAAATTTTGAGGTTTTGAAATTCCATTTCATACTGAATTGAATTGCCACTAAGAATTTCCTCTACGGGCACATCTCTATTCAGTGAGAAGACGAGTTTCCCAGCCATTTGAGTGTTTGATTTTCTGAAATTAAGAAAGTGACTTGAATTAATGATTTGAAATGACATTTAAGTTTTGAATATGATTGATTTTATTCAACAATTTTATAACTCATTTGTATTCAGTTTACACTGAACACGGTGGTTCATAAAATTGACGAGGAACTTGACTCTTTTGCTACACCAATTGATTTAGGACAAAATGTCAAAGTTTGAATTTTAAGTTTGGATTTGAGATTAAAGTCGAATGGATATTTTTTCAAATTTTGTAACTCAACACACTGAGTTTCACTCAGTCATGTAGGTTTTCAAAATTAATATGAAAGATCCAAAAATCAGGCTTTACTCTTTCATTTCACCAATTGACTTGGGATGAAATATCAAAGCCTATATTTTGACTTTAAAATCAAGATTAGAGTTGATTTAAAGGTTGAAGTTAAATTGGAGTTTAGTGTTGAAATTGAATTTGGACTTAAGATCGGATTGGAATTTGAGGTTGGAATTTAACATAACTTCTTCGAACTTTAAAACTCAACACATCGATTTTTATTCGAATGTATAGGTTTACAAAAGTAATCTGAAGATCTTAAGAAACTAGGCTCAACTCTTTCATCCCATCAAGTGATTTTGGGGTGAAATGTCAAAGCCCGGAATTGACTGAAGAACTTTGAAATAGTGTTGCATGTGTTCAATTATAACATAATGTTATAGAAGACACATGGAAACAATAGTTGAAATCGGTTTTAATGATATTCCTTTACTTTTGAAACTCAAAATGTTGAGTTTTATTTTCAACATAATGGTTAACAAAAATTAAGGAAAAAAAATGGGAGGCCTGGGCTTGACTCTTTCACTACACTACTAGTTTAGAGTGAAATGTCAAAATCCAGGTTTGATCAAGGGTTTGAATTTGTGTTGCCTATGTTAAACTACAAAAGGTATTGCATAAAACATATGGCAACGACGATTGAAATTAAATGATTCTCGAAGGAATTTGAAAGTTTGAAAATCTGGCAGGATCTCCCCTTATTTTTGGAACTCAGTGTTGAACTTTCATTCAACAAATGGTTCGCAAACTATTTAGGGAAGATTAGTAAAGAAGCTTAACTCTTTCAACCTCTAAGAGTAATTAAAGGATGAAATGTTAAAGGCAAACTTTTTACCGGAAAGGTTTGAGGTTTGTTGTATATGTTAACTACGATGATTGTCGTAGGAGAACATATAACAACGACAATCGATTTAAAATGATTTTAGAGAGATATTTGAAAAATCAAAAATCTGGCAGCATCTCTCCTTATTTTGGGACTCAAGGTGTTGAATTTTCATTCAACAGAAGGTCCACATTGATTAAGGGAATTTCTTAAATGCTAACTCAACTCTTTCGCTCTAGTTAGTGGTCTAGAAATGAAATGTAAGAGATTAGCTTTACCGGAATAATTGAATTTTCAGATCGAATTTTAAAAGTGAATTCTACATTGGATCGCATACACCAAATTGCAAAGGTCACAATCCGATATATAACGATACAACATAGAGATTGTTTAGAGTTTGAAAAGAGTTGAATTCCAGTAAGGATTAAGAATTTTGATTTTGAAATTAAAGAAAAGTTCTATAAGTTATATAACTTAGCATGCCACTGGAAATCCGAGCACGCGAGTTTCTAACATTTATAGAAAGGTTCAGAAAGGAATAGGCTTGACTCTTTCGCTCTACCAACCAAGTTGGAGGCAAAATGTACAAGCCCGCCTTAAAGGGAGATTTCCTACACTCACCTCTCATTTCACATGTCTTAATTGAGTTGGCCACACTCACCCAAGGGAGAAATGGGAGAGGGACCAACGAGAAGAAGGGTAGTTAAGACTACCGATTCAACAAAATTCATACCGCTATTAAAGATGGAGAGTGAGATTTATCCCCAGCGGAGTCGCCATTTTTGTTTTGATTAAAAAAAAAATTATAAATTATAGTTTTTGAAAATATATTAATTTTCTTTGGGAAATATCTAATTTTGAATTTTGAAATTGAACACATCATTATAAACAATATATCGTCTCGAAAGGCAATCATATCGTTCCTTAATGGGTTCAGATTTCAAAATTATAATCGTATCCGGATTATTGTAGTCAAACTCAAAGGGAGAATCACATTTGACCCCGGAAGATCAAAATGGAATCTAATCAATTGTTTGACTATTCTAATTCGGATGAAAGATCATTAATTTCATAATCGAAACCACGATAATAATTGATATATCTCTCCGAAGAAAGAAGATATCAATTATTATGGATCGTTCGAAAATGACGATAATGATCGTTGGGTTTGATTTTCCCAAAGATAATTAATTAGAGGTTTTAAAAAATTATTGGTTTTAAAAAATAATTTCTGGGTTTCTAAATCTCCTACGAGCGCAAGCCCTCGTAGTTAATTACATCGTAGGAAATTGGAATTTCCTACGAAAACTCTCGATTGAAATAGCGGTGTAAATTTTATTTTTTAAGATTTTCAAAGTTTGATATCAAAGGACGAAAATGGTAGGAATTTCAAGTGGGATTGGATCAAAATTGAAGACTTATTTTCAGAATCAAAGGAAGAAAAGTAGGGGGTGTTTTGAGATTCTGAATTACTTCAGAAACACCTCAGCCTATCCTAATTGTTAGGCTTGTATTTGATTGAAAGGAATTTTTTAGTTTGAGTGGTCAATTTTATTAGAAATTTGGGATTCAATTCCCGAAATTTGAGGTCTTATAGCTCGAGTCAGCCTCAGAACCTAGATCTAAATTTGGGCATTTAAAATTGGCCCGAACCTAACTAATGCACTGCAAGTCTGGTCTTACCCCGGCCTGGATTGGGGAGCCAGCTAAACCACCTAAACGATTTTAAAATAATGAGTCCGGTCTTTTTGCAGAATGGTAGGGACATTAATTAGAAAATTTTAGAGAAATGGGGTCGACATCTAGAGCAGATCCTTAATTGACCCCTTTAACTTATGTCGGGTATTCGATGTCTAAATAGATGCAATTAAATATTAGACTCCTTTAAATTTGTTACTAATGCGATGCATGCTAATTGACTCGATTGAATGCAAAATTTGAATGTAGCAGTTTAAAAATCTTTGGCTTAGAAAATAGGTTTTATCCTAGAGATTGCATAACATCCCCTTGACAGATCGGCACCCTCATAGGTCAGGTGGCCTGCCAGAACCCGCAGGCGGGGAGATGCCTAACAAGGTTGAGAAAGTACAATATGTATGCATGAAAAACCCTCGGCGAGTCCGAGCTTACTTCTTAGGACCGTTTAGAGTTCCTATCTTATCTTAAAAATTTTATTTAATTAAAGTAGAAGAATTTTTTGATAGACCCCTAAGAGCCTAAATCGAAGTCCAGGTCAAACCAAATACGACATGCAGGTAAAAATGCTAGAAAAGCAGGAGTTCTAATGCGCAATCAAATTAAATAAATCAACTACATTAAATATACCAAATTGAATGTCCATATGGCAAGTGCCACTTATTATTACATCACAGAAATGACAGTAAAGTAAAGTGGCCGGACACCACTGACTACAACCCGGATTTCTAATCCTAAATTAAATGAATTTGAAATTTGGTATTCTTCTCGTTGCCCATTTCTTCGTCTTCTCACGAACATCTTGATTCGTCGGTTCCGGATACCCAAATGAAAAGAAACTCCCCCTTAATTGGGGTGTTATCTTTCCTCTTTGAATATTTGAAAGAGATCCTAATTTGACTTCCAAATGGAAGAAGACTCTCCCCTTTAGGGATGTCTTTACCTCTTTGGAATTCAAATTGGATCGAATATCCCAAATTCAAATCATTTTAAACAATTACAACCTTTATACAATCGAATTTACATCTCAATTAAAAAATGGAAATCTAGACTCGGTCCTGTAGGGTTATCCTAATAATCAACAGTTATATACTCAATCCAAAGCAGTTATAATATAGAAAATTGAAATGTATTTTTTTTAGCCACACTTGGCCATGCTCTTTTTATTTAAAGGGGGTCTTAAGCGCGGCAGGTACCTGTGCAAAGAGTTATATATTTTTTTTTATTAATTGCCCCCTTTAGTTTTCAGCTCCTTATATGAGCATGGCCACCTGCATAAGATTGCACAAATATATATATTTCGTTCCTAGCCTATGGGTAGGTCTAACGCACAATCAAACACAGAGTGCAGAAAGCAAGTAAATAAACACAACAATTCTACACTAGCAAACATCATGCAGTGAAAGCTACGAAAATCCGGCACACAGCAGAAAAAGTAAAACACCGGCCTATCCTAAAACTAGAGTCGGTGATCCTAGCACAACATCTAAAGTGTGTGAGGTAGGTCGTGTGGTTTTGATATGTTCTAAATAGGATTATTAATTAAAGTTGTTTAAAGTTTGATTGGTTGAAAGGCTTAAGGGATTTTTAATTAGAATTTAAATATTAATATTTTAAATCTTTTAAAATCAATTATTTAATTATTTGTTGGAAACCACCTTTGTTTCACACCGAGGCCGTGAAGTTTATTTCACCTTCCTTGGGGCTGAGTAAACTGCCTCGTAGGCCTGGGTTACCCAGTGGTACCCGGTATAATTAAGTAGCTTAAGTTGATTAAGATTCAAAAGTTAATGAATTTTATCCAAAATTGGTTGATTACTGATTTTAGAAGTTAATTAATGAATTCTGGAGTTTTAAAATGAATTTCAAGTTTTTATGAATTTTGGAATATTTTAATCATTTAACTAAGGGGTTGAAAATTGACCTTTTGATTAAAGGTGTTTTCTGGAATGTTTGCATTTTATTAAAATACTAGACCTTACTACGATCAGTTAGAAGGTAAGTACGTTGAAATCAGATTTTTCTACATTTTATTATGAAGGTTTGAAGTTTTGAACTAGTTTTGACCTAGAGTTGACCGATTTGTTGACTTTTTGAATTATTACAGATTTCTAGAATTTAATATTTTTGATAAATTCTAGGAGTTATTATGAGTTGAATGCAAGTGAGTTTGGGTGATTTGGAGTTTTCTTGAATTAGTTATGAATTTTTGAAGTTTTGGGTATTTAATGAATTATTGAAAATCCTTAATTAAAAGCCTTTTTTGTAATTTTGCTCCAAATGAGATTCCAACTCCTTGAAATCAGCTCCAAAGGTCAGAAATGACCTAAGGAGAGATTCTCAAGTGTTTGTGAAATTTTTTTGAATTTTTTTTAATAATTATTAATTAATTATATCAATTAAATATTCAATTTCTCTTAAAATTAACTTAAACCTAAGTTTGCTGTTAAATAATTTTGGTTTTAATTTTCATTGGTTAAGGGTTCAATTATGGTCAGTTAGAGGGGTTAAACATAATTTTTGGGTTTATATTTGATTTATTATATTTTCTGAAAGTTTTAATGGCTTAATTAAGGCTTAAACTTAGGAAAATTAATTAGGGGCCTTAATGACTTCTAAAACCAGTGAAGATTTTCTAGTGGCTGTACATGTCACTAAGTTCAAGTTTTTTTGAAGTTTCAACTCAAGTTCAAGTGAATCCTAATTATTGGAAATTTTCTAAGTTTTCTAAATATATGTCCCTTAATTATTGTCCTTAAATGGTGTCACTAGATTTAATAGGCTTGAATCAAAGTTTTGACTAACCCTTGACTAAACATATATGCATCACACATAAGCACAATCAATTCCTAAATCTAGGAGAACCTAAACTAAGTGGTGTGTGTTTCCTAAGCATGCAAAGACTAAACACAAGCTAATTAATTAAAGGATTAATCAATGAGCACTTACCAAAGCAATTGCCCATTGATTAACTAATATTCCCCACTAATTCTATTCAAGTAGATTTAATCCATGCTTAAAATTTCATTGGATCCTTCAAATCTACATAACTTAGATACATATATATTTTGAAATAGATTTAAAAAAATACATAAGTATATAAAAGCCTATATATATAAATATATGTTTTAAATTAAAGTAATTTAAAATATTATCAAAATTGATTTTATAAATGATTGAGGGATCCGCTGACTTATAAAGTTATCCTGAAAAATAATTTTTAGTTTTTAGTTTTTTTTTTAAATAATTAATAGAATATTTAATTAAATATTAATTAACTATTAAAGTACTCACATAACTCAAATTGACATCAAATTTTACTCAAGCAGTCCTAAAAAAATCTCTGGAAATTTAAAATAGATTAAAAATATTTTTAGTAGAGTTTTGAAAATATTTGGATTTATTTTAATTAAATAACAATTAAAATAATCTAATAGTTTATATATTAAATTACTTAAAATATAAATAATATTTTAAAGCAATTTTATTTTTAAATTAAAGGCTCTGAAAAATGGAGCAGTTTGATATATTATACGGGTTTTTTGGACTTTTATTTAATTTTAAATAATTTTTCAAAGTTTTCTGCATTTAAAATGATTTAAAACAATTTTTAAATCACTTCAAATGAAATGGCGGCGCCGGTGGCCACGTGGCATCTCCCAGCTCGTCCAGCGAAACGCGGCGGCGGCGGTCATGTGGGCCCATGCGCTTTCCACTAAACCACGTCAGCATCGCGTCTCAACCGTCCGATCGAAGCGCGGTTAGATGCTGACGCTAGAGATCACGCCGAACAGAGCGTGATGACCTTCGGATCGCGCGTGTTAAAATCGAACGGTCCAGATCGTGTTAGACGGAGATCCCGACCGCCTGATCATTACACGCAGTCGAACGGACCACGGGATTACGAGATCAGATCCGTTGATCTTCTGATCGACGGCTGAAAAACGTACGCCTACAGCAACTTACCGAGACGCCCTAAACACCATTTTTTGACTCGTTTATTCGATCCGATTAATGAAACTTAATAAAATTTTAAATATGGATTAAATGGAGGAACAGAAATTATGGGGATTGATTTATTTGGATTAAAACGAGCTCTACAAAAAGCTATTTAAACTAGTGTTCCTAGACCTAGGGTTTGAATTTTTCACCTTGATTTTGGACGGATTAAACCGTTTATGGATTTGTTGCACTTGTAGACTGTCCACGCTCCTTTTTGTAGAAGAGTCCACGAACTGGTAACGTCTGGATCAAGGGGAAATCAACTTGGACGGTGATTTGCTTGAGCTCACCGGAATCCGGTTGTCGACGGCCTCCAATCGCCGGGTTTTGACTTGGGGGATGGAGAGGAAACCCCCAAGAGCTAAAACAACATTATCTCTGGCCTGGAGAGGTATTGAATAGTGAGAGAAGGCTAGATGGAGAATGACGGCTCCAAATGAGGTTCTACCCTATTCAAGCAACCCTAGATCTATTGGACGGCTAGGATCACTTGAGTGCACCTCTGGATGGCTGCCACCACCTGCCCATGGGGTTGTTGGAAAGCTGGATGCAAGGACTAGCCAAGGACATCTATGTGGAAAGCTCTCTTGGTCCCCACTTGGGCATGGGAGTAATGAGAACCATTTGATTTCAATCCAAAGGCTATGGGGAATCCCAGAAAGGTTCTAGAGTCCACCTAAGCTGTTGGAAAGGTTTTAATTAGAGTGGGTCAAGTTTAAGAGGTCATTTGACCATCTTTGACCCCTCTAAACATTGATTTGATAATTTGACCAGTCAAACAGTCAATAAGACTGTTGAGGTGGCACCTAGGTGGCCCATGGCTGCTAGTTAGATTCATTAATCCTATGGTCCTAAGAGGGATTAGGTGTTTAAAGATATTCCCCATTTGAAAGCATTTTGGGGACTTGTTGACTGAGTTGACTGGTCAACAAATTCTCATGGCTGGATGAGGTGGCACACTAAGAGTACCTAAATATCCATACAGTAGGTTGCAAAGGGTCTTAATGGGTAAAGCCATTGGATAGTGCATATATGTGAGAGATTTGAACATGAATTCAAGTTTGACCAAGTCAAACTTTATGTGATATGACTTCAAATTAGTTTGAATGTATTTGAAATATGTTTAGAGATGTGTTTGAGAGTTTTAATGATTTGGTATGATTTAAATGTGTTGATTTGATGAATGTATTGAATTGGGTCATATGAGTCAAATTTGACCAACCATGGCTTAGTTGACTTGGTCAACTATTGGTTGGGTCAAGGGTTCAATTTTGGGCTCAACAAGTTTGGAATATGGTTTCGAGTTTGTTGAATGTGTTTTGAAGGTTCAAAGAAATCAATTAGGCCAAAACACACATTTGGGCCCCCATAGGGGTATTTTGGTCATTTTGACCCCTGGTCAACTATGGGTCAAAGTGGCTCAACCAAAATATAGTTTAATGTTCAATAGGTTTGGATTAATATTCTGGAAGTAACTAGAGGCTTTGGTGAAGGCTCTAAGCTCAGAATCTTCTATGTGACATGTCCAGTGGCATAGGCTGTAATTATTTGAAGGTTTTACAGCCTTTGGATTTTGATTTAGTTTTTAGGGTTAGAGACCTCAGAGTGGGCTCAAATTTGGAGGGTTGCCTCCAAAGACATGTCCCGTCAGTATTCAACTGACAGACTCTGAATCGGAGGTCATTTAACTGGGTTTCAAAGTGTTTAAAATTTTACTGAAAAAGGCTTTTAGGATTTGGACCATTAGCCTTGGATTTTGGTTTCAAATTTTGGATTTGGTTGATCTAAGATCTAGGTAGATTTTAAGATCTGAATTCTAGATGGGTCCTAGGGTCTAGAGTAAATCACAAGGTCTGAAGTCTAGAAGGATCCTAGGGTCTAGAGTAGATCCTAAGGTCTGAAGTCTAGAAGGATCCTAGGACCTAGAATAGATCCTAAGGTCAGGATTCTAGGAGGATCCTAAGGTATAGATTGGTTTGGATATTGGATTGATTTAAGGTCAAGATTAGTCCAAGTGAACTCATACAAAAATGAGGTCAACAAGGTGGTCTTTTGAGAATTTAAGCTTGGGGACACCTCTAACTAGGTCTTTCTGGGTCACTCTCCTAAGGGTTTTCATATTGGCATAACATAATCTCATGTGCCACAACAATGAATCATCAACAGCATTTTTTAAGCAAAATGAAGCAGCACATTCAATATTATTTAAGTCAAGCATGTAAACATTATTGATCTGCTTTCCCTGCAAAACAGTGTAGTTATTTAAGCTTATAGTATAAGTATTTGCCATGAATTTTATGATGACGCCTTTATTGCAAAGTTAACTTATGTTGAGCAAGTTGTGTTTTAGTTCATCTATAAGCATAACATTTTCAATCAAAAGGTTCTTGGAGTTTCCAATTATTCATGTGCCCACTACCTTTTTGGTGGTGTTGTCTCTAAGAGTAACCTTGCCTCTAGCCCTAGCCTTCTATGAATTGAATTGATTAGCATCTCCAGTCATATATCATGAGCATCCACTGTCCAGGTACTACATACGATTATGAGGCCTTTTGTGAGAACAAGCTTACAAAATCATTAAAAATTAGATTTAGGAACCCAAAACATATTTGGGTCCCTTCTATGGAAAGAAGAATGCAATGCATGTATGTTATGATGTGAATCATGCAATTTGGGTCTCCACACTCAATGTGTACTATGATGATTAATATAAGTGTGTGAAATGTGTCCTAACATGCCACAGGAAAAATATTGAACACCACGAAAAGAATTTCATAATCTATTCAGGTAGTAATGCTTTCTTTTAAAGTTATGTGATGCATGCAATGTTTGTTTGTTATTTTCAAAAGCTTTGAGATTTTATAATTTCTTAAACTCTTTTTCAAATTTAGCATGAGATGACTTCAAGGAATCATGTGCATCAGATAATTAAGTATGCTTTTTATTTAATGCATCAAACTCATTAAATAATGACATGTGATTTCTATCGATTGTAGATTAATCTTTAAGTAAAATTTCATGCTCTTTTTGCAAGTTTAAAAACTCCAATTTCAAACTAACATGTGATTTCTTAAGTTTCCTATATGATGCATGAATTTCTTCAAAAACTTCAAGTAATTATTCGTATGTTAGTACACATACCTCTTCTTGGTCAAACTGACCAAGATGATCATCTAGCATCAAGCACAAGTTTGTAGTCTCCTCTTCTTCTTTAGACTCAGAGGACTCCGATGCTGAATTCACCCAAAATGCCTTTTAGAACCTCTTCTTATTCTTTTTAAACTTGGGTTTCTCCTCACCCTTTTCCTTTCTTGAGTTAGCTTTAAGTGTAGAACAATCAGCTTTAATGTGTGCTGGCTTCTTGTATTCAAAGCAGATCATAGCATTAGAATTCTTAAAATTTTTTCTATCCTTACCTTTATTCCACTTCTAATGGTTCGTGTGCTTCTTCCTTAGAGAACTTTTGAATTGCCTCATATGAAGGCAACATCATCATTTTCAGACCCGGAAGAATCAGTGTCCGTGTTGTTGGCCTTCAGCGCCCTAGTTTTCTCCTTCTTTTTCTCACCTACATCAAGATTTCTTTGATTCACCCCTTGCTTGCATGCAATGACAAATTCTCATTTAAATCTAATAAAGAAAGGTCATTCCTAATATTTTATAACCAAGTATTTTTAGGTCTACCTCTACCTTTCTTAACATAAGTCAAATCTAATACCTCTACTCTCCTAACCGGGTCATCAGAAGGTCGCTGTTTTATGTGACCAAACCATCTTAGGTGACTCTCTCTAATCTTATGTTCTATTGGAGCTACTCCAACCTTTTCACGTATATGCTCATTTCGTATCCTATCTCTAAGGGTAAAGCCACTCATCCACCTGAGCATCCTCATCTCTGCCACACTTAACTTAGTATTATGCTTCTCTTTTAATGGACAACATTCGACCATTAAAGCATTGCAGGCCTCACTACCATCATATAGAATTTTCCCTTAAGTTTGAGGGGTAGATTTCTATCACATAACAAGCCCGATGCATTCCTCCACTTCAACCATCCAACTTGAATTATGCTGATAATATCCCCATCTATTTCACCATCACTCTGAACAATAAATCCAAGATATCTAAAATGTGTACTCTTATTAATGACTTGATCGCCCAAAGTCACAATCCCCTCACTAGATCTATTACTACTAAAATTTCACTCCATATATTCCATTTTAGATCTACTCAAGCGAAAACCTTTAGACTCTAAGGTTGACCACCATAATTCAAGTTTACCTTCAACTCCCTCTCTAGTCTTATCAACAAGAAGAATATCATCAGCAAAAAGCATACACCAAGGTACATCCTCTTGCAAATGTCTAGTTAGAACATCCATGACTAAAGAAAAAAGATATGGGCTTAAGGACGATCCTTGATGTAACCCAACCGAAATAGGGAAATAATTAGTCAATCCACCTTGTGTTTGAACACAAGTAATAGCTCCTGCAAACATATCTTTAATGATTTGAATATAAGTATTATTGACTCCTTTCTTTTCAAGAACTCTCCATAGCACTTCTCTTGGAACTTTATCATAGGCTTTTTCTAAATCAATAAATATCATACGTAGACCCTCCTTATTTTCTCTATATTTCTCCATCAAACCTCTTAATAAATGTATGGCTTCCGTAGCCGGCCTACCCGGCATGAATCCAAATTGATTTTGAGAAACATCAGTATCACGCCGCAGCCTATGCTCCATAACTCGCTCCCATAGTTTTAAAGTATGACACATTAACTTAATACCTCTATAATTCGCACAATCTTGTGAATCTCCTTATTCTTAAAAATAGGAATTAACACACTCATTCTCCACTCATCTGGCATCTTTTTAGTCTTCAAAATAGTATTAAAAAGTTTAGTAAGCCATGAAATTCCTTCATTTTCTTTAAAGCCTCTCTAACTTCAGTTTTACTAATACGCCGATAAAAACATAAATCTTTATTTTCATTTAGGGTGCTAAGGTCACTATAGTCAATCTTATTTTTGCAATCTTCATTAAAAAGTTTAGCAAATATCTCATCCACCATTGTTGAATATCATCTTCTAAGAAAAGTATTTTTTGATCTTCATCCTTAATACACTTCACTTGAACTAAATCCTTACTACACCTATCTCTTTGTTTGGCTAACTTATACATATATCTTTCTCCCTCTTTAGTATCTAATCTATTATATAAATCACTAAAAGCTAATGTCTTTGCATTGCATATTACTTTCTTAGCATCCTTACGAGCCACTTTATATATTTCCCAATTATTAGAATTTTTAAAATTAAACAAATTTTTATAACAAAACTTCTTATTTTTAATCTTTTCTTGCACATTTGGATTCCACCACCAACTATTTTTACTATTAGGAGCTTTTCCTTTTGATACTCCAAGGACATCTTTTGCAATATTCTTAATATCACTAGCCACTTTTTCCCACATAACATTAGCATCCTCATGCACAGACAAAAACTAAAAGTTCTAAAATCTTATTCTCAAAATTTTTTTTAATAATATTCTTTAAATGCCCCCATCTAATCCTAGAAAATTATTTTACTTTATTTTTCATTATATGCCCCTTTATCTTAAAGTCCAAAACTAATAATCGATGTTGGGTACATAATTTTTCTCTCGGAATAACTTTGCAATCTTTGCAATCTAAACAATTTAATTTTCTAATAAGAAAATAGTCAATATGGGTTGTACTATATCCATTTTTATAAGTAATGAGATGCTCATTCCTTTTCTTAAATAAAGTATTAGCAATTAAAAAATCATAAGCTAAAAAAAAATCCAATATGGTCTTGCCATCTTCATTCGTCATTCCAAATCCATGGCCACCATGAATGCTTTTAAAATCATCTACCTCTTTACCAACATGTCCATTTAAATCTCCTCCAATAAAAACTCTTTCTTCAAGAGGTATTTTAGTATTAATTCTTTTATGTCATTACAAAAATTTAATTTAGAACTCATATCCAAACCTACTTGAGGAGCATAAGCACTTATAATATAAACAATGTTAGCATCAACAACAAACTTTAAAGCTATAATTCTATCTCCAATCATATTAATTTTTATAACATTATCCTTTAAATTCTTATCTATAATAGCACCTACACCATTTCTAGTACGACTCCTATACCAAAGTTTAAATCCTAAACTATCAATTTCCTTAGCTTTCTCTCCAACCCATTTAGTTTCCTGAATGCACAAAATATTTAACTTCCTATGAATCATAATATATATTAATTCCATTAATTTTCCTGTAAGGGAATCAATATTCCAAGCTCCTATCCTAATTTTAGTTTCATGGACTAGCTTCTTTGCTCACATCTATCCTTGATATGGGAACCCTTGCCTATTTAACACTGCACCCGGGCGCCGGTGCAGCGGTCCTTACACACTTTTCACTGTATTCAAGCCATACAACGCGTCGCTTTTAGGGGACGCCCTAGCATTAAAACAATTTCTTAAAGGATTCATGTCATTATTGTTCGACAAGTTTTACGCTGGCTTTCGACTACCTAACACAACCCTCCACTTTTCTCATACGATAATCAATCGATTGTAAAAAAGTAAACATGCGAGTTTTCCAAAAATTAAAAGGAATATTGTCAAATAAAGGTGGTCGGGTAATGAAATGCCCTTTCACAGTATTATGATTTCCAGAGTTAGCAATGGATCAAAATTTAAAATTTTTTAAAAACTCAATTTTATGAATCCCGCTCTTATACCACTTGAAAGTTCATTAGGAATGTTAATCCCTTATGAACTAGCCCAAGATAAACAAGAGGGGGGGGGGGGTGAATTGGTATTTTTTAAAAAAATCTTCCAATCAAAAATAAAATCTCATCCAAACCAAAATTCACCAGAAAAAAATATAATGTGCGGAAATTAAGTGCGAAAAAAGTAGTATAAAAGAAACATAGAAATTTATAGTGGTTCGGTCAACTCGACCTCCATCCACTACCTGAAGGCGCCCTCTGAGTGTTGTACTAAACTTAGTGACTCTTCTTTTGCCTCCACAGCAAGGCGGAGAAACTTATACAAAACCTCCTTTCCACCGACACGGGTGAGGCAGAGAACCCAACTCCTTTTGCTTCCTCCTGAAGCAAGCAGAGAACCTTTATTGATTGCTGAAGTGGACCTCTCTCAAACCTCCAAGAATTAGGGATGATAATCGGAGAAGATGACTTGAATCCTTGCTTGGAGTAACCTTTATGAAACCCCTCACAAACTCCCCCACAGAAGATCCTCTCTCTCTATCCCTTTCTCTCCTTCTCCTCTAGGCTCTCTCATGTCAAGATAGTAGCAAAAGATGATTTCTTGGGTAGAATAAGAGCTCTTAATTAGAAGAGTTTTGAAATATCTCTTAATTTATACAAATTAACTTTATTATCTTAGGCAATCAGCATAAATTTCACTCAATCAGCCCGAGCAATTTGGGACAATCAGAAGGTTTTTGTTCATATCGTCCAGGATGATAATAAATAATCTTGTATGATTAATACAAGTTAAATATTATCCAAAAAATCAAACTAAAGGATGTATGGATGATGAAAAATAGGTTGATTGTTTAGGATGATCTCATGATCGTCCCAAACGATTAGTTTAAATCCTTGAAGATTGTCCAAACCATCACCCTTAATAGAAGGTGTTCGATGTTGATCGCCTAAGAATAACTAAGGTTTTTTAAACTGATTGTCCAAGCCAATCCTGTGATCACCCAGGATACTTTTATCGAGCAATCAAGCCATAATTTCTTTCCTTAATAACCAGATTAATTTTGGCATAATTTTGTTTCATCATCCAAGATGATGTCCTGGACGATGTCCAAAAATAAATAATACCTAAATAGTTCTGGCAATTTATTCTTTCTGATTTGAACTTAACATCTCTTCCGATACGAATATCATCTAGGAAGATGTGCTTAATGATGGCTGCCTTAACCAGGATGCCCTAATTAGGATTTCTGTTTGTAAGAAATCATTCAGGATGATTTGTGGATCATCCCAGACAATGTGACCAAAAATAGAGAACTCTAAAAATAGATAGAAAATTTCCCCCATGTGTGTGTGTGTGCAAGGTTACTTAGCATCAGGAACCACATCATTTATAATAGACTCAAGAAAGGAAAAAGTTTACAAACTAATTCAGACCTAGTCTACCCAATCTTGAGCTGGTTCAAATTGCAGTTTCATCTTGTGGACCTAAAATATTAGTAGGCAAGGCAATCGAAGAGAAATAGAAGTGTTTGCTATCATCAAAATTATACTCCCTAAAAGCAGATTTGCAACAAAGTGTACATTCACTTTACTATATAACAAAAGTAAAGAAGGGAAGGAGATATACAAAGTTTGACCCTTTCATTATTGCTAGCCAGGCAAGCCAAAAGTCTATTATGCTAACTATTTGAATAGATTACAAGGAAAACAAAATTGGCTCATTATATTAAAGACCAAAACAAGGAGAGTAATTAAGAAAACCACATTAATACTACCAAAACAACAAGAAGAGTTTATGTCTAACTTTAAAGATATTATTAACGATGTGGATAATTAAATTGTAACTAAAGATAGTGAGTGGTAGCTAGAGGAAGTACATTTAAACATAGATGAAAGTCATGATGAATCTGATAGTGGTGTAGACTCCCAGATTTTAGTGAGAGAGACTCCCATATTCTAGTAAGAGAAAGTTTTGTTTTTTCAAATTTGCTCGGATCCAATTTTCATGGTTCATTCGTATGGTGGTCGAGGGTCACCGATCATCATTTTTTGATGATCGGAATACCTCTAATCCCCAATCTAGTAGGTATCCTAATGATTCATTTCATGGTGGATCCAACGGCAGAGGTTTTACAAATCAGGAATTTATGATCAAGAAACGCCCTTTGGTCATCACTAAAGGTTGACTACCTCTTGCACACAATATGGTTTCGATGTTGGGTAAGGGAAAATAATCAATAGAAATTTTGGAAATGAAGAAGGTTCCAGCATTTATTTCTTCACCATTAAAGAATTTGTTGTCTGGTGCAGCTAATGATTTGGAGGATCCACCAATTTCAAATTAAAGGTAAATAGATTTTCAAATTCTTCCTATGTTGATAGTTTTGTGGAAAAATAATAAGTTTTGAATTTGAATTTTGAAATGTCAAAGCATGATGAAGGTGTGAATTCTAATGTTGAAACATATTTGGTGAGTGATAAGAATGTTTTACCCAAACTAGATAATGTCAATGTTGGTTTAGTAAATGAATGGTTTAAAAACAAGCATATCAAAGTGACCAAATTATTCTAGATCCTATAGAAGGTGTTGATTCGGTTGTGGTTAAACTTAATATGGATAAGGTATGTGAAAATATTAAATTACTTTAGAAATCTCTTGTGGTGAAAGTGTTTGGGAGAGAAATTTCGTTCTCTCTTTGTAGCATTGAGTTAAGGTGTCAATGGAATAAATATGGGAGTTTTCATATCACCTCATTGGGCCTTGAATGGATTTTGTGTTCATTTAATTCTTCTCAAGTTCTGGAAGAAGTGTTGAGTGGAGGTCCTTGGTATGTGGGAGGACACATAATAGGAATGGATAAATGCACTCCTCAATTTTATCTAACCTCATTGAAAGGGATATCCTCATCTATTTGGATTCGGTTTCCACATTTGGCTTTAAATTGTTGGGATGAGATCAATGCTACTAAGATTGTCTCAAAGATAGGAGTTCCATTATTATTGAATGGAAAAATGTTTAAATGGGGTAGACGTGAATTTGCTAGAGCTTGTGTTTGAATTAATCTAGACTCCAAATTATCTCATGGAGTTTAGATTGAAGGTTTATGTGGGAAATTTTTTCAGAGAGTTGAATATGAAAAAAATTCTTCATTATGTTTCAAATGTGGCAAGATAGGTCATAAAATTGAAATGTGCGCAGATGTTCCTAGAAATGTTGAAAATAAAGTTCAAAATGAAGTTCTAGGGAATAAAGTGAGGGATTCAAAGGTTGCTTGAACAAGTTTTGATAAGAATTTAATGGAAAAAATGGCTATTAAAGATTCACAAATTCATTATGGTCCTTGGATACGTGAAGTTTAAGAAAAATAGAAGAATGAAGAATATTCAGAAATAGAAATCTGAATTTCACCCTGCGGTTGAGAATTCTAAGATTATTTCTTCTAAAGTTAAATTGGTATATGCAGAATTACCATTAGGTAATTAGTTTTATTTGTTGTCTCAAGTTTTTGCTGAGAATTAAATAGATTGTATGCTAAAGAGCAAGTTACACAATGCAAAGGTTATGAGATAGCTTCAGATATTGAAGTTACAGCTTTGGATGGGAAAAATCCTGTTGAGTCTTGTAATTAGGTTGTTAAACCTAAGTGAATGTCCCAAGGCTACCAAGAGGGGGGTGAATTGGTACTTTAAAAATTTAAGTCCCCTTTTGAAAATTAAGTTGAACCGAAATAAAAATTTCTTTTAAGTTTTTCTAGAAAAATATTTTTCAACCACAGATTTTTAAAACTAAAATTTAAAGGGCGAAAATGTAAAAACAGTAAAGTAAATGACACCAGATTTATAGTGGTTCGGTCTAAAACCAGACCTACATCCACTCCCCAGAGGCACCCTCTGAGTATTGCACTAATACCAATAGTGACTCTCCTTTTGCACCCACAGCAAGGCGGAGAAGCCTTTACAACACACTCTTTTCACCACTCCCCGGTGCGGTAGAGAACCGTCCGTCCTTTTACACAATCCCCAGTGTTGGCAGAGAACCGTCCGTCCTTTTACACAATCCCCAGTGTTGGCAGAGAACCGTCGTCCTTTTACACAATCCCCAGTATTGGCAGAGAACCGTCTGTCCTTTTACATAATCCCCAGTGTTGGCAGAGAACCGTCCGTCCTTTTACACTCTCCTAGTGTGGGCAGAGAACCCTTCGACTATTTGCACTCTCCAAGTGTAGGCAGCGAACCCTTCGGCTGTTCACACTCTCCAAGTGTAGGCAGCGAACCCTTCGGCTGTTCACACTCTCCAAGTGTCGGCAGAAAACCGGATCTCCTTGACAAATCTTCTCACAAGAATCTAGAAGGAAGAAAGAAAAGAGTGAAGTAATCTCAATTCACAAGCAAAGATTCTTACCTTTGAAATTCAAGTGAAGCCTTCTCGCTCCAGTGGTAGGAATCCTCCCTTGAATGCTCTCTTTCACTCTCTACTTGGCTATTATCTCAAGAGGCATGAAGATCAAATGACAAAAAGATTGGGTGGCAGTCTAATTTGGACTATTTATACAAAAGACAAGAAAAAACCGCCCAAAAACTGCAAGTTTTCAATTCTGTACACTGTGGATCGTCCTGTACGATCGTGGATCGTCCTGGACGATTGTACTTAAACGATCTGAAATGACCCTATTTGAATATGTGTACGAATTGCCTTCGTACAGCTGATCGTCCTGTACGAACTAGGTTCGTCCAGTACGAACGATTATTAAAAGGTAGGTTCTAGAAACTGCTGAAAACTGTTCTAAGTCGGTTAATCGTTTGGACGAGAAGATGTTCGTCTGGATGAAATTTTTATAGAAAACCGATCGTCCTGGACGATTCTTTACTTCGTCTGGACGAAAATTTTCCAGAGGACCAATCGCCACGGACGATAATTTATTTTCGTCTAGACGAAAATTTTCCAGAGTTTCGATCGTCCTGGATGAATTTTTGATTTCGTCGGTACAAAATTTTTCCAGAGGACCAGTCGCCACGGACGATAATTTATTTTCGTCTGGACGAAAATTTTCCAGAGTTCAGATCGTCCAGGACGATTTTTGATTTCGTCGGGATGAAATTTTTCTAGAGGACCAATCGCCACGGACGATAATTTATTTTCGTCTGGATGAAAATTTTCCAGAGTTCAGATCATCCTGGACGATTTTTGATTTCGTCCGGACGAAATTTTTCCTGAGGACCAGTCGCCACGGACGATAATTTAAATTCGTCTGGACGAAAATTTTATAGTGAAACAATCGTCCTGGACGATAATTAATTTCATCCTGGATGAATAGGACTTAGAAAAAAATTTTTGAGCAAGTTCCTATTCGTTCCATATGCTCTATAGGAGATAACTGTCTGATCGTCCTGTACGAACGAATATCATCCAGTACGATCAGTATAAATATTTTATATGATCTCCTTATGTGTGTGTGTATGTTTTTATTCACTCAAATTACAATCACTCCCTTTCAATTTGATTTTAAAGAAAAGTGCAAGCTTCAAATTTTACAATGTATCTCATGCTGAATTTAATTTGAAGTCTTCGTAGTCTGGAGTTTGTTTTTTCTGAAATGTTAGTACACACAAGAGCAAATACAATTCTTCTAAAAAATGTTAGGAGATAACTACACATTTGAACAATAATCTTTGGAATCATCAAAACTACATAAGTTGCAAAAATGTAAAGCATGCAAATAGCAACTATCTTAACAAATCCTATTTCAGAATTGTCCAAATAATCAATTATTGTTGTTGGTGTTCCAGTTCAATTAGAAGATGGAGAGTTTGATCCAAATGCTAAAAAATTTATTGTGGTAGAAGGATTGGATGCGAATACTACTCATCAGGTGGAGCTTGATGGAGAAAAACATGATAATTTATCAAAACTAGATGGAAGTAAGGAAAAAGTTGTGAAAGAAAATGTTTATAATGATTTCAGTGAAGTGGTTTTTGAAGTCATTGCTAGAAGTGTTCCAACTTAAGAATATGGAAAATTTGTTTCGGCTCGTCATTTGACTTGTAAGGAGAAGAATGTGAAGGATAAAGAAGGCTTGATTGAAGCAGATGCTGATTTGGGTATCAAGACAATTGGTGAAGGAAGTTCAGAAATATTAATGTCTAGAGGTGATGTTTTTCAAGGAAATGCTATAAGTGGTCGAGATTCTGGAAATCCAAAGCATGTTGCAGCTACTCTGTCCAAAATTTATGATGTGGAGAGTAGAGAAGCCTTGTTGAAGATGGAAAATTCCAACTGCCGTCTAAATTGGTGAATCTTAAGGAAAAGTTTAATAAAGAATCGAATTTGTTTGGTCCTATTAAAGGGAGCCTTAGAGGAAGAAAATTTGGTATTCTTGGTGAAAGTGTTGGAGGCACTTCATCAATTATCTCATGACATGCTTATGATTATTATTATTTTTTTTGAGAATAATGCTATTGCATTAAAAACTAAGAGAAAACAAAGTACAACCAACTCAAAAAGAACCTAGAGCATCACATTCCTCCTTCAAGCAATACAAGAATGAAGGAGGAATCTTAAAATCAAAAAGTTCAAACCAAATAAAGGAATTATACACTCCCAAATTAGCACAAATATCTGCTAATTTGTTATATCATCTACTACAAAATGAAAACAAAACTTGGTTGAAATTTTGCAAGAAAGCCAAGTTATCATCTAATCTTCCTTTATTCTTCCATTTCTTCAAAATATTTTGGAGAACTTTAATAATATTGAAGTTATCACCTTTAATTATCACACCTTGATATTCGTACATCCAATCTTGCAGAATGTTCTTTAGGCAATAAACATCCATTAACTCCACTTGAGAGATATCCTAATGCACACATTCAGCTCCAAATGCTAACAAAAACTGACCCTTATCATCCCTAACCACGCCTCCAATCCCAGCCATGTTGTTACTTTTCAGTGCAGCATTTACATTAATCAATATCCACCCGGGTGGAGGAGGATGCCAAGAATAACACAGCTCGTGCTGGTTGACATCCCAGTTGTCCGAGGAAAGATTGATAAAGTTGCTCATCGTAGTAAAAGAAATAGAGTTTGTTGCTATTGTAATATCTGAGTCTTCCACTCCTTCATGTACTAGCTTACATCTACTTTTCCAAACCAGGAAAATAGTTGTTTAGTAAAGATTAGCTATAAAGGATTTGTGACTTTCATACCTCTTTAGCTCATCCAAGCAGGTTTTGAAAATTTTGAATAATGGAATATGAATGCCCCATTCGTTCAACATCCTTATAATCTTCAGAATTTTAACACAGCTCCCCGCTATATGCCAACAGTCTTCTTCTATGTGACATCCTCTCGGGCAAGCAGCATCTCCACGTAATTTTCTTTTCACTAGAAAAGCGTTCGAAGGAATCGCTTCATTATAAAGCCTCCACCAAAAGAGTTCAACTCTCAGTCTCAATTTTAATTTCTTCATCCATGTCCAATGGTTAATCTCTGTATTCCGTTCCAACAGGGCTTCAAAAGACAACGCTGCAATAGATTTCCTTGAATTCTTTGTTTTCAGTTCCAATTGATCACTGTTGTTATCAGTTACAATCGGAATTTAGCAGAAAAGTTCCACCAGTTGTTCCCCAATGAATACTTGTAATTGATTCCTATTCCACCCTCCATCAAAAATAAAATTACATAAATTGTAATTGGAAGGCTCTATATTATTTACAAATGTAGGCCATTTAGAGAAATTTCTGTCAAGGACCTAAGAGTCAAGCATCTAGTTAATGGATTTTCCGTTAGAGAGATTCCATCTCATAATGTTCCTGAGAAAGAAAGCCCCTGTGGTAATAATTTTCAAGTAGTAGAGCAAGCAGTCTTCACCGGAACATTCCAAATATCCTTTCCATATTTGATTCTAAGTATCTTATAGAGAAACGAGTCATTCTTCATGAAGAAATCCCAAGCAAATTTTGCTCGAACAGGTCCAACTTTTGAAACCGCATAAAACAACCCATGTCCTCCTTCATCTTTTGGCTTGCAAAGTAGCTCCGAAGAAGCATAGTGCATCCCAGTACAACTATTTTTTTTATTCCACAAGAATCCTCTACACATCTTGTCAATTTTTTTAAGAATACTCAAAGGAACGAAGGTAAGAGAGGATAAGAACATCAGAAGTGCTAGAAACGCAGATTTAACCAGAATAAATTTTCCCTCCAATGAAATACAATGCTTCCCCCAAGTGTTCAGTTTATTGGCAGCGGATTCCATCAAGTTTTGAAAATCAGAAGCAACTAATCTCCTTAAGGTTAGCTTCATACCAAGATATGTTATCTCATTAATAACTTTGAATTTGAGAATTCTACCAATTTTCTTCTTAATTCCAATCCTGGTGTGTTTACCAAATATTAACTTAGATTTGGAATGGTTAATTCTTTGTCCCGACCACTTGCAATATAAGGAAATAATGCTATTCAGATCCTTAATCTTCTTAACATTAGCCTCCGAGAATAGTAAAACATCATCGGCATAAAGCAAGTGTGAAATCTTGGGTGCATTAGGAGTAATAGAAATACCAAAATAATTCTTCTTCTGGTTTATAGCATCCGACAAAATTTGGCAACAAGGGATAAATAAATATGGAGACAAGGGACAACCTTGTCTAAAACCACATTTGCCAATGATCCACTCTGATTTTTTCCCATTAATCAAAATGCAATATTTTGGATCACAAATGCATTGCATTAAAAGATCCCTAAATTTGTTAGGAAAATTAAAATGAATAAGCACTTTCCTTAGAGTTTCCCACCCCATGATGTCATAAGCTTGCTCCATGTCCAACTTCATAGCCAAGAGTCCTTTCTTAGCTTTAGAATACCAAAATTTGTTGAAGACTTCCTGAGCCAGAAGAACATGTTCAGACAAAGATCTGCCTCTAATAAAAGCAGTTTGTTCTGCAGAAATGATCTTGTGAATAGCACTCTCCATTCTATTTAATAACATCTTTGCAACAACTTTATAAATAGTCATGCAAAGGCTAATTGGCCTAAAATTAGAAGCCACCTGAGGATCTTTGATTTTAGGGATCAAGACAATCAAAGTTTCCTTCCACGAATGGTGCATAATCCCATAAGAAAGAAACTGACTAACTACTTTCCAAACATCCTTCTTTACAATTTTCCAAAAGTCTTTGACAAAGGAGAAGGTGATCCCATTCAAACCCGGTGAGATGTTTGAACCGGCCTTGTCCATCACCTCCTGCAATTCTTCCATAGTAAAATCTACTTCCAGCTTGTTGCGGTCATCTTCCCCCAAAGTACTAAAAGGATTAGGCCAGCCTTCCATTAAGCATTCCCTATACTTCCATTTTTGAGTAAAAAATTCTTAGAAAGTTTTTTGGATTTCAACCAAGTCTTCAGTAGTCAAACCTTCATTAGTTTTGATATGACTAATCCAATTATGATTTCTTCTAGAGTTAGCAAACGCATGAAAAAAGGAAAAATTGATGTCACCGTGTTCCATCCACTTAGCTTTAGCACGTTGCCTCCACCAAGAATTTAGCCGAGCCAATGTAATATTGAGTTCATTGACTTTGAGTCTAAGAATATGCAATTTTTCTATTGATAGACCTCTTTCAACTTCCTCCACTTGGATTTCCAAAATCTCCTCCTTTAACTTATCCCTTACTAAGTTCATATTTTGAAACTTAGCTCTACTCCAAAAGAAAAGAGCACTAAGAACTCTTTTAAATTTCAAGTTGAGAGAAGTGACCAGTTCCATACCACTGTCTTTTTTCCATACTTTCGTCACCAAGGCAGCAGCTCCATGGTAGGAAGTCCACACATCTTCATAACGAATCCCTCTACTATAAGTCTCCATGGGTTTAAAGATTTCTAAAAGAATAGGACAATGATCCGAGGCTATCCTTGAGAGGTGTTTTACTTGAGCAAGATGAATAGAATTCAAAGCAGTAGTACTAATAAGACACCTGTCCAATTTCTCTAAAATTTGAGCTCCTCCAATTTTATTATTGCACCAAGTGAATTTGGGACCCATAGACTTCACCTCATGTATCATTACGAATAATGAAATTCTTCATATCCATAGAACCTTGAGACATGATGAATTTTTCCCCCCTCTTTTTTCATCCTGAGAAAGGACACAGTTAAATTCTCCACAAACTATCATATGACAGTCAACAGAACAATGTCTCTCCAAGCATTCCCATAATCCTTTCCTTATTACAGCTTTAGGACTTGCATAGACCGATGCCACCTTCCAACAACCCTTATTAAGGATTGTTAAATTTCCAATAATCACTTGTGAAGAATGTTCAATCACCGAATAATCAGCTACATTCTTTCTCCATAATACCATCAATCCACCAGAGAGACCTTCAGACGGAACCGCAAAGAACTCCCAATTCTTTCCCAACAAATTTAAAATATGAGAGTTATCCATCGAACTCAACTTTGTTTCCAGCAAGCCTACAAAAAAAGCATTGTTGTCTTTAACCAACTCCTTGAGATATAGAGCGGCCTCCACTTTCTTGGCCCCTCTACAATTCCAACAAGCCAAGGAAGTCATTATTTAAGAATGAGGGAGGCACCCCCAATCTTTTTAGATTTCCCTCCTTCTAACTTCCTATTTTGAACAATAATGTTTGAAGAACCAAGTGATTTAAGTTCTTTCAGAAGCTTTATCTTTTTTTTCCCAGAGGATTCCATTGAAGGTTCATTCTTTGATTCATGTTTCATCACTGGTTCCTCACGAGCTGGAAGGTCCAAGTAACCTTTGCTGCCCAACTCCTTGTCCATAATTCCCCCTTCCTCAGTAACTTCTTCCTCCCATATGGCCTCTACTCTTGAATTATCTTTCTCAGCAACCTCACCTTCCACAGTCTGTAAGATCTCAGAAATAGTATAGGGAATACCTCAGTTCGCAAGCAATCCATCAGAACCTGTTTGAGTTTGCAAGCAACCCACCTCAGCAAGTTTTCCTGCTGAAAATTTGCTACCATCCGTGGTAACATCAGCATCTACAATATTGCATCCAGAAATAACCACCTTATTATTACAATCAAGCTCCAACAAGGCCGTTCCTTGAACTATTTTATTATTCACTTCCAACCTTCTCTTATTGTAAACAATTTTTACAGAAGCATCCACCATGTTTCTAGTAACCAAATTATTATCATCATCAGATTTCTGGATTTCTTCCTTCCCTGAAACAACATTTTCTTTCTCTGGGATGACCAGCTTCTAAACAGGCTGATAAATCTTTTCAAGATATCTCATATTCTTTACACCATTCGTTTTAGGATTGTCAGCAATTACTCTTCGTTGGTTGAACCCTCTACCTTTCTTACGGTTAACCATAACCCAAGGACCATAAGAAGTAGAATCCAACACCTCAGCCTCCTTATCAAAACCATCTCCCACCCCACCTTCATTGCTGTCCTCCTTCTTCTTCAAATGAACATTATTATTCTTATTACAAACCTCTTCCTCATGACCAATCCTCCCATAATGGAAACAAAATGATGAAATTTTTTCATATTCAACTCTTTGAAAAAATCTCCCCGAAATACTATCAACCCAAACTCCTAACGGAAGCCTTTGGTCAATCTTCACCCTTACACAAATTCTAGAAAATTCTCTTCTCCCCCATTGGAATAAATTACCTTCCAACATAAGAGGAGTGCCAATCCTGGATGCAATAATAGCAATATTCCATTCATTCCAGCAATGAAGAGGAAGCTGAGGCATCCTGATCCAAATTGGCGAAGTTAAGCCCTTCATAAAAGACGTTGTAAAATCTGGATTCCATTTTTCCATGCCTATTATGTGATTATTGACAAACCAGGGTCCCCCTGAAAGCACTTCCTCCATCGACTCATAATCATTGAATGAGCACAAAAACCAGCCTTCACCGAGTGCAGTAAAATGGAATTTACCAAGCTTATTCCATTGTCTTCTTACTTCCCACACAACCAAGTGTGAAGGCATCTCCTTGCCACATACATTAATTACTAATGACTTCACCAACTTGTTGGCATTAATATTTTCAGAATCTACACATAACTTCACTTCCTTACCATCATCAGACATGACAACATCTTCTTCCTTAAAATTTAACTTGATGTAAGATTTAGTAATTCCATTACTAATTTTTAGCTCATGGGACGTCGTTTTAGGAAAAACACCAATAACCTTGTCCGCAAATGATACTTCCTTATCAACCAGAGCAGATTTGAAACTAGATGATTAACCTCTTCTCTACCAGGATATACAAGACTAGCTTGGCAATCCCCTAAATCTGCTTAAACGCATTTCCTAACTTCCAACAAATCCAAACTGGATTTCCCCTGATTACTCCATACTACAGGGTCAACATTGCTGAGATGTGTAGCAGTATTCCTCTCTGATGCACCAGGTAACTTATTAGGGAAATGAATTTCTTTGCTCACCAAATTTTTGGAATTCGAGTTTATCTTGCTGCCAGGGACAGAGATTGCACTTGAATTCCCAAAATGATTCACAAAAATTTTCATTCCTGAAGAGGAAGCCCCTGGATCAGGAGAGAACTTTTGAAAACCTGATGGGTCAAAAATTTTACAGTCAGCTGTCGAATCCACCTTCTTTCCCTTACCTTCCACCTGAGAAATTTTAACTTGTTGCTTGGCAATCCTTTCTGAAATGACCAGCACACCTCTTGCCCTTCGACGACGATCGATTTCTTCTTGACGTCCCACAGCTGCTTGATGATGCCGGAGATTAGAAGACTCTGATGAAGTCAAAGATGACTGATGGCCTTCTGCTGACATGGTCGCGCAACCTTCCGCAAACTAAGACTGAAAAGTTGCGTGTTTGAAATTTGAAAAATAATGAACTTTCTCTCACTATAATCCCAGACGTTCTCTCACTAGAAGTGTGGTTTAATTTTTTTAAGTGTTGAGGATTGAAATCCCAGACGTTCTCTCACTAGAACTTTCTCTCACATGCTTATGATTGTTGAAGATGGAGTTCAAGGCTGGTTTGTGGTTTGTGTGAAGGTGATGAAGTTTGTGAATGACAGAACTTATGGAGCTGTGATGATCCGAGTTAATTTGTTTGTAGAAGTCTCTGGCTTCCATTTCATTTCATTTACTTTGTTTAGTAATCTTATTTTTTCTAGATTTGTTTTAAGCATAGGTTGGTATTTGAAAAAGGACCTAGATTAATGGAAATTAAACATCATTCTATCTCTTATTTTTTACTTAATTGAGAATTTTAGGATACTAATCAACCATTTTGGTTGTTTTATCTTTGGTATACCCTCCACACCAATTGGTTTAAAATGAGAAGTAGATTTTCTTATTTTTATTATGACATTTCCTATTTTTCTAATATTTTCATTATGCTTAAATTGCTTTTAAATAAGGCTTCTTTTTGCTTTGTTTCGAAAGGATCTCCTAGTAGTTTATGTTCTAGTTTGTAATAGCTTCTTTTTTCTTTTAATGTTATATGCATCTTCTAAAAAAAAACATAAAGTAAATAATTTTTTACAATCAATTATGAATTAATAATTTATATTAAAAATATGATTTATTTAAACAACATGATAATAATTAGTTTATTTATTTTATTATTGCTTTACTTCATTTATTTACTTGCTGCATAATTTTATATTAAATATTTATTATAATCTATATGGCTATTATTTTTTAACATTTTTTTTGTAGATGGCTTAAAGTGATGAGCGTCTTAGAGGATTAATCAAAAATATAGTTAGTATACACAATAAGAAGATGTTAATGGCCCAACCAATAGGTTTGTAGGTATTGAGGGGACCTCTTCATCTCAGCCTGCCACTCAGAGTTAGCCTACCCCACCTTTGTTTGCTGTTTGGTGAATGGTCAATTAATTTGGACGAGTATACACAACTTCTAGAGAGCCATGGAAGATAAGGAGAGGGTTTTTCTAGTGGATCAACATAGTATTCTGACTACTGCACTTAGTCACAAGCGGTGAGAGGAATGCAATACTATAGGGTTTATGGTTTAGGCTGGCAAGCCTACGCATACGAGGGGCATACATCTGGTGACTCCAGCTTCTCATCAAGTACCAATGAGTCGTTATATAGCCAATAGGTTACTGCCTTTACAGCTGAGCTAAAGCAAGTTAGAAAATGTTAATGTAACTGGCAAGTAAAGATGTAGATGCTGACGTAGATGCAAATACAACAAACTCAATTATTGGATGAACTAAAAAAATGAGGCAGTACTTTAGTGGAAGAAGATAGCTTCAGAAGAGGAGGAGACAAATTCTGAGTAGATGTGTTCTTATTTTTTGACATATGTTGTTATTTAATTTTGGATATTTGTGTAGTTTTAAACGAATGAATTTTAATTTCATTTTAAACTGTTTGTTTAATGGCCAATTAATTTGGAATATATGTTTATGTTTATATTTTATGTTCAATATTTGGTGATGATTCTTATTAGATGTTTATGTTTGAATGAATATTATTTTTGAATATTTCTATGCAAAATGTGTTGTAGAAATCATTTGTATAAGAGAGAAGATTGTTTTTTTTTTTTGCTATAGGTTTCTGCAGTATAGGTTTCTGACATATTTCTGGTGGATAATCTTGCAGAAACAGGTAAACGATGAAGTTGTATCGATGTTCTGGTAGTACGTTTTCGCCGGTATTTTCGGTGGATTATACGCAATCCGGTGAAATCATCTGACAGCATTTCACCGGTAATTATCGTGGTTAGTTTCCGTTAGAAATACCGACGGATAAAACGTCGGAAATCATCCAAGGGAAACGACATTTTAGCCTCATTTTTTCATCAAAAATCCACTAGTCAGTCCGCCAGAAATATTTCCAGCAAAATTTTTTTGCCTGAATAAACTTTTCGATGCTCGATTTACCCTCAAACAAACTTTTGCCAAAAAAATTATTTTCCAGCGCATTTTGCCCTTCGGCGAGGCTATTTTTCCATAGTGATATTACTATGAATCAAGTATCATTTCCTATAATTTATTAATAACTCCTCTTTCACAGCCATCATAAATCCTTACATAACTTATCTTACTCAAACATATAAGTCTATTTAAATCACCTTCAATAAACATCATGTATTCCGGATGCATGCATTCTAATAATTTATCCATCTCTTCCTTTTTTTTCAAATTATCTTCTAATAAATTTAAAAGCATAAACGTTGATAACATTTGAAACATTTTCATCTATAATTATCTTGATAGAAATCACCAACTCACTAATCCTATTTTCTTAAACTATTTAATCTTTCAAATCTTAATCCAATACTATCTCAATCTTATCATTAATCTTTCCAATATATATTAATTTATTATAATTCATAATATATTTGTATTTCTCTCCATTCTATTTACTTTTTATTCTATTTACATTTTATGTAAGTAAATAATATTTATTTTTCTTGAGAATTTTGATCCAATTAAATCAAATTGATATAAACAATATATATGCAAGATTCGAACTTACGACCTTACTTGAACAGGATCTGTTCTATAGGATCGTACTGCTACATTTACAAAAAAAAAAAAATATGCAAGATTCGAACTCAAGACCTCTTTGTTGGTAGTCAAACTCCTAACAAATAAGTCAAGATGAGCAGTGTATAAATCTAAGCTTTGATCTAAAAAAATATATTTGATCATATTTTATAAATAAATCACATTATCCAATAATTACATTCAAATTTAATACGAATTTATATTATGAACTAAAACATTTGTGCATTGTCCTCCACATAAAACCAAGCATACCCCATAATATATACCAAATTCTTTAAATGAAAATGAGATAGAAAAAGGCAAGTTCTTTAGCTGTTTTTTTTTTCTATTAGGCCATTAAAGAGAAATGATTTTTCTTCTTGAATTCAGAATGTTTGAATGCTCCCAAATGATATAAATGGAATGTCAAACGCTAACCATTAAAAATCTTAATAATTATTTTGTTAATAAATATTTCTTACAATAAAATATATGTTTGACTACATCCGTTGGCAGATTTACAAAAAAGAACTACAACATATTAAATTTTATTTCCCTACCAACATTGACTATTGCCCCCACAGCATGGGCAGGAACTTTCTAGGAAATTCAATAATATCTCGAAGTAGATTTCCAACAATAATTTTGACAGTTCCCTAACCAACTTTAGGTCTATATTCCAATGACTATTTTATCCCTGGACGAGGAATTGATAAAGATTGCATCCCCGGTGAAGCAATAGAAGTTTTCAATACACAAAATATAATAATTCGTATTTTAGTCCAGTTAATAAATTTTTTTTAGAGTCAATATAACTTCAATTTTCAATACATTAAATATAATAATACGGATTTATGTCCAGCTAAATAATTGTTTTTAGAGTAAATATAACTCCAAATCGCAAACCGTCTTAGCCATAGCATTGAAATTGAGGTATTTTAAATACCCTATTTTTCGTAATTTTTTGGTGCTTGTAAAATTTTTTTAGAAATTAGCACCTATCGGTACTAATGAGAATTATGGGATCGTCATGTATATATATATATATTGATGTTTTGATCGATAGTTTTATTTCTGCTGCTATTGATATTGATAAAAGAAATTAGATAGCTCTAATTATTATTTTAACAGATAAAAAAATAATTCTTTAAAATTAGATTATAGGTATCACACTAAATACCTCTAATAACTTTTTTATTTAATTTCAACCCTATTACATGGGTTTATACAATAAAATTACTGTTGAGAGCTAGAATATACACGACGATAGAGTTAAAATTCTGTATCTTCGCGTTGTGCTAATATCCAGCTCATACACAGAGAACACAAGAACTTTTTATGTGGAAAACCATGAAAAGGGGAAAAATCATAGGCTTGGCCTAGTCTGAAATGATTCGTCTAGTGTTTGGGTAAATTACAATGGGCTAACTCATCCCAAAGGATGATCAGATTATAAATGTCAACCGTTTGGTTGAAATCTAGTGATAAATGGAGATGAAATTACAACGTCACTTGGTGGACTGACAGAAGTTCAGTGCTACTTGAAAATTTGGGAATTAGTTGGTAGAACTTCAGTGTCGAACGGTGGTCTTATGGAACTCCGTTCGTCAAGTAATGATCCGACAAAACTTTGGGTTTACTCCTGGTGTAGAGTGGCTGTCTAGTAGAACTTTGGACTTTAGGTGGTGGTACGGTAGAACTTCGGGCCTTAAGTGGTGGTCTAGCGGAACTTCGAACCTTAGGTGGTGGTCAGGCAAAAGTCTGGGCCTCAAGTTGTGGGCCGACGGAGTTGATGTCCTCAAGTGGTGGTTCGGCATAGGTGAGGGCCTCAAGTGGTGGTCCGGTGGAGGTGAGGGCCTCAAGTGGTGGTCCGACTGAGCAACGACTCAGACGGTGGTCTGGTGGAACTCAAGCAGTGGTCGAGGAGGTTCAAGGAGGCAAGAGTGATCTCTGATCTCTCTCTTGAATACTTTGGCTTAGGATCCCTTTTTAAGAGAAAAGGGGCTCTATTTATAGAATTTTGGAGTGGCATGAACCATAAATTGGTGAGAGATCAAGAGCAAATGGGGAGTGGTTGGATGGACGACCGATGTTGAATCCCTTGATCATGAACTTTTTTATGGACATTTGAATGTTTTAGTGATATCAAAATTTGGTGATCTTGGGTTCGTTAGATTCATCTTGTCGAGCCGCTCGATTCGACTATAAGCATGTTATGTTTGGAAACCGTTTGGTAATCCAAATTGTGGTTCGAACCTTCTAACAGTGCTTCTAACCCTTGATTTGGTCCCATTTGGGCTCGGATTGGGCTGGATTTGGTGTCGTTGGGTTCGTATTCTCGAGACATTCAGTTTGACTATAAGATTGCTAAAATCGGAGTTCGGATGATCCCAATTTTAATTTTGGAAGTTTCCAACTTGATTTTGTATCGAGATTCATGCCCAACCAAGATATTTTTTTGCTCATGCATCAATTACAATTATCTTTCTATATGAATGAAACCAGCTATTAAAAAATATGAGTTGTTATAGATACATTAGTATAAAAATTTGGAAAAACTCTCCTAGTGACAATCTTCCTACTTTTTTGTGTTGTCAATGGAAGGAACTTTTATTTGGTCTGGTCACCTGACGTAGCTCTACATTCGAACGCCAATAAAATAGTGCCATGTGTTCTCACTATTTACGGTGGAGCTCGAAAACCCGGCCTGGAACGGAGACAGGATTTCTATGTTCTCTTGTTGCTAGGTATTGCTCAACATTTGCTCGGTATTTGCTCAGTATTGGTTGATTTTGCTCGGTAATAACGAGAAATAATATTCTGTGAAGACCAATACTGAGCAATACCGAGCAAATACTGAACAATACCGAGCAATACCGAGTTTTTCGCGGTATTGCTCGATATTGCTTGGTATTTCTTGGTATTGCTTGGTATTGGTCTTCACAGAGCGATATTTTTCATTATTGCCAAGCAATACCTAGCAATACCGAGCAAAACCTAGAGCAATACCGAGCAATAAGCAAACATTGCAATCCCGGGTCAAGTCATCGCGCCGCGCGGTATTGATTAAGACCACATGGCGACATGTTATTGGCATCCGCTACGTCAGGTCACCTGACCTAATAATTGTTCCAATGGAAGATAGTGATAATAAAGTATTATAATTAAGGAGTTTTTTGTAGAGAGAGAAAATCAATTTTTTTTTGTGGAAGGCAAAATTTGAAAACTCTATTTGCACATTTTTCTCTCTGTTCCGATGATGTTAGAGGGATGCCAGCCACCAATCGCTGGTGGTTCCTTCAACATTCGTACAGGCTTGGTTACTTCTCATAATTTTGTCGGCTTGATGCAGGTATGTCTCCTCTGGCATTTGGAGACTCTGATCAAGATGGAAATATAAGGTTTAAAAAGGATCATCCTTTAATCATAAATGAAGGTGGCTTATTGATCCCTATAAAACCTACTGAAGTTATTGGTAAATGGAAAAATGTTCTAATCGAATGCTCTTGTAATAAGCAGAGTTAAGTTGCCGCTATCCATGAATTTATTTCGGATGTTTGTGCAGACAATGGTATTTCCTCTTCACATGGGTTAAAAACTTCCATTGAAGATGTTGTTCCTAAAACCTATTGTAATGCGGTGGCAAAACTTTGAGATTTGAAGACTTATGATACTAATGCTGTTAAGGAAATTGTTAATGCCCAAGTGGAGAATAATGTGGCTAGAAAGGATGAATCTATGGATCCTAAGGTGCTAAGGAATACAGGCCTGAATCAGTCAAGCTCTAATTTGAATACAGTATGTGAATATGAATCATGAGATTTGGGTAACTACAATTAACAAACTAGTTGCTTGGATGTGCTGAAATTGGAAACAAACAAGGTTTTATTAATGTTTGGAGTAAAAAATCTATTATCAAAGTAGTAGTTCTCAAAATTGGAGAAGATTTTATTGTGGATAGCTCGGTTGTGAAACTACACATTGATAAGGAATTGGAAAACTCAAAGAAACTATAGAAATCACTTGTTATCAAAATCTTTGGTGATAATATACCCTTTCACATCATTAGTATTGAGTTGAGGAGGCAGTGGGGTATTTTTGGCAAATTTCACATGATGATGCTTGGAATGGGTTGGGTTCTTCGTGCTTTTGAAGAACCTAAACCTTTGGAAAAAGTTTTAACTTTTGGACCTTGGTATGTAAATGGAAACATTGTTGGAATGGATAATTGCTCTCCAACATTCAAACCTACTTCATTCAATGGTTTCACAACTCCAATATGGATTCATATGCCTAATCTCCCGCTTCAACGCTGGGATGAGATTAATGTTTGCAGGATTGCATCCATGGTAGGAACCCCCTATTTGATTGATGGAAATGTGCTCCAATAGAGTAGGAGAGAATTTGCGAAAGTTTGCGTCCGTGTCAAACTCAATGAAAAATTACATCTGGGAGTATGGGTTGAAGGAAGTTTGGGCAAATTCTACCAAAACATTTAATATGAAAAACTACCTACCTTTTGTTTCAAGTATGGGTTGAAGGAAGTTTGACTTCTATAATTTTTTGGAATTGTAGAGGAGCTAAGAAGAGGAAAGCTTCTCTATACCTTAAAGTGGTTGTAAAGGATCATGATATTTTTTTTGTGGGATTGTTAGAATCAAACTTGGCTTCCATTGATTATAAGGATATTAATTCCTTAATTGGCACTGGTTGGGATTTTTTCCAAGTTCATTCGAATGGGTTGTCAGGAGGTATTGTGGTAGTCTGGAAGAGCAACATTGCTTCATTCAAGGTGCTGAATTCTTCTTCTCAGTTTGTTTATGGGGAGTTGGATGTTCCTAATAAAGGAAAATGGAGGGTAGCTACCATTTATGGTAGCACAGTTGTCTATAAAAGAAGGATGCTTTGGGAAAGAATGGAAACTTATTCAAGGTCTGATATGCCTATGGTGATGGGTGGTGACTACAACTGTTTACTTTCCAACGAGGACAAGAGGAGAAGGGGGGGGGGGGGGGGGGGGGGGGGGGGGGGGGGGGGGGGGGGGGGAAGATTTCTTTCTCTTTGGGTTCTAAAGAAATGAAATCTTTCTTAACTTGTAATGACCTTCATGAGGTTAGTTTTGTTGGGCCGAAATATACATGGTGTAACAACAAAACTAGTGGTGATCATATCCTGGAAGGGTTGGATAGATGTTTTGTGAATTCACTGGCACTTAGCTTGTCTCATCATTTGGAAGTTAGACACCCACCAAAGTGGCTTTAGATCACTGTCCTATAATGCTAAATCTATTTCAAATATGTCCAAGGGTTAAAAGATCTATTAAGTTTGGAGACATTTTGGCTTCGTATCCAGCATTTACTGTGGTAATGAGAAAGGCTTGGAATATGAAGACTTTTGGAAGTTATTCTCAAATCCTAAACTTCAAAATGAATAGAGCTCTAAAGTCTTTATTCTTTTGGAGTAGAGATAAAATGAAGAATTTAAATCAACAAAAGGAAGATCTAAAGAAGGATATTCTAGACCTTCAATTAAAAGAAGGCGAACATGGATACCTTTCGGTGGAAGAGATTTGGTTACTTAAATCTAAAATTATTGAGTTAAATTCGAATTTAGCTCGTTTAACCACTTGGTGGAAACAACTTGCAAAATTTAAATGGATGTTGGAGGGGGATTGTAATTCAAAATTTTTTCAATCTTTTGCTAATGCAAGAAGAAATTTGAACTTCATTAATTGCATAAAATGTGAAGGTGGAAGTATAGAAGAGGATCAATATCGAGTTGAAGAAATTTTGCTAAATTTCCTTACAGCAAAATGGCGTGAAAGAAGTTGTAATCTGGATAGGTGACCCAGCCTGTGGAACTGTTTGGAGGAGGATGATAGGCATCTACTGAACAAAGAGTTTTCTTTGGTGGAAGTAGAGAATGTGATCAAGAAAATAGGAAGATTCACTGCTACAGGTATTGACGACATAACATACTCGTTTATCAAATGTTACTGGAACATTATAAAGAATGATTTGTGGAATGCTCTTCAACTTTTTTTTATTGCGGCTGATATGTGTGGAAGCTGGAAAGAAACTCTTATAGTTTTAATTCCCAAAGTGATATGTCCCATTACTCCTTCCAATTATAGACCAATCAGCTTATGCAATACTATTTACAAAATAACAACAAAAGTGTTGTTGAGTAGAATGTCTTGCATCATTCCAAAACTGATTTCAAAAGAGCAAGTGGATTTTATCACAGGGATATCTCTATCTGATCATGCTCTCTTGGCTCAGGACGTATTTCACAAGTTCAGGTATTCTAAATCAAATAAAGGTTTGGTCTCTTTTAAAATAGACATGGAACAGGCTTATGATTCCATGGGTTGGCCGACTCTGAGCAAAGCCTTACAGTATTTTGGATTTCCTGAACTCTTTTCTAAATTAATAATGGAGTGTGTACGAGATCCGTCTTTTTTCTTTCTTAATCAATGGGAATTGGTCAACTTGGACAAATGCTAGAAGTGGATTTCAGCAAGGATGTCCTTTATCGCCATTTCTTTTTATTATCTATTCTCAACTCAAGTCCAATGCTTTTTTGAGGAATGAGTCTATTGGTATCCAGATTAGTCCAAATGGCCCAAAAATATTGCATTTGCTTTATGCAGATTACAATATAATCTTTTCTATGCTAAGTTAAAGATGGTTAAGAAGATTAGAGGCATGGAGAATGACTTCTGCGGTTGGACTGGGCAAAAGGTGAATAGTGACAAATCATTAATCTTGTTTGGAAATTCTATTCGAAGGAGAAGAAAAAGAGCCATATCTCAGATCATGGGATTTATAGTGGTTAAGGAATTCAATTATCTTGGAATCAAGATTGCGTTGAGGAAGCTCGAAAGAATGGACTTCCAAGTACTAATTGATAAAGTTTTAAAAATATTGAGCACTTGGGGTAGCAAGTTTATTTCATTAGCTGGAAGGATAACCCTTGTGAAAATAGTATTGCATTCTTATCCGACCTTCTATTCTACTCTTTCTTTGATTCCAAAGGGGTTATTAAATGAGATTGACAAACTTTGTAGAAATTTCATCTGGAATTAAAAGAATGTTGGATTAGGCCTCCATTATGTGAGCTATAATACTATGTGTGAACTGGTGGTGAATGGTGGATGTGGTTAGGCTACTAGAGTACATAGTGAAGAATTCTTTGATTTTCTCTTCGTCCACCTGAGTTCAGTGCAGATTCATTTGGATTCTACTACTTTTTGTGATTTGAATTTAGTATTTTCACTTTTGTATTATTTTGATTTGTTGTTATGTATCTTTTTTCTCGCTTACTTAGTATTTCTTTGTTTGTATTCTATTTTTTTATTAATAAAATTGTATAGTCCAAAATTTTCAAAAAAAAAAAAAAAAAAAAAAAAAAAAAAACCCTGACTTAGAGGAATGAGAGAATGAATCGCATTAGAGTTTCAACAGCTTTAATCTCTTAAGTGAAATGTGAACAGCTGTGATGCCTTTTCCATGAATCCCAATCAAATTATGATCAATTCCAAATTTAATACTTGACCCGAATGCTAGCCTAAAATTAAATGGGTTAATCATAGCTCACAATTTTCAAATCTCATTCAGACTAAATTTTTAGATCGTTCATTGACACCTCTATTCTCTTGATGCCGAATCTTAAAACAATAGAATGTATTGTATTCGATTCTACGTTTCACTGTCAGCACATTGTATTTAACTCCAAAAACAATCAAATAGAGCACTTCTTTAACGTTCGGTGGTCCTCAGCAACAGGGGTCCACAGTTCACACTGTTTGACTCAGTCCTCAATGCCTTCCTTCCCCAACCTCTTTACTATTTGAACCAATGCGGAGAGAGCCCATTCTTTTTATGAGCATCATATCCGTCTATTGTGCCATATGTCAATCCCTTCATTTCCTTTTCTCACATGAAATATCATTTTGGTGGGACCCACTACATTTTAAATTGCAAAAATTTTAAACATTATATATATATTATTTTGGTGGGCGCCACTACAGATTAAATTATTTATGCTATAAATATTTATAGATTATTTATACATTATAATATCTTAAATTAAGCAAACAAATTTAATTATTATTTATTTTTAAAAAATTTCATAAGCTACAGTAATAGAAAATTGTGACGTATAATGCAATAATGGTGAAAAAATAACTCAAAATTTTTGTTGAATGATTACATGAATGACACATGTTTTCATATTAAGTCTAATCTTTCCTACAAATATATAAATAATTTGGAAGGTCTTTAGGCTACTAGAGTACATAGTGAAGAATTCTTTGATTTTCTCTTCGTCCACCTGAGTTCAGTGCAGATTCATTTTGATTCTACTACTTTTTGTGATTTGAATTTAGTAAATCACAAAAAGTAGTAGAATCAAAATGAATCTGCACTGAACTCAGGTGGACGAAGAGAAAATCAAAGAATTCTTCACTATGTACTCTAGTAGCCTAAAGACCTTCCAAGTGGATTCATAGTTAGCCTATGATCATCGTTCAAGCAATACAAGCATCCAAAGCCTGACTAGTATTCAACGACTCAAAATTGTCAAAAAGAAGCCTCTGTGCAGCCCTTCTGGGAGAAGTAAGCGAGCAGCCCTGGCATTAATTAGAAATTCAACTGGAACCATAAAAAAAGTCACAGATTGAGTTTCTATATTAACTTATTCCCCTTTTTCCATTTAACTATCTTAAGTCTCACTGCTTTGGCAATGTTTGAAGCCACCGTGGAGATGCACTTTGCCGAAGAATTGTAACTTCGATTATTCCTTTCACACCATATATGATAAATAATGACATTAAACAATAAAAGATTGCAATATTTTGCTTTATTTTCCCTTGGTAAACCTCTAATAAACTCTAATGCCTGTGAGACATTAGGTCTTAAGAGAAAAATTTGCATCTTCAGAATCAGACGAATAAACAATTTTTAAGAATAGTCACATTCAAAGTATAAGTGAGAAATTGGCTCTAAATTATTGTAGCTAAAATAACATTGGGAGTTAGAAATAGCAATGCCTCTCCATGTTAACACCTCAGCCGTTTTTAGCCTATCTAGAAGAGCCATCTAGGTATATATAGAATACATAAGAGAATGTTTCTTATGCCATATAAGATGGGACTATTCAATAGTACCTTCAATCTCAAAAAATTTCTTATAGAAATCTTTATAAGTAGCCTTCAAATTACTATCTCAAACAAGAAGATTAGCCTTATTAGTCAGAATAGGAATTTTGCTAATGAATTCTTGAATTTCAGTGCTAATAATTTCTGGAATACACCAGTTACTATTATGAATCAAACTCTCTATAGTATCATTGAACTTACAGTGATTCCACATAGGGAAATCAGGAAACTTATTCGAGATTTTGTCTCGCACGCACCAATTATCACAGATAATAGAAGCTGGGCTATTATTTTGAATAATGAAGTGGAATTTATTTTTCACCTAAAGAGCAGTGTTACAAATACTTTTCTAAATTTTGGTTGATTGAATGAGTTACTCTTCCAGGGTGAAATATAGCGGGCTAACAGAAAGTTAGCTAGAGGAGATTTGGTGTTATACATTCTACTAATAATGTAGCAATTATAAGCAAACCGCATAGCCAAGATAGACAGAATACACAGCCCACCATTTCAATAAGGTTTACATATATTCAGCAATGATATAAGATGCAAATGCTTTTCTTTGATATCCCCAATAAATAGGAATTTAGCATAGAGTTTTCTAATGGCTTTAAAAGTTCTTTTAGGAATAAAAGCGTGAAAAGTCCGTATAAGTTGTTAAACCTATGCAATTGTCCCAAGACTAACCAAGAGGGGGGGGGGGGGGGGGGGGGGGGGGGGGGGGCGAATTGGTTATTTTAAAAAATCTCTTGGAATTTTGATAGAAAACCATTTTAAAGAAAATATTTTAAACCAAAAAAATTAAAATGCTAAAAAATAAAAAGAACACAAAGTGTTTGATAGAATACTTTCATCTCCGGTGCGGCAGAGTACCGTCATTCTTTCACACCCTCTAAGTATCGACAAAGTATCATATCTTCTTCAAAGATCTTCTCTCGAGCAACTAGATAGAAGAAAGGAAGAAAGTTACCCAAACAAAAAAGAGATTCTTACTTTTGAGTAACCTTGTGAACCCTTCACATTCCACTTACAAGAAAACTCTCTCAAATACTCTTCCAAATCACACTTTCACTTGTTCTCAAAGAAATCACGAAGACCATTTTCATCAAAGTCAATTTCTAAAGGATTTTTTATATAAAAGATATGAAAAACCATCCAAAAAACTAAAAATTGCAATTTTGAGCATATACGATCGCACAATATGATTGATTTTCATACGTATAAATAGTTCAAAATTCCTTTTTATGAACCTGTACAAACCATTTTTATACAAGATAATCATGCAGTACAAACCATATTCATACCGTGCAAATAGGTAAGAAAATTTTCTTATTTATTGGGATGAACAGTTACCCCACATTTTCGTACTCTAGACATTGTCTGTATGAACAAGGGATTGTATAGTACGAAGCATTTAGGAAAAATTTGTTGATCATCAGGATAAAAAGGGATCCATTCTTTTCATACTCTGGATATCATCTGTATAAAGATCATTTCATATTGTACGATCAGTTCAAAAAAATTGTAGATCATCGGGCGACAAGAGACCCAACCTTTTTGCACTCTAAACGCCGTCTGTACGAAGGTCACTTCATATAAAATGATTAGTTCATAAAGATTTTGATAATCATCGGGAAAAGCTTGTGCGTATCTATTTTGTACTTTAAATGTCATTTATACAAAGGGTTCTTCGTACAATATGAATAGTACTTAAAAAATTTTCTTGCCCATGGCTCGTTCAACTTCTCATGGGAGGAAATAACTAAATAGATTATCCCGTACAAATTAAAATCATACAATTTGATTAGTTTAAAAAAAATTATAAATTTTTAACACTCCCCCAATGTGTGTGCTGTTGCCCAATTATAATCACACTTTTGAAGACTCAATAAAAATGAAAAATACATACTCCATTTATAATAAACCATATTCCAATCTAATTTTAAGTCTTCAATAGTCTCGACTATGATTTCCCTGAAAATGTTAGTACACACAAATAATAAAAGTAATATATCTAATATATGTTAGGAGAAATAGTAATAAATATAATAATATTTGGGATCATAAAAAATATACATTATATGAAAAACATAGTTATGAAAACTAAGTTGCAACAATCTCCCCCTTTTTGATGATGACAAAATAATTATTATTTGAGTTAACATTTAAACTCTAAATTTCTCCTTAGCTCCCCTTAAAAGAATGAACATATTTGAATATAGGAATTCCCATGAAGATCAAAGATCTCTAATTTTTTTTTTAATTTTTTTTTTAAATCAAACAACAAACATCAACCAAATAAAAAAAATGTACAAAAAATTAAAAAAAAACAAACAATATCACAAAAACACAAAAATAAACAATATCACAAAAACACAAAAAGTCACAATATCACAAAAACAAAAAAATAAATAAAATAAAAAATAAAAAAATAAAAATATAATTACTCCCCTTTTATCAACAACAAAAAGGGAAGTAGAAATTGAAATGAAAGATGTCAAGCGATAAACCAAAAGAATTTACCTTGAAATTTATTTTTAAAAAATTACAATAATAATATTAATTTCATAAGACTAAAAAGAAAAAATCAAAATTTTAAATCAAAGAACAACTAAGATAAGAAAAGTTAATAAAGGCCATGATTTTTCCTATACAAATTAAATAAAGATGATTATTAAAAAAATGACGAAATGAATATTAGTTAACTTCAATTTCAATATAGAGTATAATTTTGAATTAGATTGATTTTAATCAGAGATTAAATGATAATGGAAAGATCATAATGAAAAGAAATTTTAATTAGTGACATTACGCATTTTTTCAAATATTTGTGGCACATTTTGTGCATCTTTTTTTATTTAAGCTAATTTTGTGCATTTTTTCACATAGCAAACCATTGCACCTTTTTTTATTTTTGCACATATAGTGCATTTCTTTTGATATAATTTATTGAGTCTTTCCAAATTCAGTAATCTAAAATCAAATTTCTCTAATAACAAAAATAAGCATATTGAGACAGAAATAACAAAAAATAAGTTATCAATATTGCAATATTGATATTCAAATTATGTTTGCATTAAAAGAACATGAAATTTATCTTCTTATCTAAATCCAATCATAACTTAATTTAAAATATTTGAAAAATTATATTTTGTAATGAAAATTAATTTATAACATATTTAGACCTATTACAAAAAAGTTTTTGTATAGGCATACTAACATTTCAAATAGTGAGAAACAAATTGAAGTGCCCAAAATATGATATTTTTCATTGATATAAAAAAGATCAGATACATTTAATACTTTGATATCAATTTTAAAAGAAAATACATAACATCAACACATAAAGCATAACAACATCAAACAACTACTACAAACATGAAATACAAAACACCATCACATCGTTGGAAAAGGACTGGTAGAAGTAACAGTAATGCAGCACATCTAAAACTCAGAGGGGCCCTAGTTTAGAGGAGGAGGTTGGGTGAACATTAAAAAATAGCTATTCATAATAGCTACATTTGTATTTACCATGTCAAACTGATCATGGATCCACCACATATCCACTTGGTATCTCGCATCCTACTGATTTAAGTGAATCTCAATTTGGTCCAAATGTTGATTAAAGTGAGTCTCTAACCAATCAAAACACTGGATCATCTCCTAAAAGTATTGCTAGTAATGT
Organism: Dendrobium officinale; assembly: GCA_019514585.1. NCBI lineage: Eukaryota > Viridiplantae > Streptophyta > Magnoliopsida > Asparagales > Orchidaceae > Dendrobium > Dendrobium officinale. The sequence continues at coordinate 37,227,414 of CM033687.1, forward strand.
CCAGGTGAAGGTGCAGGAGCTCCCCCTTCTTCTTCAGAGTCACTACTCGAACTATGGTCTCTCCTAAACAAAGATCAAAATGAAGCTTCAGTGAAAAAGATAGGAAGTTTTGTGGGAGGATCAGGATGGAGTATGTGGTACTTTTTATCTAAGATGTATGCCACTAAGTGTCCAAGTGTAATATTCATTTTCCTCTTATAATGAGGAAGCCCAATTTTTGAAAGATTATAAATGTAATCAGTGATGTGTTGGACCTCATCAATAGATTTGTTAGTCATAATCAGGTATGTGATAGTGGACAGGAGAGGAGTCATATTTATATAATAACCAGCCTTAGGAATAATTGAGGTTCTTAAGACATACTGGATAATCTGGGTATTTTTGTTCAAAGTATTGAATCTTGCTAAAAAATATACTTGAGATACACCTCTAAGAGTTTTATTAATTTTAGTCCAGTCATAATCAAATTTGTAAGTCAAAGTGTGAGCTCAAGTCCCATGAGTTCTCAAATGAAGAAAAGTTCTTAAGTCTTCTTTTATGATTTTGACTCTTTAATTTTTAACAAAAGAAGTTATCCTAGTTTGGTCCTCAATGAACCTCATGTTTGCTAAGAAATAATGAAAGGTCTTTTTATGGTAGGCAAAGATCAAAGTGAGAATGAAAGAGAATTGCGTTAACTCAAAGAGAGACATAACAAAAAAGTGAATATCATCTTGAAAAAGGAGTCTAGAGGGAGTGATCTTGATGGTAATATACCAAAAAAGGCATCCTTATTATCCTTGGAAAGAAAGTTGTCATCTCTACCACTCCTAAATGAAGACCCCTTAGAAACACGAGAACGCTTTATTGAACTAGCCATTCCTAAGATGAGGGCTCTAGAAGATTTAGAAGTGAAAATAAAAGTGAATGAAATTCATTTCCAAAACCCTTCTATATATAGAAAAACTACCTATCGTATAGTACGAAATTTAGTTCATACGTACAATCCTGAGATCATACGAGACAAAATTATTTTCATACGTATGAATGGAAATGGCCAAAAATGAAATGTATTTTCATAAAATGCCATTTATGAAGCATCCTTTCGTATAAAATTTTTGACCAAGCATTCATACAGATGAACAGGTGTTCATCCGAGATGATTAGATTTTTAAAGATCATTTTAAAGGTGATTAGGTTCATCTCTCATAGAAACTGATAACTGGATCGTACAAACAAAAGATGATTTCATACATATGATTAGTAATAATAAGTGATACTAACCGATAAACCATCCCCATGCATACAGATGAATCTTTACATATCGTACAGTACGATGATGTCATTGTATAGTATAAAATCTATGAAAAACTAAAATTTGTGTGTTCAACTCCAAATCCAATTATAGACATGCTATAGAATTCATATAGTATGAAAGTAATTCGTCCAATACGAATAAAACACTTAGAAAATAAAGCATGAAAACTAGAAAAACTTCTCAAAATCCATCATCCTTTAATAAGTGACATATGACCAAACTAAAGACTAAAAAATTAAAACCAAAATAAAAATATCCACGCAGAAACAAAAACAAACAAATAGAAATAGAAAAACTAAAATAGACACACATAAAGAACATTTTTAGTTTGTAAAAAATTTTATCTTAGCATTAAGATCAATCACACCTAACCTCCTTCTTAAGGTGCTAAATGTGTTAAAGGTTAGTATTTTTGCAAAAATATATATAAGTTAATTTTCATTAGAAATATGATTTAATTTAATTTCACCTTTAGTTACATGATCTCTAATGAAGTGATACATTATGTTGTATGTTTGGTTCTAGAATATTGAATATGATTCTTTGAAATACAAATGACACTAGTACTATCATAATAAATTAGAATTGTTCCTAATGTAAATCCTAAATCAATAAATTATTATTTGAACCAAAGTACTTATGCCACACAACTTCAAAAGGAAATATATTCATCTTTAGCAGTAGATAGAGCTACAGAATTCTATTTCTTACTAGATCAAGAAACTAATAAATTTCCAATGAATTGACAAGTTCTAGATATACTTTTTTGATCTACCCTACAACTTATAAAGTGTGAATTAGAATATTCAATAATTACAAATGAAGAGTTGTACTTAGGATACAAAATCCCTAAGTTTTGAGTTCTCAAAAGATATCTTAAAATCCATTTCACTACTATCAAATGTGATTCTTTTTTTTAAGATTTAAATCTAGCACAAAAATAAATAATAAATATTTTATATTGTCTGCTAGCTATGAAATAAAGTAATGATCCAATTATACCTCTAAATTTCTTTTGATTAATAGATTTTCCTTTAGGCCCTTATCCAACTTAATTAAGAAACTCATTAGTGTGGTTACTGGTTTAGCATTGTCTATTTTCATATTTCTTAAGGATGTCCTTAATATACTTTGAATGATTAAAAAAAGTTCCCTCCTTAGTTTTCTTAATGCTAAAACCAAGAAAGTAACTTAGATCTCCCATTAAACTCATCTCAAATTCACTACTCATTATTTTTGAAAAATCATCACAAAGATTTTTATTTATCAATCCAAAAATAATATCATCAACATATACCTGAACAATGAGTATATCATATTCTAATTTCTTCAAAAAGAGAGTGGTATACACACTTTCTTTTATAAAAGATCTTTCTAATAGGAAAGTGCTTTACCTCTCAACCAAGCTCTTGTCTATTACAATTTATATAATGCCTTTTTTAATTTAAAAACTTTATTAGAGAATTTAGAATTTTCAAAACCTAGAGGTTTCTCAACATAAACATCCTCTTGTACCTATTCAAAAAGACACTCTTAACATCCATTTGAAATGATTTAAATCCTTTAAAATAGGTAAAGGCTAACAAAACCTTAATTGCTTCAAATCTTGCTACATGGGTAAAAAGTCTCTTCAAAATTAATGTCTTCAATTTGATTATACCCCTTATCCACTAATCTATCTATTTTTTAATCACTACTTCTGAATCATTTATTTTGTTTTTGAACACCCACTTAGTTCTAACTATACTTTGATTCTTTGGCCTTTTAATCTATTCCTAAATATTATTCCTTACAAATTGATTCAACTCCTCTTATATAGACAAAATAAAAAATTCATCCAAAATTGCTTGATAAACATTTGTGGGTTCAATCATTAAAATAAAAGAAGAATGGTTAACCTCTTTTCTAAGTCCATACATAGTCCTAATACCCTCACTAGGTTTACCTAAAATCAATTCCTTAATATGATTCTTAGAAATTTTCCATTCTCTAGGCAAAAGGTTTTCTTTTTCCATATTTTCTTCCAAATTTATCTTTTTAACTCCTTGGGAGTTATTTTTTATATGATCCTTTTCCAAACTTGGCTCTTCCAAAATACCAGATTCATCAAATATAATATATGCGGTCTCTTGAACTACTAAAGTTCATCAATTAAACACTCTATATGATTTTCCAACACTAGAGTATCTAATTAAAATTCTTTCATCTGATTTTTGATCAAATTTTACTAAAGGAGATTTTCCATTATTATGTATGAGCATCTTACATCTAAAAACATACAAATGTGATAAATTAGATATTATGTTTCAAATCTAATTTTAGGAAATATAATGTTAATGATAACAAACATTTTTATTTTTCTATGACAGCCTTGCCACCAATGTTTTAGGTCCACAAAATCAAATTGCAAAATGAACCAGCTCATGATTAGGTAGATTAGGATTGAGTCAGCTTGTAATGTATGTCAAGTATCTTTTACCCTTTCTTGAGTTAATTATAAACATTGTGGGTCTTGATGCTAAGTAACCTTGCACACACACACTTGGGGGAAAATTTGTATCTGTTAGTTAGAGTTTTTTATTTTAATCACATCATCTGTGATGATCAAAAAATCATCTTGGATGATTAGTTAAAAATAAAAATCCTAATTAGGGCATCCTGGTTAAGGCATCCATGATTAGGCTGTCCTGGATGATATTTTCATTATCTGGGATGATAGGCTCAAATCAGAAAGAATCAATCGCTATGTCTATTTAGGCATCTTTTATTTTTTGGCATCATCCAAGACATCATCCTGAATGATGCAGCACAATTATGCCTAAATTAATGGTATAATAATGGAAAATAATTATTGTTTGATTACTCGATCATATCATCCTGGATGATCGTAGGATCATCCGGGATGATAAGTTCACAAAACTTAGTTCTTCCTGGATGATGTATAATCAGCCTAGTTGCATTTAGGGCAATGATTTAGATGATATGTGCTGAATTAAACTAATCATCCAAGATGATCAATAGATCGGCATGGATGATCAGGCTATTTTTCCATCATCCAGACATCTTTTCAAGGTGATGTTTTGGATGATATTGTTCATTTTATACTAATCAACCCAAATGATTATGAGATTGTCCTGGATGATCTAGTTATTTTTCCATCATCAACACATCCATCTTGGGTGATAGTATGGATTATATTTGACGACTTGAACTAATCGTATAGGATGATACCTTATCATCATAGACAATCTGAATAAAGTATCCTTCTAATAATCAATACTCTACCAAATCATCATGGTTTATTGAGCTGAATTTATACTGATTGTACGGGATGATCAGCCAATAATCCTGTATAAAAATGTCTGTTTGTTACAATTAAGAGCAAATCCGAAACTCTTATGGAGGAAGTAAAAGGAGTTGGATTCTTTGTCTGCTTTTAGAGGAAGCAAAAGGAGTTAGGTTCTCTGTCTGCTTTTGGTGGAAGCAAAAGGAGTTTGGTTCTCTATCTCACTGGGGTCGGTGGAAAGGAGTTTTTATACGGGCTTCTCTACCTTGTTGTGGGGGAAAAAGGAGAGACACTGAGTTTAGTGCAATACTCGAAGGGTGCCACCAAGAAGTGGGCGTAGGTCAAGTTAACCGAAACACTATAAAATTTTGTGTATTCTTTCTTATTATACTTCTATATTTAATTTATGTACTTCATTTATCATGTGGTGAATTTCTGTTTGGTTGTGTTTGTGTTTTGTTTGATGAAAATTTTAAATACCAATTCACACTCCCTCTTAGTTAGCTTCAGGACTAGTTCATAAGGGCCTAACATCCCTGACAAACTTTCAAGTGGTACTAAAGCACTTTCAAGTGGTATCAGAGTGGGATTCATAAAATTGAGTTTTTGAAAACTTTTGAATTTTGATCAATGGCTAACTTTGGTAATCGTAATACTATAGAAGGGTATTTTATTACCCAACCACCTTTGTTTAACAATATTACTTTTGATTTTTGAAAAACTTGCATGTCTACATTTTTATAGTCTATTGACTATTACATATGGATGCTTGTTAAATATGGTTATTCACCTCAGTCTCGTAAAATTAATGGTATTAAAACTGAACTTCCTTTTACTAAATAGACTTTTGATGATAGAGATTTAGTAAAACTTAATGCAAAATATTTAAACTTTTTTTTTGTGCTTTCAAATATGAAGATTATATGCGTATTTCAACTTGTGCTACTAGTAAAAAAATTTGGAATAGATTGTGTGTTACTTATGAATTAACAAATGAAGTTAAACAATCTAGGTTGAATATTTTATTGCATGACTATGAATTTTTTTATATGAAAACTACTGAAATAATTTTTGACATGTATACTAGGTTTACTTAAATTGTCATCTCATTGTATTCCTTAGAAAGAGAGCTAACTAACTATAAAAGAGTTAGTAAAATTTTAAGATGCTTGCCTTCTTTCTTTGATGCTAAGATTATTATAATTACTTAATCTAAGGATTTAAATACTAATTTTGTTGATAACTTACTTGGGTCACTCATTGCTTACGAGCAAGGGGTGAACCAAAGATAACTTAATGCAGGTGAGGGAAGAATGAGAAAACTGTGGTGCTGAAGGCTATTGATACGAATCTAAATTCTTTTGGGTTTAAAAGTGATGATGTCTCCTTCATCACTAGGCAATTCAAAAGCTTTCAAAGGAACAATCACAAGCACCATCATAAATGGAAAAAAAGGTAAGGATGGCAAAAATTTTAAAAGTTTAGCAGATGTTGTTTGTTTTGAATTCAGGAAGCCTAGACATATCAAAGACGATTGTCCTACACTTAAGGATCTCTCAAGCAAGGATAAGGGTGAGGAGAAACCCAAGTTCAGGAAGGACAAAAAATAATTCTAAAAGTGTTATGGGCGAATTCTACATTTGACTCCTATGAGACCGAAGTTGAGGAGGAGACAACAAACTTATACTTAATGATCGATGATCATCTTCGTTAGTCTGACCAAGAAGAGATATGTGAACTAAGCTATGAATATGAGAAAATTCATGCATCATATAGGAAACTTAAGAAAATGCATGCTAGTTTAAAATTGGAGTTTTTGAATTTGTTAAAAGAGCATGAAATTTTATTGAAAGATCACTTTATAAATTGATAAAAATCACATGTCATTACTTAATAAGTTTGATGAATTAAATAAAAAGCATTCTGAGTTGATTGTTGAGCATGATTCATTGAAAGCATCCTACACCTCACTTGAATCTGATCTTAAGACATATATTGATAAATCTAAGCATAGGGAGCACTATTTGAGAGTTAATAATACTATTTTAGAAAGTGCTAACTTGAGGTTTAAAACTAAATTGAATACACTTGAGGAAAAGAGGACTACATCCATATTTGATCAAAAGTCAAAACCTAGGCAGAGGTATTATAACATGAACAGATTAGTAAATCCTTTTCCTGGTGTTAGAAGTTTTTCATGTGGCATGCTAGGGAATATTTCATATACTTGCACTTTTCACCATAGTATATATTTGGTGTGGAGACCCAAATTTCATGATCCACAGTATAGTATACATGCATTGCATTCTTCCTTTCATAAGAAGGGACCCAAACCTATTTGGGTTCCTAAATATGATGTTTAATAATTTTGCAGGCTTGCTCTCATAAAAGGCCTCATGAGAGCATGTGGTACTTGGACATTAAGGCTCACGGCTCTTAATTGCATAATCTTGTTTTTTAATAAATTCTAATTTGCATGTTTTCTGCTCTTTTGCTTGTTGTTATTTTCTATTTCTTTCTCTTTAGTCTTGAGTGTTGTTGTTTTTTATTTGCTATTATTTTGTAGTGGTTTCATCTCTAATGTTTTTGTTTGCTAGTTTTTTTTTTTGGTCATAGCTAAAATGATATTTTATACCTTGTTTTTGTTTTTGAAATTTTGTAGTCAATGTTTTATATCTCTAAATTAGTTAAAGGGAGAAACACTCTTGATTGTTTCCCTCCCTCTAACCTCTTTTAGTGGTATAATTTTTTTTCTAAATAAAAGTCTATCCCAAATTAATAAATGGATTTTCAATTGAGATCTTTTTTATCTTTCTACAGTCATCCATCTTATATATAATGTTCAAAGTCATTATATTACTTTTAAAGTCTTTAAAATCTTGTCGTTGCATTTATCATTTGAATTTGATTCTATTTTGTGGTTTATTCTTTCCTATATTAGAGAGTGAGTTTTTCTTCTCTAATATATGTAAGATATACTCACAACTAAGAGTATTAAAGAGTTTTAAAAGGGATCTTGCTTGCAAAAAATGTCAAGGGCATAAAATGAGCCCCAAAATGAAGAAAAACTGAAAAGATGTGCAATGACTGCCAAAAAGAATTGAAAGAAACATAATGTGTATCAAAAATCAAAAGATGCAAAAAGTACGCCAACCAATTAACAAGAGGAATAAAATGAGCCCACAAATGGCAAGCCTCCTTCTCTTTCAATACTTTTAAATCTTAGAAGAACATATGTGTCACTTGATATTTTCAAAGGCTTGATTTCAAAGTTTGTGATTATGATAAATTACTTTGGTATATTATTCTATAAGATATTTTTCTAGAACCAAGTTTTGAATGGATCTCTTTTTCTTATCCAATTAGTTTTTCTTTGTTAGGTCTTTTGTTTTCAATAGATGATTTGCCTTGAGAGAAGTTCGAGCTAGGTCTAACAGGATCGAATATTCTACCATTTTTCAGATTTTGATGAAGATAACACATTGTTATTTTAAAATTTTAACTCAATTACATAGAGAATTTATCATTTTTGTGCTTTGATTAAAAAAAACTTTGTTTTTGTTCCTTTTATCATTTTTATTGCCTTTTTTCATATTTTATTTTTTATCTTTTACTATTATCTTTTGTATTTTAGGGCATTCTCTGGTCATCTCCATAATCTTTGGTCACATCATCCTGTATGATATTTATATCATCCTAGACGATGCATTCAATCCACTCTTAAGACTCCATCTAATAGTTGGTATGACTTCTCTATTTCTAATCATCCTAGATGATCCAATATCATCCTAGATGATCTGATCGTCTTCTATGTCGATTATTTGTGATCGTCCTGGATGATCCTCCTTATTCTCGATGATCTTCACAATTTCTGCTAAGTTTTTTGTGATCGTCCTGGACAATCCACCTGTTCATCCTAGACAATCCACTTGGCAAAATTTGATACATATTTTAAATTCAGTCGGTATGATCCATTATTGCCTATCATCCCAGAAAATCCACCTAATCATCTTAGATGATATACTTTTTCAACGGTCATCCGGCTTGAGTCCTCAGGATGATCGCCTATGTCTTATCGTCCTGGACGATGTCTGATCATCCTCGATAATATTATCACCTTTTTGACCAATCATCCTAGATGTAATTATTTCAACTTATTATCCTGGATGAGTCTACGATTGTCCTGGATGATCTATTCATTTCTTTAAAAATTGAGGCATTCAAATGCCTTATGGAAGCTCCTTAAGGGCTAATCTTGACCCTCATTTTACTGAGGTGGTCGATCAAGCCGCCTATTTGAGATACAAGACTATCAGGATCACTTTATCCCAGATTGTCAACCCTCGCATACTTTCTTATCTTATTATTGACTTATTTGCACACACTTATCTTACCTTTATCCTTACACTTATCATCCCATTCAATTCTGAATTGCCATTCGAATTATTTGATAGCATCCACATCAATTCCTCCTTCACTGCTCTTCAGTCTTATATGAATAAGCATCCTATCAAAATCACATATCAAGACTGTCATGAGCTCCTACAGTTGTCCACTATAAGAGACAAGCTGCACATCATATCTTAAGACCCTGATTTTGACTAGGCTTTGGCCAATCACTTTCTGAGGAACACTAACGTTTCCTATCATATTGGAGAGTCTAACAGCTTACTCAAAGATGTTAGGATAATCCAATATGTCCTTCATACCTTAGTCTTTCTAATAGCCGGTGATTATATTCACATCACTCCACTTCTTTTGATCACCACTTTCTATATCATGGACCACCATGAATTTAATTCTAATGATCTAATATTTTGATACATTGAGCACCTAATAAACATTAGAGATCCATAACATAAAAGGAAGCCCAATCTTGCCTTAGAACACATCATAGCATGTCCTGGAATTCAAATACAACCTCCAATATCCTGCCCCACCAAACTTTCAGCCTATCTTCTACTCCAATAACTCATTCCATGTTCTTAACAGTACTCATCTCCACCTGGAGCATGAGGAAGCTGAGGGATCTGAGGAGGAGGTGGCTCCTACACTTGTTCCTACACCTTCTCCGCTCCGCCAACACTCACAGCTAAATCTGTTGGTGGAGCATTTTGACCAGTGGGAGGTACACTTTGACAACTACGTTGATGCACAGGAGCAACAACATGGGAAGGATATTACTCTCTTTGACTCGTTCGTAGCTCACCAGTAGCATCAGCACGACCAGGATATGGCCTGGATTGGGGAGCAGTTTGTGACTCTTTCCAGTTTCTTTCTACCACAAGCACTACCTTATTTGAATAATTAGGATCCATCCTTCTTTTAGTTTATTTTTGTGAAATTGTTTTTCCCTTATTATAGTTTACTTTTGTTTGGCAGTTTCTATTTTGTTTCTTTTCTCTTTCCCTCCTCCTTTTTATGATGTCAAAAGGGGGAGTAGTTTTACTATTTTATGCTGCTTAGTTGTATTGTGTACTATGTTTTATTTTAGTAAAATTTAAACTTCTTTGTTTACACTTTTTTCTTATGATGTTTTAAATTAAATTTCTTTGATTGTTTGATTATTTGCCATTACAAAAAAGGGGGAGATTGTTGCAAATTTGATTTCAGGAAATATAATTTTGATGATAGCAAACATTTCTATTTTTCTATGAATGCCTTGCCTAATAACATTTTAGGTCCATAAGATCAATTTGCAAATTGAACCAACATAAAATTGGGTAGATTAGGACAGTGTTATCTTGTAATATACGTCAAGTGTCTTTTACCCTTTTTTTAGTCAATTATAGACACTATGAGTACTGATGCTAAGTAATCTTACACACACTCACTTGGGGGAAAATTTTTATCTGTTGGTTAGAGTTTTATGTTTTGATCACATCATCCGGGATGATCTAAAAATCATCCTGGACAATTAGTTAAAAATATAAATCCTAATTAGGAAATCCTAGTTAAGGCAACCACAATTAAGTGAATTATCATGGATGATATTTTTATCATCCGGGATGATAGGCTCAAATCAGAAAGAATCAGCTGCCATATCTATTTAGGCATCTTTTATGTTTCAACATCATCTAGGACATCATCTTGGACGATGTAGCACAATTATGCCTAAATAATATGGTAATTAAGGAAAGCAATTAAGGTTTGATTACTAAATCATATCATCTTAAATGATCGTATGATCATTTGGGATGATCAGTTCATAACCTTAGTTCTTCCTAAATGATGTATAATCGGCCTGGTTGCTTTCAGACTGATGTTTTGGATGATATATACTAAATTAAACTAATCTTCTGAGATGTTCAAGAGATTGGACTGGATGATCAAGTTATTTTTCCATTATCCAGACATACTTTCAGGGCGATATTCTGGATGATATTGATCATTTTATACTAATCGGACAAGATGATATAGTTATTTTTCTATCGTCCAGACATCCATCTAGGGTTATAGTCTGGATGATATTTCATGACTTGAACTAATCATACAGGATGATACCATATCATCCTGGATAATCTGAATAAAGTATCCTTTTATTCTTCTGGACTCTTCCAAATCATCTTGTATGATCGAGTTGAATTTGTACTGATTATATGGGACAATCAGCCAATCGTCATAGACAATAATATCAGTTTATTTTAATTAAGAGCAAATTCGAAGCTCTTCTATATAAGACCTTTTTTTACCCAAGAGAGTATCTTTTGGTACTATTCTAACCTAAGAGAGTTAAGAGGAGAGGGAGAGCAAAGAAGAGAGAGAGGAACTTGTGAGGGGAAGTTTTTGAGGGGTTTCATAAAGGTTGCTCCAAGAAAGGATCTGAGTCATCTTCTTCGATCATCGTCTCTGGTTCCTTGGATGTTTAAGAGAGGTCCACTTCAGTAACTAATCAAGGTTCTCTACCTTGTTTTGGAGGAAGCAAAAGGAGTTGGGTTCTCTGTCTGCTTTTGGAGGAAGCAAAAGGAGTTGGGTTCTCTGCCTGCTTTTGGAGGAAGTAAAAGGAGTTGGGTTTTCTTCCTCATTGGGGTTGGTGGAAAGGAGTTTTGTATGAGCTTCTCCACCTTGCTATGGGGGAAAAAGAAGAGATACAAAGTTTAGTGCAATACTTGGAGGGTGCCTCTGGGAGATGGATGTAAGTCAAGTTGACAGAACCATTATAAAGTTTAGTTTGTCCTTTCTTTCTTATTATACTTCTGCATTATGGTGAATGTTGGTTTGGTTGTATTTGTGTTTTTATTTGGAGAAATTTTTAAATACGAATTCACCCCCCTCTTGTTTAACCTTGGGACTAGTTCATAAGGCCTTGCATCCCTGACGAACTTTCATGTTCTTCCCTTAAGAAGCTTATAAGGTGTTTTATTCAATTTTGATCTAATATTTGCCATATTCAGAACATAATAAGCTATACTCACAACTTCAGCCCAAAAATATTTAGGATATGAATATTCTACCAATATGGATCTAGCAGCCAAATTAATATTTTATTCTTTCTTTCGACTATCCCTTTCTACTGAGGGGTCTTAGGTGCAGAAAAATTGTGATTAATTTATTTTTCTTTACAAAATTTCTCAAATTTTTTATTTTTAAATTCTCTTATATTATCACTTTAAATTGAAATAATTTCACAACAGTTTTCTCTAAATCCAAGTGATTGTTTTTTTTAAATTCCTCAAATGGTTTACTCTAATGAAAAAAAAAATTTAACTCAAGTAAATCTAAAAAAATCATCCACAATCATAAATCCAAATTCCTTCCCTCCTAGACTTATAGTGCTAATTTAACCAAAAAAATCCATATGAATAATCTCCAATGGTTTATTGATTCTAAGATCCTTAATGGAATGAAAGGAGGATTTCACCTATTTTCCTAGTTGACGTGCATCACAGAGGTGAGCTTTAGTAAAGTCTAGTTTAGGTATACCTCTAATAAGTTCTTTTTGGGTAATTTTTTAAAGATTTTTCATGCTAGTGTGACAAAGCCTCCTATGTCATAACCATGATTCATCAAAAATTATTATTAAATAAAAAGTATGATGAGATTTAATACAATTTAAATGTAGCATATACACATTGTTTACCCTTGTTACATGCAATACATTATTTCCATTTTGGCTTAATATAAAATTAGTTGGAAAATAATTAATACTATAGCCGTTATCAAATAATTGACTAATACTCAAAAGATTTTACTTTAAGCCTTCTACAAGTAAAATATTTTCAATAAAAAAAGTTGTTCAAGTTTTCGATCATACATGTACCTACCACTTTCCAAGTGGTATTATATCCCAGTTTAACCTTACCTCAATTCCTAGCTTCTAGTGATATGAATTATATAGTGTCTCCAGTCATATGCTTTGAACATCTACTACCCAAGTACTGAATGCTCTCTTGAGGTTTTGTATGAGAGTGTTTTTACAAAATAATCAAAAATTAAACTTGGGAACCCAAACAAGTTGAGTTCACCTCTTGGCAAAATTAATTTAGATGTATGTATAATATGACTTATTTTAAGCATCTTTGGTCTCCACACTAAATAAGATTTTTTATGAATAGCGTAAGTGTGAGATATGTCACCAATCATGCCAACATTTCACTCCAGGAAAAGAGTTTTTTAATTTTTGTGAATTGAATTATCTTTTCATTGGTTTTAAAATTTTATGCTTCAGTTTAGGATTAGAAAACATTTCAAGAGTTGGTGGAATCCTGTTGTCCTTAAAAGTTTTTTCTTTTTCTATTAGATATGAGTTTGCTTATTTTAAATTAGTATTATTAAATTTTAATTCATGTCCTTTACTATTATATTCATTCACAATTATTTTAAAATCTTTTTCAATTTTAATGTAGAATAATTTAATTAGTTCATGTTATTTATTTAATTCATCAAACTCATCCAAAAGTTTCATGTGGTTGCTATTAATTCTTGTGTGATCTTTTCAAAGGATTTCATGCTTTTTATGTAGCTCAAGGAAATCTAAGTTTAATCTAGCATGCATCTTTTTAAGTTTTCTATATGCCATATGAATTCTTTTAGAAACTTTAACTAATTCATCATAACTTAAGTCACATATCTCCTCTTGATATGACTGATCAAGCTTATCGATCATTAAGCACAAATTGGTGACTTCTTCTATCTTTTCTATTTTTGATCAATCCGAAGTTGAGACTGCCCAAAAAGCTTGCTAAAAACTCTTCTTTCCCTACCTCACATTTTTTTTCTCCTCCATATTCTCCTTGCTAGGAATGGCTTTAAGATTAGGATAGTTTTATTTGATATATCTAGGTTTCCTGCATTTATAGCAAATAATTTTATTAGAAACCTTAATATTTTTGTGGAACTTACCTTTATTTCACTATTGGCATCTCCTTTACTTCCTTTTTAGAAAACTTATGAATTTCCTGGTCATCAAGGTAATGTCATCCTCATCCTCAGGTTGTGACAGATCACTCTCTAAGTCATCCACTTTCAAAGCTGTATTTTTCTCCTTTCACTTTTCTCCTACATCAATCTATCTTTGAGTCATTCCTTGCTTTTAAGCAATTAGTGATCCAAGAAGATTGTCAATAGAGTATATATAAATCTTTATACTCTGTAATATTAGTTATTTTATCATCATAGATAGTAGGCAAGCAATGAAGTATTTTATTAACCTTTTCAGCATTTGTTAGTTCTCTACCTAATGCATGCAAGGATGTAACTATTTGAGTGAAACATGTAGACATGTCAAATATAAATTCATTTGGTTTCATGCAAAATAATTCATAATAATATGATAAAATATTTAGTCTAAATTATTTCACTTTATTAGTCTCTTCGTATGTAATAAAAAGTCTATCCCAAATTTCTTTTCCACTTTTGCAAGTAGAAATACAACGTAGTCTTCAGATTTAAGAGCACAAAAGAAGCTATTCAAACATTTTATTTTTAATTGTGAGAAGTCTCATTCTTTTAAAGTCCAGTCAGCAAAGGGTGTTTTAGTTCTAATGCCATATATAAGTCTAGCTGGCCTAGCATACCCATCATAATCTAAAATCCATATGCGATATTCAAGTTATTGAAGAAAAGTATATATTCTTTTGTTTCAAAAATTGAAAGGGATATTATCAAATAATGGGGGTCTAGTGATCGAATACCCTTCAGGTGGGCTACGATTTCCAAAATTAGCCATAATCATTTTTAAAAAGTAATCTAAACTTTAAATTTTGAAATAATGCTCTGATACCACTTAAAAAGATTGTATAGGTTGTTGTTAAACCTATGTAATTATCCCAAGGTAACCAAGAGGGATAGGGGGTGAATTTGTTGTTTTAAAAAATCTCTTAGAATTTTGATAAAAACCATTTTAGATTTTATGCAAAGAGAATTTTTCAACCATAAAAATTAAAATGCTGAAAAATTAAAATGTAGAAATAAAAAGAACATAAAGATTTATATTGGTTCAGTCCAACAAGACCTATGTGCACTCCCTGAAAACCCCTCTTTAGGTATTGCACTATTACCAAAGTGACTATCCTTTTTATTGCAGATCTGTTTTCATGGTTTATGATTTTGATGATAACAAACACTATTATTTCTCTATGACTGCTTTTTACTAACATATCAGGTTCACACGATCGGACTGCAATTTGAAATCAGCTCAAGATTGGGTAGACTAGGTCTGAGTCTGTTTATATCTTTTTTCCTTTCTTGAGTCTATTGTATTTGGTGTGGCTCCTGATTCTTTGTAACTTAGAAGATTTTTTACTGTTCCCTAGAGTTTACTGTTTTGGTAACATCGTTCGGGACGATTTTATATCGTCCCGAATGATCAGTTCAAAAGTAGAAACCCTAATTAGGGCATCCTCATTAAAGTAGCCGTCATTATGCAAAACACATCGTCCTGGACGATTTTGTATCGGCCAGGATGATAGGTTCAAAACATAAAGAATCAGCCGCCAGATTTATTTAGAAATAACCTATTTTTGGACATCGTCCAGGTGGATCGTCCAGGACTATAAAATATCGTCCAGGACGTTCCAGGTCAATTTTTCCAAAATTTATCTAGAATTTAAGGAAAGTAATTATGACTTGATTTCATGATCAAATCAGCCTGGACGATCGCAAAATTGTCCTGGCCGATACGCTGGACGATTGGACATCAGACAGCTATTTTTCAGGGCGATGTTCAGGACGATATTCCACCATTTGTTCTGATCGTCCAGGACGATATGATCAAACTTCTTCTGATCATCTCAAATCGTCCCGGCTGATTGGGCTTAAATTGCACTGATCGCACAGGATGATATTAGTATCATCCTAGACAATAATGTCGGCATCTTGCATTAATGAACTCGTTTTGAGCCCTTCTATTTAAGAGATATCAAGGTACTTTGTAAAGTGTCTTTGGCAGCCATTATAGCTTCATTCTTATGGGGGAAACTTTAAGAGAAAGCTTGAAAGGGAGTGAAGAACAGGTGAAGTCTAAGAGAGGGAGAAGATCCTGTGAGGGGGGACTCAAGGGCGTGTGGAGGGGGATTCCACACGTTTGCTCCGGCAGGCTTGCGCCTTAATACCGTAAGATTTAAGGCTTGTCTCGAGGGAAGTTCACTAAAGTAGAGGATCTCTTTGGTGTCAAAGGACCCGGCGACTCCGCCGCACCGGGGAAGGTGGAAGTGATTTTGTAAGGGCTTCTTTGCCTAGTTGTGGGGGCTAAAGGAGAGACACTTATTTTAGTGCAATACTTGGAGGGTGCCTCCAAGGAGTAGACGTAGGTCAAGGTTTGACAAACCACTATAAATCTGGTGTGTTCTTTCTTATTATTTGCTTCCGCATTTGTTTTATTTGTGGTGATTTTGGTTTGTACTTTGCTTAAATTTTCTTCTTTACCAATTCACCACTCTCTTTATTTAGCCTTGAGTTAGTTCTATAGGGCTTAACATCCCTAACAAACTTTCTAGTGGTATCAGAGCACTTTCTAATGCCATCAGGTCACTTTCACTTTTGCCCCCATAGCAAGGTGGAGAAGCCTTTACAATTTTTCTATCTTTAACCAATCCTCAGTTTATTAGAGTACCATCATCCTTTCACACTCTCCAAGTGTCGGTAGAGTACCATCATCCTTTCTCACCCTCCAAGTGTTTGAAGAGTATCATCGTCATATCATACCCTCTAAGTGTCGGCAGAGTACCATCATCCTTTCACACCCTCCAAGTGTCGGCAGAGTACTAGATCTTCTACAAAGATCTTTTCTCAAGATACAATAAAGAAGAAAGGAAGAAAGTGACACAAACACAAAGAGATTCTTATATTTGAGTAACCTTGTAAACCCTTCACCCTCCACTTGCAAGAAAACTCTCGCAAACTATCTCCCAAATCATACTTTCACTTGCTCTCAAAGAAATCACAAAGACTAGATTAATCCAAGCCAATCTCTAAGAACTTTTTATATGAAAGACATGAAAAATGGTCCAAAAAATTAAAAATTGAAATTTTGACTGTATACGATTGTATAGTACGATCGATATTCATACGTGCAAACATTTCAAAAACTGTTTCATATGAATCTGTAAGAAAAATTTTGTACACGATAATCATCAAGTATGAACCATATTCATAATGTACAAATAATTAAGAACATTTTTTGATTTATCAGGATGAAAAGATACCCCACAATTTCGTACTCTGGATATCATCTGTCCTAATAAGGGGTTATATAATACTAATAGTTTAGGATAAATTTGCTGTTCGTCGGGATGGAAAGTGACCCATTCTTTTCCACTTCTAGAAATTATCTCTATGAAGATCACTTCGTAGGGTATGATTAGTTTAGAAAAATTTGGAGATTATCAGGATGAAAAGAGAGCCAATATTTTTATACTCTAGATGTCATCTATACGAAGATCACTTCGTACAATTCAATCAATTCAGAAAGATTTTGATGATCGTTGGGATAAACTTGTGCTTATCTATTTCATACTCTAGACGTCATCTATATAAAGGGCTCTTCATATAGTATGATTTGTTTAAAAAAGTTACAAAATTTTAACACTCCCCTAGTGTGTGTGTGCGTGATTACCCAATTACAATCACACTCTCTAAGACTCAATAAAAATGAAAAATATAAACTCTATTTACAATGAACCCTATCCTAATCTTTTTTGAAGTCTTCAACAATATAGAGTATGATTTTTTTAAAATATTAGTACACACAAATAACAAAAGTGGATCTCACCCAATAAGCCACAGTATTATAAATAGTGTACTTAATATATTGCATCCTGCTAGCTAGTGAGAGTGTTTTAGCTTACCAACCCAATAGAAGGCTAATAATCTTTTCCAAAAGAGGATTAAAATTAGAAATTCTAACTTTCTCAATCGATATGGGAATGCCTAGAAAAGTGAACTTGTTAGTAGTATTAGTAACATTCAGAGTTTGAGCAAATCTATGAGGGTTGGGGGTGTGTTGAGAGAAGGTAATAATACCCTTTTGGTTGTTAAGATGAAGACTAGAGCTGGTTAAGAAAATCTTCAAGATGTTTCTATGGTAGTTGTGAAAGTTCGTTAGGGATGTTAAGTCCTTAAGAACTAGACCGAGGCTAACCAAGAGGGGGAGGGGTGAATTTGTATTTAAAAAAAACTTTCTTAGATCAAATCACAATAAGCATAAACCAAAATTACGACAGAAAAATAATTGTGGAAAATTAAAGTGCGGAAGCAGAAAAAAGAAAACAGGGGTTTATAGTGGTTCGGTCAACTTGACCTATGTCCACTCCCTGGAGGTGCCCTCCAGGTATTGCACTAAGTAAGTGTCTCTCCTTTAGCTCCCACAGCTAGGCAGAGAAGCCTTTACACCCCACTCCTTTTCTCCTACCCCCATGCGACAGAGAACCGACTCCTTTTGCTTCATCCTATAGTGGGTAGAGAACTGACTCCTTTTGCTTCCTCCTGAAGCGGGCAGAGAACCTAGACCTTTTGCTGAAGTAGACTTCCCAAGAACCTCCCAAGAATGGAGGATGAAGACCGGAGAAGATGACTTGGAACCTTGCTTGGAGTAACCCTTGTGAACCCTTTCACAAACTCCCCCTCACAAGTTCCTCTCTCTCTCTCTCTCTCTCTCTCTCTCTCTCTCTTTCTCTTTATCTATCCTTCTCGCAAGGCTCTCTCAGGTCAAGACAACAGCACTCAAGGTCTTATACATGAGAAAAATCAGATCCTTTAATTAGAATTTCAAGAACCGAAATTTTCATCCAGGATGATATGGATATCGTCCTGGATGATCAGTACAAATCGTGGACTATCATACTGAACATTGCTCTGAATGGGGGTCTGGACGATTCAAAATTAGCTTGATCATCCCGGACGATCTCACGATCGTCCCGGATGATTAGTTCAAATTAGAGGTAAATTATCCAGAACATCGCCCTGAATATGATCTGTCCGATGTTGATCGTCCAGAAGCAACTAAGGTTTTTGAACTGATCATCCCAGACGATATGAAGATCTTACCGGATGATGTGATTCTATCAATCATCCTTAATTGTCTGATCAATTTAGGCATAATTGTATCAAATCGTCCAGGATGATACATGATTATCCTGGCCGATATCCAAAAATAAAGAATTCCTAAATAGATCACATCAACGAATTCTTTCTATTTTGAGCATATCGTCCTGGCCGATACATTTATCATCCTCACGATCGTCCCAGATGATTAGTTCAAATTAGAGGTAAATCATCCAGAACATCGCCCTGAATATGATCTATCCGATATTGATCGTCCAGAAGCAACTAAGGTTTTTGAACTGATCATCCCAGACGATATGAACATCTTCCCGGACGATGTGATTCTATCAATCATCCTTAATTGCTTTCCTTAATTGTCTGATCAATTTAGGCATAATTGTATCAAATCGTTCAGGATGATACATGATCGTCCTGGCCGATATCCAAAAATAAAGAATTCCTAAATAGATCATGTCGACGAATTCTTTCTATTTTGAGCATATCGTCCTGGCCGATACATGTATCATCCAATCCGATATCCTAATGATGGCTGCCTTGACTAGGAGTCCTGATTAGGGTTTCTATTTTAAACCTGATCGTCTAGGACGATATAAATATTATCCAGGATGATGTGAGTAAAAACAAAAATTTAAAAAAAGTTAAGAAAAGATTCACTAAAGTGTGTTTGTATAGGGTTACCTTGCATCAGACACTTCCAAGATTATAATTGACTCAAGAAAGGGAAAAGAAAAGTTACAGACTTACTCAACCCTAATCTACCCAATATTTCAGCTGGAGATGAGTACTATGAAGGACTTTGAATGAATTGTTTGAGTAAAGAGGTGGCAGATGGTTGGGAGGAGCAAGATATTGAAGATTATACTTAGTTTGCAGAACATAAGTAATGAGGTGTCCTAGAGCGAGATTGGGTTTCCTCTTATAGCCTGGATCGCAGATTGTTGTCAAATTATCAATGTATCAAAAAATTAGGTCAATAGCATTAAACTCTCTATGGGCCATAATGTAAAAGGTAGTTAGAGAAAGCAGAGGAGTGATGTGGATTCAGTCCCCGGCTTTTGAAATAATGGAAGTTGTTGACCTCATTTTTGTATGAGGTCACTAAGACCCATCCAAAATCCAGATTTAATCCTAGACCCTAGGATCCACTCTAGACCTTAGGATCCTTCTAGATCCAAGACCTTAGAGCTTATTCTAGAGCCTAGGATTCCCTTAAATCCTAGATCTTAGAACTCTTCTAGATCTCAAAATCACTCCAATTTCAAATCAATCTCCACCCTTGATCAACCTCAATTTTAAATCAATTCTTATATTTGATCCACTCCAATTTTAATTTGATTCCTACCTGTGGTCAATTTGAATCTCAAACTCCATCCAATTCAAATCCAAATTAATTCAAATTTCAAACATATCCAAACTTTGATCCAATCAATTTGACAATTCAACCTTCAACTTAGACTTTGATCCAAACTTCAATCTAGCTTTGACCCCAACCATTCATTAATAATCATCACTTGATTGTAAATGATTTGGATACTTCAATACCAATCATTCAAACTTAAAATCCATTCCAAGTCCAGAAGTTTAAACTCAAATTCAAACCTTTAAGGCCCTGTCCTAAACACCCTTTTCAGAGATTTTTCAAACATTTCAAAACCCAATCAAATGGCCTCTGATTCAGGGTCTATCACTTGCAAAGTGATAAGACATGTCTCTAGAGGCTACCCTCCAACTTTGAGCTCATTCTGAGGTCTCTAACCCTAGAATTTGAATTAAAATCCAAAGGCTGTAAAACCTTCAAATATTTACAGCCTATGCCACTGAGCCTGACCCCTTTGAGATCTTGACCTTGGAACCCTTATCCAAGCCTCCAATCACTTCCAGACCCTTGATTTTAACCCATTGAGCAGTAAACTGCATTTTTCAGACCCATTTTTGACCATAGTTGACCAATAGGTCAAAATTGACCAAAATACCCCTATGGGGCTCAAATAGGGATTTCAAACCAAATGAGCTCCAAATGGGATGCAACCACCTCCAACAAATTCCAAATGTCATTTCAAATCTTTTGAACCTATTCCCAACCCTTGAGTCAACCTGGTTGACCAAGTCAACTGGTTTGACCCAAGAGGCCCTTTAAGGGTCCAAACATGTGTTTTGACCCAAATGACCTCTTTAGGCCAACCAACCACCTCCATTGTTCTTAAAATATCATT
The DNA here is from genome assembly GCA_019514585.1 of Dendrobium officinale. Lineage (NCBI taxonomy): Eukaryota > Viridiplantae > Streptophyta > Magnoliopsida > Asparagales > Orchidaceae > Dendrobium > Dendrobium officinale. The sequence continues at coordinate 37,248,712 of CM033687.1, forward strand.
TCAAACCTGTTGAGCCCAAACCCAGACCCTGGGTCAACTTGGTTGACCAAGTCAACCCAGGTTGACCAAACAGGCCCTTAGGGGCTCAAATAGGGATTTTGACTGAATTGACCTCCCCATACTTGGGGACCACCTCCAATGATTTTCAAATATCATTTCAAATTTATCCAGCCATGACTCATCCCTTGGGTCAACCTGGTTGACCCAGTCAACATGGTTTGACCCAATGAACCCTTAAGAGTTCAAATGAATCATTTCGACCCATTTAACTATATCAATATCTTCAAACCCTTGAAATCATTCCATTCAATACCTTGAATATTTCTAAACCTATTTTGAATCCAACCTAACTTGAGTTGACCAAGTCAACCCTCAATCCTTGGTCAAATTTTGATGGTATTTGCTCTTATTTCTTCTAGCCTTGACTTTGGACTTTTGATCCTTGATTAAACCATTCCAAATGACCTCTCACCTTTCCGAATGCCACATCACCAGCTTTGACTTTGTTGGATGGTCAAACCAAGTCAACAAAGCCTTAAATCCCTCTTTGAAATAGTCAAACTCTCCCCTTTGATTTCAAACCCATTCCCTTTAGGCTTGGGAGCTCTCCCATTGACTGCTCCTACTCCCCCATGCCACCTCAGCCTCCCTTGACCCGTTGACTGGTCAATACAGTCAAACCAAGAGTTCAAACCTCTCCAAAATGTCTTAATCAACTTTTAGCCACTTTCCCTTGATTTGGGCTGCATTAGGCCGCCCCTTTAATGTCCTAAAGCTCTCTAATAGGCTCCCTAATCAAACCCAGCCCTTGGTTTAGCCTTAAATGGCAGTGGTCCCCCCCACCTCCCAAAGCTAGCCAATGGTTGGAGGGCCTTTCCCAGCCTTTCTCCCTGCCACCTGACGGCTTGGGACACTTGTCCCTCATCAGGGAGAGGCCCCTGATGCATCCCAGCCATCCATTTAGCTTGGGGATGTTTGAATAGGAGAAAAGTGCCCTAAGGCCTCTCATTCTCCATCTAACTCTCTCTCACCACTCAAGCTCTATAGAGGCCAGAGCTAATTTCGTTTTAGCTCTTGGGATCACCTCTTCATCCCCCACAACAAAAAAAGGCGATTGACGGCGGTCGGCGGCGAGATTCCATCCAAACCGAGACCAAAGGACGTCCCAGGCCTGTAGCTCGAGATCCAGACCTTCCCAGCCTTTGGAGTCTTCTGGAGAAATGATCTAGGACAAACAACAAGTTCAACAAGCCCTCAAGCATAAAAAACCATCCATTGAATCAGGGTAAAACCTAAACCCTAGTTTAAGACACTTAGATTAAATTAGCTTTTCATAAAGCAATTTTTGAGCTGTTAAATAAGTACCCCATTGATTCTCTTCATAAGGTGATTCTATATTTAAAATTTCAAGTCAAATAGTCAAGTATTTTAAGAGAACGACTCGTTTTACTTGATCATGGCTCGGGTTCGGACGTGCATGAGCTGCACATTTTTGGGGCCGTTGATCGCACGATTAACGGCCCAGATTAAGCCATCCCATTGCATTTCCGAGCCGTGTATCCGATTTGCAGCTATTTACTATGTCCGGCGTGATCTCGACCGCCCATCCGAATCCACGGGATCTGCCCACCGCCGTTCGATATCACTTAGCAGAGATCAAACGGCAGGATTTGATCTCCTCCGTCGGATCGAGCAGGCTGAGGATCGAACGACGGGTATCTGCCGCTGAGCTGGTTAAGTGGAGGGCCCCGCTTGACCGCCGCCTTCCACCTGGCCTAATCACACGCTGCCGCGTGTAAATCCCGAATTAAGGCTTCGTTTTAATTATATTTAATTATAGAATCTTTAAAAAATTATAGTAAATAAAATATAAGTCCAAAAAATCCATATAATATATCAAACTGCTCAGTTTTCCAGAGGCTTTAATTTAAAAATAAAATTGCTTTAAAATATTCTATATATTTTAAGTAATTTAAAATACAAACTATTTGATTATTTTAATTATTATTTAATTAAAATAAATCCAAATATTTTCAAAATTCTAATAAGAATATTTTAGTCCATTTTGAATTTCTAGAACTCTTTTCTAAGATTATTTGAGTACAATTCAATATTAATTTGAATTATTAAAATTATAGTCTTTATTTTACATATAATTTCAAAATTATATCATTTTAAAATTATATGTATACTTAAATGCTTTTTAAACACTTTGAATTTAACTTGAAATTTTAATCATAGTTTGTACTTGATAGAATCAATTTAATGGGGATTGGATAAGGGGTAATTAATTTGTTGATCACTCATTATCCAAGTTTTACCTTCAAATAATCAAATTTTGATCTTTGCATGCTTAGGAAGCACACACATGCACTTAGCCTAGGTTCTCCTAGATTTAAGGACTTGAATGTGCTTGTGTATGATTTCTTATATGTTGTCCAAGGGTTAGTTAAAACATTGATTCAAACCTATTAAACCTAGTGACACAATTAAGGACAATAATTAAGGACCTATATTTAGAAAACTTAGAGAAATTCTATAAATTAAGATATAAATCCTTTTGACTTGAAAATTTGAACATTTGAACTTAGTGACATGTACAACCCTTAGAAAAATTTCCACTGATTTTGGAAATCATTAAGGCCCTTAATCAAATTTCTTAATCCTAAACCCTTAATTAACCCCTAAGACTTCAAAAAATGTAATAAATTCATTTTAAATCCAAAAAATACATGTAACCCCTCTAACTGACCAGAATTAAGTCCTTAACTAATGAAAATTAAAATTACCTTTAATTGATATCAAATTGAACCTTAATTTAATTTTAATTGAAAATCAATATTTAATTAATTTAATTAATAAATAATAATTAAAAATTCTCTAAAAATTTCCCAAACACTTGGGAATCTCTTCTTAGGTCATCTCTGACCTTTGGAGTTGATTTAAAGAAGTTGGGAACTTATTTGAAGCAAAAATCATAAAAATCCTTTAGTTAAACAATTTTCAAAATTCACTAAAATGCTCAAAACTTCAACAATTCATAACTAATTCAAGAAAAATCCAAATTGACAAAACTCACTTGCATGCAACTCATTATAATGCCTAATATTTATTAAAAATGTTAAAGTACCAAAAAACAATCAAAATCAAAAAGTCAACATTTTGGTCAACCATAGGTCAAAATTGGGTTAAAATTTCTGAAAATCATAACTTTTGATGGAAAACTCCAAATTGAATGTACCAACTTTCTAACAACTCATAATTAGGTCTAGTATTTATTAAAAATCTGAAATCCTTAAGATTAAGTCTAATTTTAAAAGTCAAGTTTTGACCCCTTAGTTAACATATCCGGATAACTTCAAAAATCCATTAACTCTCCTAAATTCCAGAATTTTCTTAATAGGATAATAAAATTCTCAACCAACCCATTAAAATCAGTAACCAACTCCTTTTAATATCAAGCCACTCTTTTAATTCCAACCAATTTAAATCAACTTAATCAACCCCGATTGCTACTGGGTAACCCAGGCCTACGAGGCTATTAGCTTAGCCCCAAGGAAGGTGAAATAAACTTCATGGCCTCGGTGTGAAACAAAGGTAGTAATCAATTAAATTTTAAAATATATTTAATTAAAATTCTTAATTTATTAATACTTAAATTTTAATCTAAATCCCCTTTTGAGCCTTAACAAATTCAGAACTTTTCTAGACAACTCTAACTAATAACCCACTTTAGGACCTACCTCAGCCACACAACCTTTTACACACACTTTAGATGATGTGCTAGGACAACCAACTCTAGATTTAGGTTAGGCCGGTGTTTACTTTATTGCTGTGTGCCGGATTTTTCGTAGTTTTCACTGCATGTTGTGGATGAGATTGCTTTGCTGTGTCTGCTTACTTTTTTCTGCACTCTGTGGATGGATTGATGTGTTTGGCGACTAGATTACCCTTAGGTTAGGCACGATCTGGATGTTGACACAGTTTTCTGCAGGTGGCCACGCTCATGCAGGGCAATATAAAAAGGGGGCAAATCAAAAAAATGCATAAATATTATAAACTCTTTGCACAGGTGCTTCAGCTGCTAAAGCCCCCCAAATCATAAAAAGAGCGTGGCCAGTGTGTTTACTTTCTTTTCTGCTCATATACAACTGCTTGGGAATAACTGCTTTTTATATATTAATTTCTTAGGATAACCCTGCAGGTGAGTCTAGATTTTTATTTTGATATTAATGTAATTTGTGTAAGTGTCAAGTGTTGTGAAAGTTGATTTTGAGTTGGGATACATAGATCCAAAGCTTGGATTCCAAAGAGGAAAGGATACCCCTTTAGGGAACACTCCTTTTTCCATTTAGAAATCCAACTTTGGATCATACCTCCTCCTTACCCAAAGAGGAAAGAGTGGCCTTCCCCCTTAGAGGGAAGTGCCCTCTTGTCCATTTGGGTAATCCACTACGAAGATTCCAAGAAGATTGAAGAAAAGGAGTCCAAAGAAGAATGAGATTGAAGATTTGAAGATTTGAAGATTGAGAGTATCCCACTCAAAATAACTTGCGTCATTACTAGGTTTAGAATCCGGGTTGTTGTCAGTGGTGCCCGGCCACTTTACTTTCTGCAAAACTCTGGTTTGTAATAAGCAAGGCAATTTGCCTATGGACATTTATTAATTGGTTAATTTATATTTGATGTGATGAATTGATTGCCTTTAGGATTGCTTGCTTTTCTTAGTTTTTTGGCGATTGTGTGCCGCTTTTGTTTTTACCTGGACTCGTGAGACTCGTGAGGGTGTGAAAGTTTTCTACTCATAACCTTAAAGGTATAAAAATTTAGTGAGTCTAAACAACATAGAAATATAACGAATCTAGGGAATTAGCCGGGGATCGACCCCGGGGTCGCATGCATATTTCTGCATTACTCTTTCCTTGCTTTAGACCCTTCCCCGCCTGCGGGTAGAGTCCGGATAGTCTGACCTATGAGGACGAGGTGCCGGACCTGGGGAAGTCCAGTCTTCTAAAAAAATTATTTTATAAGCCTGTTTTTAAAGATTTCAAGCATACTTGATTGGAAGTTGTTAACTAGCATGCATTGCATTAGATACAAACTTAAAGAGTCAAATTTTTAATTGCATTAGTCCTTAGCATTTTTGCACCCGACATAAGTCAAAGGGGCCAATTAGGAGAATCTCTAGATGTCGGCCCCAACTCTCCAAAACTTTAATTATAACGTCCCTACCACTCTTTCATAAAAGACCAGATTCATCTATTTTAAATCGACTAGGTGGTTAGCTGGCTCCCCAATCCAGGCCGGGGTAAGTCCAGACCTTGCACTGCATTAGTTAGGATCGGACGACTGTGGTCCAGTGTCCAAAATAGATTTAGGATCCGGGGCAAATTTTTGATTATAAGACCCCAAATTTCGGGAATATAGTCCCAAATTTCTAATAAAATGCTCAACTCTAATTAAATATCATTTCAATCCAAAACATAAAGCCCAACACTTAGATTAAGTTGGGACGCTTCCGGATGGTTCTGGAATTTCAAAGTGTCCCCTACCTCTCCTCCTTTAAACTCCGTTAATAACTGCTCAATTTTGATCCATTCCCTGTTGAATTTCCAAAATTCACTTCTCTTTTTGATATCACTCCTAGAAATTCTAACAAAATTTCTGCCGTTATTTTAATCGAGAGTTTTCGTAGGAGACCTTATTTTCTTACGATGTAATTAACTACGAGGGCTTGCGCTCGTAGGAGATTTAGAACCACACACGCACCTGATTTTAAAAAATTGATTTTTCAAAACTCAATTGGATTTCTTTGGGAAAACTTAAAATACTAGTGATCGTTATTATTACAATCAAAGAATTATCATCGAATGGTATTTTCTCCCTTTGGGGAGATACACTTTTCTTTGATAAGGCTTTGGATGTGAAATCAACGATCACACTTCTTGAATATTGTGGCTGGATATTCAGTAGAATCTCATTTTGACCCTTCGGGGCCATATGAAGTTCTCTTTAGCATCCGGTCACGATATTCAAGATGAATTTCATAATTCTAAATCTGAATAGCGTTATGAAATTTTATTTTCACCTCTCGAGGTGATATACTTTTTCTAACGAGACAATTCGATTTTAGTCCAGGACGATAAGGTATCGTCCGGGATGATGATTTATAGCATGCTCAGAAAAGTTCAGCAGATAGAATTTCAAAGAGAAATTATCATATCGTCCAGGATGATATAGAGATCAGCCAGGGCGATGTGACAAGAATTTGGAAACCAAGGAAAGATGGAGATGATCAGAGAAAGCCACAAAAATAAATATAAAAAAATAAAAAGCTAAAAACAATAACGAAGAACTAAAAACCAGCAAAGGAAAGAAAAAAAAATTTTGTTTTTAATTTTTTTTTAGCAATGCATCCATATGACAAATTTCCTAAGTAATGAAATTTTAGAGATTCAAAAGATCAAAGAGTTAACAATGTCACAATCTGAAAATGGTAGAATATCCGATCCTATTAATCCCTAGCTTATACTTCTTTCAGGATAAAAATTGTCTTTTGAAAACAAAAGGCCTAACTCATATCAAACTAATTGGGTAAAAAGAAGATCCTTTCAAAACTTGGCTACAAAAAAAAATATAAAATAATATACCAAAGCAATTTGTCTCAATCATGGAATTTGAAATCAAGCCTTTGAAAATATCAAATAATCCATGAATTCTTCTAAAATTTTAAAAGTTTGAAAGAGGGGTAAGCTTGTCTTATGTGGGCTCATTTTATGCCTCTTGTCAATTTGAATGGCGCTTTTTGTGCATCTTTTGATTTTTGATAATTTTTTCAATTTGGCGTCATTGCGCATCTTTCTATTTTTGGCATCATTGGCCTTTTTATTATTTTTTGTTCTTACGCTTTTTCAACAACTCTTTAATTAGTTATGAGTAGATCTTCCAGATACTAGAGGAGAAAAAACTCACTCTCTAATATAAGGAAGAATAGACCACAAAGTAGACTTTAACAATTATATGATAAGTGCAATGGCAAGATTTTATTTAACTTGAAAGATATATAAAAGCTTTGGATATTATAAATATAAGGAAGATTACTGTAGCAAGATAAAAAAGATCTTAATTTAAAAAACCAGTTATTAATTTGAGATAGAACTTTGTTTAGAAAATAAAAATTATACCACTAAAAGAGGTTAGAAGAAGGGAAACCATCAACGGTGTTTCTCCCTTTAACCGATTTAGAGATGCTAGTCATTAGCTTTAAATCTCCAAAATCTAAAAGCTTGAAAAAAATTCTCAATTAAAAAACAAAAGATAAAATAAAATCAAACAACTAGAACAAAAAAAAAGTACGAAATGAAAAAGAAAATTGAAAATAACACTAATCAACAAATGCTTTTCAAGAATTTATGAAGCAGCAAGTTCAAACAATTATGAGCTGCAAGCCTCCATTTGTCCAAGTATCCTATGCTTCTCACAAGTTCTTTGGTGAGAGCAGTCCTACAAGAATCAACAACTGTCAGATTTAGGAATCCAAATGGGTTTGGGTCCCTTCTTATGAAAGGTAGAACGCAATGCATGAGTGCTATGCTGTGAATCATGAAATTTTGATCTCCACACCCAATGTGTACTACGGTGAACAGTGCAGGTGTGTGAGATGTGTCCTAGCATGCCACATGAAAAACATCTAACTCCAATAAAAGGATTTCTTAAATTGTTTGGGTTATTATGCCTATTCCTAGTTTTTGGCTTTAGATCAAAAGTGGGTGTCATCCAATTTCCCTTAAGTGAGTCCAATTCATTTTTAAGACACAAGTTAGTATTTTCTAAAGCATTATTATCAATCCTCAAGTTGTGCTCTACCTCTTTAGATTTCTTCAAATCATATTTAAGTGAGATGTGTGAAACTTTTAATGCATCATGCTCATCAATTAATTCTGAATACTTTTTGTTTAAATCATCAAATTCATCAAACAGAGCCATGTGATTTGAATCAATCATAGAATGAACTTTGAGAATAATTTTATGCTCTTTTTGTATATTCAAAAGCTCCAACTTCAAACTAGCATGAGTTTTCTTAAGTTATTTGTATGATGCACGAATTTTCTCATAAATTTCGAATAATTGATCATAAGTTGGTTTACATACCTCTGCTTCATCACTTTGATCAAGTTGATCTTCCGCCATTAAGTACAAGTTTATTATCTCTTCCCCAGGCTCAATCTTAGAGGAATGAGATGCAGATTCTGCCCAGAATGCCTTTTGAACTCTCTTCTTATCCTTCATGAGCTTAAGTTTTTCCTCACCCTTTTCATTGCTTGAGTGATATTGAAGTATAGGATAATTCACTCTGACATGTCCAGGCTTCCTGCATTCAAAATAAACAACATTAGAAGATCCTTTAGAATATTTGTTATCCTTACCTTTTCTCCAATTTTGATGATGCTTGTGACTTTTCCTTAGAAAGATTTTGAATTGCCTTGTGATTAACGCAATATCATAGCTTTCATATCCAGAAGAATCAGAGTTCATGTTGTTGACCTTTAATGCCACCATTTTCTCCTTTCATTTCTCACCTGCATCAAGATTTCTTTGATTCACCCCTTGCTCGAAAGCAATGAGTGAGCCAAGTAAGTTATCAATCAAATAAGTGTTAAAATCCTTAGATTCAGTGATTGTAGTGATTTTAGCATCAAAAGAGGAAGGAAAGCATCTTAAAATTTTGTTCACTTTTTCATAGTTTGAAAGTTCTCTTACTAAGGCATGCAAAGAAGTTATAATTTGAGTAAATCTTGTATACATATCAGAAATTGATTCAGAAGGTTTCATACGAAAAAGTTCGTAGTTATGCAAGAGAATATTCAAACGAGATTGTTTCACTTTATTGGTTCATTCATAAGTAATGCATAACTTATCCCAAATCTCTTTTCTAGTAGAGCAAATAGAAACACGCATGTAGTCTTCAGATTTTAAAGCACATAAAAAATAATTCAAAAACTTCGCATTGAGTTGAGCTAAATCTGTTTCATCAAAAGTCCATTTAGTAAAAGGCACTTCGATTTTAATTCCATTAAGTTCACGAGAAGGTGGAGAATATCCTTCTTTGATAAGCATCCACATGCGATAATCAGTTAATTGTAAAAAAGTAGACATGTGAGTTTTCCAAAAATCAAAAGGTAGATTGTCAAAAAAAGGAGGTCGTGTAATAGAATATCCTTCAGTTGTATTACGATTCCCAAAGTTAGCCATGTATCAAAATTCAAAAAGCTTTCAAACTGAATTTTTATGAATCAAGCTCTAATACCACTTGAAAGTTCATTAGGGATGTTAAGCCCTTGAGAACTAGCCCGAGGCTAACCAAGAGGGGGGGGGGGGGGTGAATTGGTATTTTAAAAAAACTTTCTTAGATCAAATCACAATAAGCACAAACCAAAATCACCACAGAAAAATAATTGCAGAAAATTAAAGCATGGAAGAAGAAAAAAGAACACAAGGGTTTATAGTGGTTCGGTCAACTTGACCTACGTCCACTCCCTGGAGGCACCCTTCAGGTATTGCACTAAGTAAGTGTCTCTCCTTTAGCTCCCACAGCTAGGCGGAGAAGCCTTTACACCCGAATCCTTTTCACCAACCCCGGTGCGACAGAGAACCGACTCCTTTTGCTTCCTCCTAAAGCAGGCAGAGAACTGATTCCTTTTGCTTCCTCCTAAAGCGAGCAGAGAACCCAGACCTTTTGCTGAAGTAGACCTCCCAAGAACGAAGGATGAAGATAGGAGAAGATGACTTGGAACCTTGCTTAGAGTAACCCTTGTGAACCCTTTCACACACCCCCCTCACAAGTTCCTCTCTCTTTCTCTTTCTCCCAAGGCTCTCTTAGGTCAAGACAGCAGCACTCAAGGTCTTATACATGAGAAAAATCAAATCATTTAAATAAAATTTCAAGAACCGACATTATCGTCTAGGATGATATGGATATCATCCTGGATGATCAGTACAAATCGTGGACTATCGTACTGAACATTGCCCTTAATGGGGGTCTAGACGATTTAAAATTAGCTTGATCATCCTGGACGATCTCACGATCGTCCCAGATGATTAGTTCAAATCAGAGGTAAATTGTTTAGAACATCGCCCTGAATATGATCTATTTGATGTTGATCGTCCAGAAGCAACTAAGGTTTTTGAACTGATCGTCTCGGGCGATATTGAGATCATCCCGGACGATGTGATCGTATCAATCATCCTTAATTACTTTCCATAATTGTCTGATCAATTTAGGCATAATTGTATCAAATCATCCAGGATGATACATGATCGTCTTGGCCGATATACAAAAATAAAGAATGCCTAAATAGATCATGTCAACCAAATCTTTATGTTTTGAGCATATCATCCTGGCCGATATATGTATCGTCCAGGAAGATATCCTAATTATGGCTACCTTGACTAGGAGTCCTGATTAGGATTTCTATTTTAAACCCGATCGTCCAGGATGGTATAAATATCATCCGGGATGATATGATTAAAAACAAAAATTCTAAATCAGTTAAGAAAAGAATCACTCAAGTGTGTGTGTGTAGGGTTACTTAGCATCAGACACTTTCAAGATTACAATTGACTCAAGAAAGGGAAAAGAAAAGTTACATACTGACGCAATCCTAATCTACCCAATCTTTGAGCTGGTTTCATTTGTCGTCTGATCTGTTGGCCCTAAAATGTCAGTAGAAAAATGCAGTCGTATTGTTTGCTATCATCAAAACCATAATTCATGAAACCAAATCTGCAACAAGTTGTAATTGTTCTCATTAGTATTGCCAAAGACAATAAGATCATCAGCATATAATAAGTGTGATAGATGAAACCCTTTGATAGAAATGCCATCAAAACCTTCCTGCTTAGTATGGTATTCTAGTAAACAAGGGAAGATATCAATATTAATACAAAATAAATAAGAACTAAAAGGGTATCCCTGCTTTAAGCCCTAAGAAGATGAGAAATAACCCTATAAAGATCCATCCAAGCAAATTTAGAAATTGATGTTATAAATACACACCTTAATCGAGTTAGTGAATACAAGTAGGAAGCCTTTATGAATAATTAATGACATAGTCGACTTCATCGAACATCTAGGATCTTATATATGATCTTATAAAATACATTATAGAGTGTAATAGATCTAAAGTCAGAAATATGATTAGCATGAGCTTTTTTTGGAATAAGGATAAGGGCAGTAGCCTTACCACCCTTAAGAAGAAAGTTCTTTAAGAAAAATAATTGAACATCTTTAAACACCTCATTGTTAATAATATGTTGGCAATTTTTAAAGAATACAAAGTTTAATCTGTTAGGTCCTGGAGAAGAATCTGAATATCCAGAAGAAATTACAGCCTTTAACTCTTCAGAGATGATAGGCTTAATAAGAAGGATAATATGACGTGTAAAACAAAAGAAGTGATATAAACATAGCCCTATGTAAATTGTGACATAAGTTTTTTTCTAGGAAATAAAGTTTTTTAAAAGGCGACGAAGGAAATGTGTATGAACCATTAACTTGAAATAATTAGGCCAAATTATGTGATCAGGCTTTATGTCGAAGCAAATAGACTAAGAGCATACATTAAATAAATGTTGTAAGTTAATTTTAAGAGATCAAATATCTTACCATAAGATAGTTCTCTCATCATGAGAGTTAGAGGCATATATAATAGTAAAAATAAAAGTTTGTTAAGAGATCACTATGAACTTACCATAAATTATCTGATTAGAGATGAAACGAGGGTCAAAACTAATTTTTTTGGGTTCCATTTGATCCAATTCCGTCCCGGGCTAGCAAGAAGAAAATTGTTGTAACTATGCTCATTGGAAAATATCTCATGATGAGAACAAAACCATGGGTCATTTATGTTTTGAAGGATAATTCTTTTCTCTAAGAGATAAAAGATATACATCATATGGTATCTAACTAATTTTTTAAAACCACTAAATTTTTTAGGGTTATTAAAACCCATGATCTTCCACACAGCTATGGGTGGAATAAACATCAAGATTTTAAATGATTGCTCCTTTTGGAGCTTGTCCCTCTTTTAATAACTTGATTTTTAGGTCCCTTGTCTAAGGGAACTTGAGTTTTGTTTTGAGTTATAACTTTGGAAGAGGCCGCATGAATAGTAGGGGGAATAGTGAAAGAAGGAGACACTTGGGTTATCTCTGGATGAATAATAGGTTCCTTTCCATTGGATAGGATCAATGCTTCTTTATCAAGAATGTCTAATAATACCGATAACTTATTTGGTAACTGGAATTTGGGGGATTTTGTTTTTAAGGATGGTGAATGAGGAATATAGGATTTGGTAGAAGAGAGTTCCTTGGTGAGAGAGTTAAGGTTAGGAATAGTAGGGATATTGGGTATTATAGTGGGCTTCTGGGTAGGTTCAAAAGATTTTAATTTTTTGCTTTATCCATCTTCTGGGGTGGGAAGGAAATCCCTTTGAACAACTGGTTCCTTCCTGGGTCTGCAGCTTGAGCTGCGCCCGTGAGTGGTGGTATGAGGATATTGAGGTTGGGGTGGGTTGGGATTTTTAGGGCATTCAGAAGCCGAGTGGAATAGAGAAGAACATCATTGACATAGAGAAGGTTTCCATTCATATTGAATTCTAATATTGAAAACTTTTCCTTCCACAAGAATTGGAATAGTATATGGATATGTGGCGGCTGAATCAACCTACACACAAACTCTAGCATAAGTGAGGCGAGATATAGAGGTCGTAAGATCATCAACAACTAGTGTTATTTCGATCTTAGTTGCAGTTTTTGAAATATCTATCGGGGTCTAGAAATACATGGTTAGATCATGAATTTTGATCCAAATAGGAACATAGGTAAACTCTTCCTGCTTAGGGCTAAACAGAGGCGACTATTTTTGCATTATGAAAGGTTTACCCAGAATAAACCTGGCCCCTTTATTCCATACATATTATAAATCTTCAATAGAAGATAGCTTAAAGAAGAAGAAACCATCTTTTAGGGATATCATTTTAAGACTACCTTTTAATCTCCATGCCTAGTTCACCGTAGTAAGCAAAGAATCGTAATACAATCTCTTATCGAGTGAATATCCCATATGAGCTTAGTTCTATTCTAGGGATGCATCTACTATTTCCCCATGTGGGAAGAAAATGATTTCATCTGGAGTCAGTAGAGCATAGATAATAAACTTTCTAGGATTAGGGTTTTCGGCGAGGATTTGAGTCCAAGGTAGTGGTTTTGTGAAGGTACCAGTGATAGAGCAGGATGCATGGGGAGGGTGGAGGGATTTTCAGATGGAAGAGGAAAACAATAGTGTTAAAGAGGGAGGGATCCATCCCACCATTGTCACCTGGGCGAACAAAGGGGAAAAATAACGTAGAGTGAAGAAAACCTTAGAGTGAATAAAAAATTTTCCAGATCACTTTAGGTTTATTATTTTATTTTTAAGCTCAATAGCTCTTTACTGCCGCCTCTCTCAGTTGTTTCTCCTTGGATAAGTGATGGATTGATGCCAACAACCCTTGCCAATTGCCCCCTACTCCATTCTTTATCAAATGGGTTGGAGGTGTTCATGCTAGGTCAACTTTTGATTGGACCCAAACATAATCCTAAAAATATGTTAAACTCTTACCATAGAAGCTAAAAGTACATTTTTCTTTGAAAAAAGTTTACGTTTGATTATTTAGATATAAAATTTAAAATCTTACCATACATATTAAATTCTTTTATTTTTATTGATATTAATATGATTGAGGGTATTACATGAATACTAATTTTAATGCAAATTTGATTTTAAAGTTTTTCATAGTACAACTTGCTTCACAATATTTTGATATAATTTTTTTAAATAATATTTAAGTTGGAAGTATTCACATTTTTATATCAAATAACAAATCTTAAAAACAAATTTATAGTTTAAATAAAATTGTATAATGATAAACTTGCAAATGTTCAAATGAGTTGTGCAAGAATCATTATTTAATGTTGATCAAAGGAACATCTTCTACTCTTTATGTCACCAACATCCAACAATAAAAAAAGAGAAAGTTAGAGAGAGAGAGAGAGGTAAAATTAGCAAAAAAATAGTTTAAGTGCAAAATATCCTCAACATAAGTCCAGGCCTTCACAACACAAGGACTAAAAACAAAGACTTGATGTATATTGTCCATATGATAGCAACACTGACATTTAGAAGGAAAAATGAAGCAACATTTAATCAATTTATCATCCGTAGGGATAAACTTATGTATAATACCCCACATGAAAATAGAGATAGTAAAAAGAATACTTATATGCCAAATCATTTTGAAAATATTAGAAACATCTTTCTTAGCTCTAAAGGAATGCCATGCATCCTTTAAACTAAAGGTACCATCTTTAGTTAAAGCACAAAGTTGAACATTACGAGAATCCATGTTTGAAGATATCTGCAAAATTTGCTGAGTAATAAAATTAGGTAAAACATTGGAGAGCTTATCAACATCCCAACCATTATCATTGAAAAAATAATTAACCTTCATGAAAGAATTGGAGGAGGTATTAAAAATAGAATCAATGGATTGGCATCCCATCCAACGATCCTGCCAAAAGAAAGTATTACCACCACCCAAACCCCAACATATAGAATGCTTTACCGCCCATTTCACTTTGCAAAGGCAAAGCCAAACTTTAGAAATACCTTTATTAAAGCAACACATGGTGGGATGCTTCTCCCCACATTACTTAGCATTCATAAAATTAGTCGAAAGGCTCTTATTACCCCAAAAAATTGTACCATAACTTAAAGAAAAAGGAATAAGCCAAATCCTTAAATGACTCGCAACCCAGAGCCCCTTCATCAAAAGTTCCATAGCATTTATTCCAAGTGGACCAATGGATTTTAGAAATGTTACTAACCCCTTTCCAAAAGAACTTATTGAAGATTTTTTCAAGTCTATTACACACAGCCTGAGTAGAAAGCAAGGTTTGAAAATTGTAAACAGGAATAGAATAAAGAATACTTTTAATTAGAGTTAACCTACCACCAAAGCTATGAAAGTTAGAATCCCAAGAAGAAATTCTAATATGGACAATCAAAATTAAATCATCAAAAAAGAAAAGATCTCTTTCTAACCTTATAAAGAGGCACACCAAGATACTTTAAGGGCAAATAAATATGATTGAAACCCGTTAAATTCTTAATAGTCACAATGCGATACAAAACAATTTTTTAGCAAAAAATTAAATCATAATTACTATTTGTACAATACGATACCAAATCATATAGTACGATTTGTTCAAAACAACTCCCATCCTAGTACAAAGGAGGATGAATAGGTCATAATTTTAAATACATCATATTGTACGATTCAAATATCATCCTATATGATCTACTTTATTTCTTCTATTCATATGGGATGAATGTTGGGATGAATAAAAATCATCTTTATTCATCACCCCGTGTTGTTCAATTGTACAATATTATTAGTTGAGTTTATACAGTTCATTCTACATGATGTATTCATTGTACAATATGATTAGTTCAAAAATCAAGGTTTTGTGTGGTATAATCTTCGGTATGACAAAATTTTGCCTCTATTCATCGTACGATATGATCCTATTCATACAGTATGATCATCAATCATTAATGAAACTATGATTTAATTGACTAATCATGGGGGTTAATTTTAGTAAGATTTCAAATTTTTATACATTATGATTTATTCAAAATTTAAAATTTAAAAACTTACTTAAATTAATATATTTACTAGGGTTTGTGGTTGAAAATAAATTATATATTATGATCAGGATCGTACAATATGATTTCTTCATAAAAACACATTTCAAATAGTTGTTAAGACTTTTTCCCGACAATATATAGTACAGTATGATCTAAAATTATATAATATGATTTAAATAAAAATAAATTTGAACCTACAAAAAAATTCTCCCCCTGTGTGTGTGCATGACCACTCAATCTCTATAAACTCTTTTATGGACAAACTTAAGAAATGAAAAAATAAAGAAAATAAATAATTATAGACTCTTCCACATCCTATTCTACCCACTCTTGAGTCTTCAGTAATATTGAGTAGTTTGTAATCTCTCTGAAATGTTAATACTCACAAACAAAAGTACATCTAAAATATTTAATGAAGAATGAAATAATTCAATCAATATTATTTGTCATCATCAAAATCACAAACTAGGGATCCTGGATTAAAACACATAGAGGATATGTAAGAAGTTTTCATATAAAATTCAAGATGGAAAAAAGTGTAGTATCTACCCCAATAGAAATAATTCACTCTATAGGTGAGTATTATAAGAGTTTCCCCTCACTTTATTGGGTAAAGGAAATATTATAGTTGTTGGATTATTGATTTAACTTCTTGTGTAATGTACTATAATAATTGTTTCAAAAATATAAAGCTAAATGGTCAACTTTAAAAGTTCAAGAAGATGATAAAGCAAGTGCTTAAGCAAGGCCCATTATAAGAGCTATCTAAGAAATAATAAATTATATTTTTTTTTAAATATCAAATTTAGTATCTAGAAGTTTTAGCTTTTCTTAGGGGCATGCATGAGTTAGCCATTTAATGGAGAAAAGATGAACTAAGTATTTGGCACCTTTCTCCAATGACCACCTACTCCCTTTTCCAAAAAGCATTTTTCTCTTATTTTTAAATTTTGGTAGTCATTGTAACTTTATAAATATTGCTGAGATATAATGAGAAATTTCAACTTTTGAATGATAATAAAATTTTGGAGGAATTTATAATTTTTGGTTTAGTTCTTGGTGGCCTTCATTAACTAACCTTGATAAAATAGTAATATTTTATATGTATTGTTATTCCTCTTAAATCATCTTTAAAATATATTTAGCATCATCTTATACACCATGTGCATCTTTAAGTCCATTTATTCACAAATAAAGTAAAAAAAAAAAATAAAAAATTAATCCATCCCTCTTCAAAGCCCAAAGCTTTATTTTGGCAATCTTGCACATAGTCTCATTCTCGATACCCCTATATGGCCTTTAAACTCATTAAACCATATCATCTACTCCAAAACATAAGTTTACATATTTTTCCAATGCTCCACTATAATTTTCAGGCATCTACTCCACTTAAAATCCATTCTCTAAAGTAAACTTGAACGTCAGCTCAAACTAGTGCACAAATGATTAGTTTTGATATTCCTTTGACCATACCCCTACAAAACCTTAATCCTTTCTTTAAAAAAAAAAAAAACTCTAGATCACTTATTTAAAAAATAAATTAAATATTAAATAGTATTTTTATTAACTAATCTCATCGAAAGGTCTTCCTGTCATCATTATATTTGGTGTTAGTGCGAATCCTAGAATGAGATATTTTATTTTGAATTTTTCCCAAATAAAAATAGCTTTACTGTGGTGGATTTAATTTCAAGCTTCAGAGTGATTCAAAACATTTTGAGGTGAAAAAAAATATTTTTATGATATTTAAATTTATATTAGTAGGAGGGAAATAAATTACTTGCAAGCCTGTCACAATAGAAAAATTGCTAAAAAAAAAAGGAAAATTGTTGCTTACTAGCAGAATTTTGTTTGACAGTAGAAGTGGCAATTTAACCAATGAAAATTCCATCAGTAACATAGTGCCAAAGTTTTGTGGCGGATAGACTACTAGAAACTTACTGGAAGACAAACCAATAGCAAGACCATCAATTTTTGTAAAGCCAGCGGTTACTTTCGGTGAAAAATATGCTGGAAAAGACTAGCAAAAACTCCACCATCTTACTTAAGCACTATGAAATACTGCTGGTGGAAATTCCACATGAAATGCTATCAAAAATATTTCTTTGAAATAGTTTTATTTCGCTTTCCACGATCGTGCTATTCTCACTTCACTCCATTTAATTCCTACTCACTCTCTCTCCATCAGTCACCTTTTTCACCGATGTTCACCTCCATCAATGACATGTTCACCTCTTTTTCGAAGATATTCACCGCTTCCATTGCCTCCATGTTGATTGCTTGATCTTTGACATTCCCGCTCAGTCTCCAAAATTTTGTTGTAAGTATCCCTTTTAGTATTTGTCATGGATGCTCTTCATAAACTTTTGCAAGTCATTGTACTAAGGCGTATGCATTTTGTTGATGATATTCATATATTATTGATAAGATTAAAGAGGCATTTAAGTGTTTGTTGAGTTACATGTATGCATTTTTTCATTGACGTTCAGCTCTGCCAGTTTTTATATGCAATTGGTTGGTCATTAAATGAGAAGCATAACATTAAGTTATGTGTTTGTAGAGATGAGAATACTCATGAGTGAGAGAGTCAACTTAGATGATTTTCTCACTTAAAATAGCGATCTCCTAATGACCTAGTTAGGAAAATAGAAGTATTATATTTGGCTTATGTTAAAAAGATCTAGAGGTATTATATTTGGCTTATATCAATAAGTCTTCTAGAATATATCCAGTATAAATTACATTTTCACACAAGTACCCCCTAAAGACTTATAAACACCTATCTTAGCATGGTTGGATTGAATACTAAGGTCATGATGTCACCCAACAGCGATCATGTACCTCTTTACTAATGTGGTAGGTTAAGACTCCTTATATTTCTCCTAAATGATAGAGACGCTGGGAGGCTGCTAGATTTTTCATTAACAGAGAACCTGTGTGAAATAACACCATATAATTTACAAGTGAAATTAAATTGAATATACTTTCCTTCAAATAAAAATTTATAATATCTAATATATTTATATATATATATATATATATATATATATATATATATATATATATATATATATATATATATATATATATATATATATATGCTGATTCAATTTAAGGGAGCAGTTCAGTGGAAGGTAGGCATCATCTATAGAGGAGGAGATTGATTTTGATTAGATATTTTTTTCTTATTACTAGACATCTTTTATATGTTGCATATTTCATATGTATAGTTATTTAAATATGTTTTTAACATTTTGCTGAATGTTTAATCTATTATTAAATTATTTGTTGAATGTTAAACTTTTTATTTGTGTTCAATGTTTGAATGAATATGGTATATATATATATATTATACAGGTTTATTGTGTTGTAAAAAACATAAACATAAGGGGTAGTGCTGAATTTTTTTTTCTTCTACAGGTTTTCATTAAATTATCAGCAAAAAATGGAGATATGAACAAATGTATCAAATTTCTAGTTAAAACTTACCACCAAAATTCTGACGGATAGTCTGTTCGACTAATCCGTTAGTCTATATCCTGCGAAATAATTTAACAGAATACTTGCTAGTACTAATAACTAAAAATTGATGCATTATACTGCTATATTTCACCGGTAAGCCCATTATGAATATTTCTGGGAAAACTTTTCCACCAGAAAAAAAAATTTCACATGTGAGTCTCACCATCAATTGAAGTTCCATAAAAAATCTGTTGGAAAAGAAGATTTTTTACAAAATTTTGTGATTTCTGGCAGATTTGGGCTGCCGATAATGTGTAATTTTTCTGCAGTGTATGGTGAGAGAAAAAAATTTCAATTAGTTAGCACCACTAAATAACTTAGAATTTTCTCTCTTGTGTGAACTAAAAACAATACTAGAGAGAACTACTTTGTGAGAGTGTGAGATCTCAAGATTCAGAGTGCTATTCAGACCAGTCTTAACAGACTAGGTGTTAGGTAACCTATTAAATTTTAGTATTTTAACATTATTTTCTTATATCTTAGTGTTTTTTATGCAAGTGAAGATTTGCATATGTTTTGTATTTGATTTAAGGAGTTTAAATGAATATTAAAAAAATTGGAATATTCTTTAGAGCTCCCTGTTGATATCTTTTTGGTGCTCATGTCTTGAGAAAATGTGCATTAAATTCAGTGCTCCAGCTTACGTCATAGGAGGTGGCACTATAATTCTTATAGGGAGCGTCGCATCTAGCACCGTGTGGCCAATTTTTGAAAATTACAAGGATCAAGGTATGTTACATAGAATCAATCCCAATTTTTAATAATTTAGTGTTTTTCATATTTTTTTTTTTTTGAATTTGTAATTAGGTTGTACAAAAATGCAGTATTATCATATTGTGGTAACTTTTATCCATGTAACTTTTGATATGATATCGGTACGATGTTCTTCTTATATATATATATATATATATATATATATATATATATATATATATATGCTGATTCAATTTAAGGGAGCAGTTCAGTGGAAGGTAGGCATCATCTATAGAGGAGGAGATTGATTTTGATTAGATATTTTTTTCTTATTACTAGACATCTTTTATATGTTGCATATTTCATATGTATAGTTATTTAAATATGTTTTTAACATTTTGCTGAATGTTTAATCTATTATTAAATTATTTGTTGAATGTTAAACTTTTTATTTGTGTTCAATGTTTGAATGAATAGTGTATATATATATATATATATATATATATATATATATATATATATATATATATATATATATATATATATATATATATATATATATTATACAGGTTTATTGTGTTGTAAAAAACATAAACATAAGGGGTAGTGCTGAATTTTTTTTTCTTCTACAGGTTTTCATCAAATTATCAGCCAAAAATGGAGATATGAACAAATGTATCAAATTTCTAGTTAAAACTTACCACCAAAATTCTGACGGATAGTCTGTTCGACTAATCCGTTAGTCTATATCCTGCGAAATAATTTAACAGATTACTTGCTAGTACTAATAACTAAAAATTGATGCATTATACTGCTATATTTCACCGGTAAGCCCATTATGAATATTTCTGGGAGAACTTTTCCACCAGAAAAAAAATTTCACATGTGAGTCTCACCATCAATTGAAGTTCCATAAAAAATCTGTTGGAAAAGAAGATTTTTTACAAAATTTTGTGATTTCTGGCAGATTTGGGCTGCCGATAATGTGTAATTTTTCTGCAGTGTATGGTGAGAGAAAAAAATTTCAATTAGTTAGCACCACTAAATAACTTAGAATTTTCTCTCTTGTGTGAACTAAAAAACAATACTAGAGAGAACTACTTTGTGAGAGTGTGAGATCTCAATTCATTCAGTGTTATTCAGACCAGTCTTAACAGACTAGGTGTTAGGTAACCTATTAAATTTTAGTATTTTAACATTATTTTCTTATATCTTAGTGTTTTTTATGCAAGTGAAGATTTGCATATGTTTTGTATTTGATTTAAGGAGTTTAAATGAATATTAAAAAAATTGGAATATTCTTTAGAGCTCCCTGTTGATATCTTTTTGGTGCTCATGTCTTGAGAAAATGTGCATTTAATTCAGTGCTCCAGCTTACGACATAGGAGGTGGCACTATAATTCTTATAGGGAGCGTCGCATCTAGCACCGTGTGGCCAATTTTTGAAAATTACAAGGATCAAGGTATGTTACATAGAATCAATCCCAATTTTTAATAATTTAGTGTTTTTGATATTTTTTTTTTTGAATTTGTAATTAGGTTGTACAAAAATGCAGTATTATCATATTGTGGTAACTTTTATCCATGTAACTTTTGATATGATATCGGTACGATGTTCTTCTTATATTGAATTTATTTGAATTTTTTTCTAGGAGATTTTGAAAAGAAGAAATTTTTATAAATTAAAAATTTTATTTTGACATCTTAAAATAGTATTTTTGTTTAATTAAAGCTTAAGAATAATGTTATATGTATTTTATATAATTTGGTTAATTTTTAGAAATATAAAATTTTCTTAGTAGTATTTATGTTGCTTACTACCATAACTTTTGATCAAATTAATAAGTATGATCAATTATGATAGAAATTATGTAATAAATTGAAATATGTTCTTTATTTTGCTCTATTGCGGGGAATAAGGTGGTTGAAGAGGTTTGGTGTAAAAAAAAAAAGAGTTTTAGAAGATCTGTTCAGGTTTATTATACGAGATGTTTTGGTGGCTAAAGGCCATATTCTGTTGTTATATACATAATATGAGAAATATTAGATGCTATATGTACTATATTATTTATTTAGATTCTGATGCTTGTTAGGAAAGTTGATATTTGCATGTTTTACATTCTTGCAACTTGTATAGTTTTGATGATTCCAAATATTATTATTTTATGTGTTATTATCTCCTAACATTTTTTAGAAGATTTGTTTTTTCTCTTGTGTGTACTAATATTTCAGGAAAATTGAACTCCAGACTACGAAGACTTCAAATCAAATTCAGCATAAAATACTTTGTAATTTTGAAGCTTGTACTTTTTATTTGAATTAAATTTGAGAGGGAGTGATTGTAATTGAGTGAATAAATTCACACACACTAAAGGAGATCTTGAAAAAGTTTTGTGCTGATCGTACGGGATGAACATTGTTCGTACAGGACGATCAGATCAGTTATCTCCTTGTAAGACCAATGGAACTGACAGGAACTGAACAGGAAAATTTTTTCTAAGTCCTGGTCGTCGAGGACGAAACATTTTCATCCTAGGATGAGTTGCTCTCTTTAAAGATTTCATCCAGACGAAGTCCAGTTCATCCCAGGACGATGGGAACCGAGTATGGCAGTTTTTGGCAACGTTCTGTAGTTATTGGAACTGACCTTTGATATAACTGTTCGTACCGGATAAAATTTTTCGTCCCAGGATGAACCTATTTCATCCCAGGACGAACCTATTTCGTCCTAAGATGAAATTAGTTCGTACTGATGCACAAATGGTTTGTATAGGACAGTTTTTTACACATTTTGTCCGTACTAACTCAGGTTCGTATGGGACGATCCACTGCATTGAAAAACTTGAAATTAGCAGTTTTTTGGACGGTTTTTCATGTCCTTTCTATATAAGGAGTCCTAGAAACTATTACAAGTGCCTTTGAAGTTGTTTTCTCTTGAGAGGGATCATTGAGTGTGAGTGTTTGGGAGAGATTGTAAGAGTGAAGAGTGAGAGATCAAGTGAGGGGTTTGTGAGGGATTCACAAGGTTACTTGAAGAAGAAGATCTCTTTGTTTGTGCCCATCTCCTCTGAAGGCTCTCAAGTGAACTTCAACAACATCGGTCTGGTTCTCTGCTTACACTTGGAGAGTGTAAAAGGATGACAAAGTGTATCTTTGACAGTCATTGGGTCTTCGTTCTTTTGGAGAAAAGTGAAGAGAGAACTTGAAAGTGAGAGAGGAAAGGGTGGAGTTTGAGAGGGAGAAGATCCTTGAAGGAGATTTCAAGGGAGTGTGGAGGGGATATTCACACGGTTGCTCCGGCGAACTTGCACCTCAGTACCATCGGATTCAAGGGTCGTCTTCAGGGAAGTTTTGGCAAGAAGAAGATCTCTTTGGTGTCAAAGAACCTGGCTATTCCACCGCACCGGGGAAGGTGAAAGTTATTTTGTACAGGCTTCTCCGCCTTGCGTTGGGGGCAAAAGGAGAGTCACTTTGTGGTATTAGTACAATACTCGGAGGGTGCCTCCAGGGAGTGGACGTAGGTCAAGGTTTGACCGAACCACTATAAATCTGGTGTTTCTTTCTTATTTTTCTTCTGCATTTAATTTAATTTCAAGTTGTTTACTCTGATTGAAAAGTTTATTTTTAAACTTTAAATTTAACTTGCATTAATAATTAAAAAGGTTTTCTAATAATCCAAGAGTAGAAGCATAATTTTTAAATTACCAATTCACCCCCCCCTCTTGGTTAGCCTTGGGATATTTAATTAGGCTTAACATACTAATTCTTATTGAACGAGTTCCAACAAGTGGTATCAGGGCTTTGTTTCAAAATCATAAGTTTAGACTACTTTTTGAAAAATGAGTTTGGCTAATTTTAGAAACCGTAAAACATTAGATGGATATTCGATTGTTAGACCACCTTTATTTGAAAATATTTCTTTTGATTTTTAGAAAATTTGAATGTCTACTTTCTTGCAATCAATAGATATCGAATGTGACATATGATTCAAAGTGGTTATTCTGTACCGTCACGTATTATAGATGGAATCAAAACTTAGACCCCTTTTTCTGAATGGAGTAGAGCAGAATAAATTTATGCTGAAAGTTGATATTTGCATGTTTTACATTCTTGCAACTTGTATAGTTTTGATGATTCCAAATATTATTGTTTTATGTGTTGTTATCTCCTAACATTTTTTGAAAGATTTGTTTTTGCTCTTGTGTGTACTAATATTTCAGGAAAATTGAACTCCAGACTACGAAGACTTCAAATCAAATTCAGCATGAAATACTTTGTAATTTTGAAGCTTCTACTTTTTATTTGAATTAAATTTGAGAGGGAGTGATTGTAATTGAGTGAATAAATTCACACACACTAAAGGAGATCTTGAAAAAGTTTTGTGCTGGTCGTACGGGATGAACATTTTTCGTACGGGACCATCAGATCAGTTATCTCCTTGTAAGAGCAGTGAAACGGACAGGAACTGAACTAGAAAATTTTTTCTAAGTCCTTATCATCCAGGACGAAACATTTTTGTCCTAGGACGAGTTGCTCTCTGTAAAGATTTCATCCAGATGAAGTCCAGTTCATCCCAGGATGATGGGAACCGACTATGGCAGTTTCTGGCAATGTTCTGCAGTTTTTGGAACCGACCTTCGATATAACAGTTCGTACCGGACAAAATTTTTTGTCTCAGGATGAAACTATTTCGTCCCAGGATGAAATTAGTTTGTACTGATGCACAAATGGTTCGTACGGGGCAATTTTTTACACAGTTCGTCCGTACTAACTCAAGTTTGTACGGGATGATCCACTGCGCTGAAAAACTTGAAATTAGTAGTTTTTTGGATTGTTTTTCATGTCCTTTCTATATAAGGAGTCCTAGAAACTATTACAAGTGCCTTTGAGTTGTTTTCTCTTGAGAGGGATCATTGAGTGTGAGTGTTTGGGAGAGATTATAAGAGTAAAGAGTTAGAGATCAAGTGAGGGGTTTGTGAGGGAATAACAAGGTTACTTGAAGAAGAAGATCTCTTTGTTTCTGCCCATCTCCTCTGAAGGCCTTTAAGTGAAGTTCAACAACATCGGTCTGGTTCTCTGCCGACACTTGGAAAGTGTAAAAGGATGACAAAGTGTATCTTTGACAGTCATTGGGTCTTCGTTCTTTTGGAGAAAAGTGAAGAGAGAACTTGAAAGGGAGAGAGGAAAGGGTGGAGTTTGAGAGGGAGAAGATCCTTGAAGGGGATTTCAAGGGAGTGTGGAGGAGATATTCACACGGTTACTCCGGCAAACTTGCACCTCAGTACCATCGGATTCAAGGGTCGTCTTGAGGGAAGTTTTGGCAAGAAGAAGATCTCTTTGGTGTCAAAGAACCCGGCTACTCCGCTGCACCGAGGAAGGTGAAAGTGATTTTGTACAGGTTTCTCCGCCTTGCATTGGGGGCAAAAGGAGAGTCACTTTGTGGTATTAGTACAATACTCGGAGGGTGCCTCCGAGGAGTGGACTTAGGTCAAGGTTTGACCGAAACACTATAAATCTGGTGTGTTCTTTCTTATTTTTCTTCGACATTTAATTTAATTGCAAGTTGTTTACTCTGATTGAAAAGTTTATTTTTAAACTTTAAATTTAATTTGCATTAATAATTAAAAAGGTTTTCTAATAATCCAAGAATAGAAGTATAATTTTTAAATTATCAATTCACCCCCCCCCCCCCCCCTCTTGGTTAGCCTTGGGACATTTAATTAGGCTTAACATCCTAATTCTTATTGAACCTATTCCAACAATGCTAAGGGAACATTAAAAGTTTTGTTAGGTGCTAATTGTACTATGTTATGTATTCAAATATCAGTGTGAAGGAGGATTGTGATGTTTACTATTAGGTGCTAACTATACTGTGTTATATATTCAAATACTAGTGAAGGAGATATTTTATGTATAAGAGGGAATTTTATGGTTTGTTTCTATACACTAGAAATTTTAACATGAGGGATATTATGATATTTCCTATATGATATTTGTTTATATTTTATTTAATTTTCATACAATTTTAGTAGTCATTTGAATGCATTTAATTTTAGTATTTGATTCCATTTTAGCTTTTTGTATAATTCTTCAGTCATTTTGATTTGAGCTATTAATTTTATTTTAGGCAATGACAGCCTACTCAGCCATATTAGGTCACTGTTACTTTTATTTCCATTTTTAAGTTAGAAAAAGGGCAAGGAGCACGCTGAGTAGTTAGTGGCAGGCTCTAACCTATGTTGTAGGTATAAGCTGGCTATTTCAATTTTGTAGGCCTAGTTTTTATTTTATTATTTTCTTAATTGTAAAGAACTATATTAGATAAATCTTATATTGTATATTTATTTTTAGATGATATAAAGAAAATTAATTTTTGAGATATGTTTCACTTTATTTTATATTTAATAGTGGAATAGTGGTTTGTATAATGTGAAAGTTTTAGTTTTTTTAGTCCTTTTCCAATTAGATCTTGGGGTCTGTTTATGGGTTTTGTCATGTCTGAGCACAGTATGAGATATGTGATATTGGGTAATAACAGGTCAGATTGTCACGAAGAGAATGCTCCACACTTCAAAATAACCTCATAACTAGTATAATTTAAAATTTAATTATTATTTTTATTTTCTTTGTTAATATTTATGGTCAATTATAAAATTTAATTTGGATTAACTTGTGATAACTTGGATTCTTAGAGGCTTGGTAGTCAAACAATCTTTTTTTTTTTAGAATAGAAGAAGAATATTCACACATAAATTCTAAGAAAAACCAAAAACCTAGTATACCATAAACATATAGAAATGGAGGAAGATAAGTGAACCAGTTTAGGAATTTTGAAGACTTTAGCATTCCATCCCAAAGAGTGAAAGTTGAAACACAAACATATGATGTAATACATGACCAAAATAAACTTTTAGACCGGATAGTTTAAATGTATGAATTCTTTGACTGGAATAAAATAGATGACTATCAAAAAGTTACTTTTGCTAAAATGAATCTAGAATGAAATGCTAAAATTTATTGGATAAATACTCTAGCTAAGGAACAAATACTAGGGAGGGCTAGTCTCACTTGGTTCAAAATGAAGGAAATGTTAAGAGAAAAATTATTATTTTAGGCATCATGATAATAAATTTTATAGCCAATTACTAACTTTAAGATCAGGGAGAATTCTTGTAACTAAATATTTAAAGAATTTTGAAGACTTAATTTCTAGAATTGATTGTGATGACAATGATTGATAAATGTCAAATACATTTGTAATTAGACTAAGGAATGATATTACAAATGAGGTTGAATTATTTGACCCTTAAAACCTAAATAAATGCTTTTGATTATGCCATATTGGTTGAACAACAAAAGAAATTAGTTCCCATCTCTAAAACTATGGCACTTTTAATTCACCCCATATGTCTACTATTAGACCCAATCCTGTTATGGCCTCAGCCCATTTTCTAAAAGCTCTTGTTGAAGGTGACTACAGGAATACTAGATAAATAATATATCTTAATTTCATAAAAGGGATAATCTATGTAAAGTAACTTCTATTCTTAGAAGAAACTAATAATTTAGAAGAAGTTTATGATGACACCCCACTGTATAATAAAGAATTGATACTCATCAATGGCCCTCAAATTAATGTAATAAATTGTCTTATAGTTGTTAAAAATAAAATAAAATACTAGAGAATAAAAAAAAATTCTTTAGGATGTGTGTTATGTTTAATGAAAAAAAGTGTAGGATAGTTATAAATATGGGAATTACAATTTATGTTTTCTCAACCCAAACCCTTTTAAAGCCAACCTAAAAATTGAACCTCATCTCAAGTCCTTTCATGTTAGATGAGTCAACCACACATATCTTCTAATCACTAAAAGATGTCTTATTCTTATAAATTTTGCTAGCTATGAAGATCAAATTTGGTGTGAGGTTCTCTCATAGAGATTGCTCACACCATATTGGGAAGACCTTGGTTGTATGATTTTAATGTTATTCATTATAGTAGAGAAAAATATATCATTCTTCGAATATAATAATAATATGATTAAACATTTACCAATAAAACCTCTAGAATAAAAAACCCTTTATTACACCCCATAGGACCAACTATGATTTCTCATCCAAGCCCAATTCACTGAAAGGTGAAAAACTTCAACTAATTGAAAATAAAAACTCTATTACTAATGATATTATTATCAATTCAGAGCAAATTTTGTTACATCTATTCCATCTTCTTATTTGAGTTCTTCTTTGAACTCAATCATACTAATGGTAAGATTTGGAACCTTACATAAAGAAATTTTTGTTCTAATTATTATTCACTTATTACATGTAAACGAAGTCAAACCATAATCTAATGAGATTAAAACACTTTCTATTTCCATTCCTCTATAATCTTATGATATTTCTTCTATTGAGCTTATTGCTGAATTAAACCTACTTTGTGTCATTCAATATGCCATTAGTTTCATACATAGTTCTCAACTTTGTTGCAAATCTAGGATCTGTAGTCTATTATTTTGATGATGACAAACACTATTGATTGAATTGTTTATTCTCGAGAAATATATTGGATAATGTTTGTGTTTTGTGCACTAATGATTAAAGGTATAATACTCAAGAAGACTTAAGACTAAAGGATGGGTAGGTTAGGATGTTAAGTCAAAAGAGTCTATATTTTTTATTTTCTTGAGTCAGGCCACATCAGAGAGTATGCAATTAGGTGACCATGAACACACACATAGGGAGAGAGTGAGAAAAATTTTTAAAAATTAAAATTTCCTTAACTAATTATACTATACAATTAGTTGTAATAAAGAATGGTTCAACAACTAAGTGAAATCTTATGCTAAGTAAACTAATTATATTGTACTATATGATTCATTTTGTTATCAAAATCCTAGCCACCAGATTAATTTAAGTAAGATTTTGAAATTGATATTTTGAACTAATTGTATTGTACGATGCAAATTATACTATACAAAAATTAGAAATCTTACTAAAATTAACCCTCATGATTAGTCAACCAAATCATGGTTTTATTAATTATAGTCAATCATATTATACGATGTCGATCGTACTAGATGAGATATAGAGATTAAATCTCATCATCTAGAGATCATACCAAATGAAACCATAATAATGGACCTAATCATACTAAATGATGATGATCATACCAAATGGTTGGATGAGACAAATTTGGTCACCTAAAAAATTGTACCAGATGAAGCTACAATTTGTTAACAAATTGTATTGTATAATAGTCATATCGTACGAGATGGTTAACCTAAAATAACTAACCATACTATACAATGAGAACATTATGGCATGAGTGACATAGACAAATTTCTATCATTCCAGGAATCATCCCATACAAATGGAGGAAATTAAATATCGTACTAAATGATATATGTATCATACTGTACGATGTGTTCATAAAAATTGAATAGTTTGTTTGAATGATTGTTTACATCATACTGGATGGGACTAGATTTAAACTGATCGTATTATACAAACTTGAATTATAATCTACGACCACTGATGACCAACTTAAAATTTTTGGGTTTCTTAAAGCCTATTATAAAAGTAATTCTTTAAACTTTTTTTTAAAGAGATGTGGACAGAGGAATTGAACGTGACTACAGGAGGAACTCTAGGAGGGTGCTTTTGAAGAAAATTAGGGTTTGTGAGAGGAAGGAAAAGCTGAGCTAGAGTGTGAGGGATAAGTAGTGTGGGGGGATCACATGGTTGTTTCGAGCTAACAACACGCTTACTCCTCCTGTAGCCTTTGTGAATCTTGTAGGTGCTCTCTAGGAAGAGGGGCTTCTTAGTCCAATCATCGAGGTTTTTTGGCTTCTCCAGGATGAAAAAAAAGGAGTCAAAGTTCACTGCCTTTTCTAAAAGAGTCAATATTCCCTACTTGTGAAAGGAGTTTTAGTCCTCTACCGCACTAGGTTGGGGGAAGAGGTTTGTAAAGGCTTCCTCACCTTGCTTAGGGAGCAAAGGGAGAGTCACTTTGTGTTAGTGCAATACTCATAGTGGATTACTCCAGGAAGTGGACCTAGGTCATGATTTGATTGAACCACTATAAAATCTGATATGTTCTTTCTGATTTTATTATCTACATTTTACCTTTTACCACTTCATTTTCAATATAATTATTTGGTGATATTCTGAGATCAATGTTTTGTTATACAATTTAGAATTTCATCGTCATCACTTAAATTGTTATTAAAATTATTAGCTTCCACATTACGAAATTAAATTGCCTATTTCAAAAGCTTGAAAAATCTACAAAAAATTAGTACTCATGTTTAGGATTATTTTTAAAAGCACCAATTCACACCCCCACCCCCCTCCTCTTGGCACATCTTGAACTTTCAATCTTGCCAATCATCCTCACTATAGAATCTCATTGAAAATAATGACATTAAAAGATATGTTGAGAGGCTTTTTTTAAAAAATAATTTATTAGAAGAGTCTTAGTCATTAGGCATTCCCAACTTTGTTTGCCCATAAGGAAGATGGGATATGGTAAATGTGTGATGATAGTTGAATACTAAAAATACATAGTATCAAATATAGATTCCATATCCTCAAAAATATAATGGGTTACAATTAAACTTATGATAAATGTTTTCCTTAAATTAATGTAAAAGTTGTTATCCTCAAATCAAAATTAGATTATGAGATGAATGCAATTAGGGCTGTCAATTTATGTCGACGGTTCGGGTTCGGGTCAGACTAAAATTTTACCTAGCTTTTTCTTACCCTACCCGGACCTGATTTATTTAGGTTTTGACCCTACCCGGGCTGTCAATTTGTTTCGACGGATTCATAGTTCTAATTTATTAAATGTATGAAAAAATTGAAATTTGAAAAATTAATTTGCTATTAAAAAAATCTGATTTTACAAAGTAATGCATACAATAAACTTGTAACTTGTATTTCAATTATTTAGATTAAATCTAATAGTTTATTTATAAATTATAAATTTACATATTACATTGATTAAAAAGTACAAACTACAAAGCAAATAATTTAGAAAAAAAACTCAAATTACATTTCTTAGTTCTTATACCATTACACGGCTACACTTTAACTTGAACTCTTGAAGAATGAATATATCATTAAACCTGTATTGTCCTACACTTCAACTTGAATTAACTACAAAAAAAAGAAGGTTAAACAATTAAAGCTTAAAAGTAGTAAATACATTAAAATGTTAAAATTCCAAATAATGAGATTATATAAGTGTATAACTAGAAGCTTTATTCAAACAGTTCAGGTAAACCCTCCAACACATTTAGCTACTATTGAGAAGTAACTCAAGTGATTAAATAATATATATTTGATTTTTCTATATATTACCATCCAAAGCGGCAGTTTGCATTAAACTTAAAGAATTAAGGTAGTATCAATGAATTAAAAAAGTTTTTTTTTTTTTGAGGAAATGCAAATAGCAAATTTTATTAAAAGAAAACTACAAACAATGACATTCCTTCTTCAACAAATTGAAGAATGAAGGAGGAATTTTATTGGAACTAATGTCATCCCAAAAAAAATCTGAAATCAAAGCTAAGTTTGCACAAAGATCCACTAACTTGTTACCATTTCTTTTTGAATGAAGAAAAACAATTTGCTTGAAAAGAAAAAGAAAATCTAATTCACCTGGGTCCATGTTGATGTTTCTTGGATCCACTTTATTGAGAATCTCCTTAAAGAATTTGATAACATTTATGTCATCACCTTCAATAATTATACATTTTTCTTCAAACATCCAATCTTGAACAAATTTCTAAATAGAGATGATAGCTAGAATCTGAAGCTGTGCACTATCCCAATGTCTGTAATTTGATCCAAAAGCATATAAGAATCTACCTTTGCAATCTCTAACAACGCCTCTGATACCAGCATTGTTATTCTTACATAACGCTGCATCTATATTTATTTTTATCCATTTAGGAGGTGGAGGATGCCAAGGTTGTAAAGAAAGCTCATAGAGCTCGTTGACATCCTAGTTCTCCCAAATAAGATTCTTCTTGAATGATCCAGTTGAATTGCAAATGGAATTTGAAGCTATGTCTGAAGAGCTATCTTCTTTTCCTTGATGAATTAAATTATTTTTGCTTTTCCAACAAAGAAAGATTACGGTATAAAAAAGATTACATAAAAAAGGATTTGAATTTGTTAGATACTTCTGTCTTTGATAACAATCTTCTAGGGAAGCAAAAGATGGAGTATTAAAACCCCAATGATTCAGTAACATGAAAATCTGCTGTAGTTTTTTTACAGAAGACATCAATATGTTCTTGGTTTTCAGCTCAAGAACATCCCCTTGGGCAAGTATCAATTTCAATAAATCTTCTATACTTCAAAAAATGATTATTAGGAATCACATTTCTCTTAAGCCTCCACCAAAATAGAGAGATTTTTGGCCTCAATTTAACTTTCTTCATCCATGCCCAGTCATCCTCCTCGTCTTCATAAAATTCTGAAACAGCATTTATCATAGAAGATATAGAGTTGCCTGAGTATTTATACATCAACTCCAATTTATCAGATGATAAATTTGAATGAATTGGCACAGTCAAAATGACTTTTACCAATTCATCAAAAAAGTCTTTTAGCATTTCTTCATTCCAATTAGCATCCTTCAAGAATCCTGCAACCAATTACGTATCTTCATTCATGTTTTTGCGAATGTCGGCCATTTGTTGATGCTTCTGTTTAAGATCCAGATGTCATTGATAGTATTAATCTTCTTGCCATTTGATATTCTCCATCTCACAATTGAATGAAGATGTTTGGCTCCGCTCAATATAATTCTCCATGTAGTAGAAGAATTAATACGGTGAGGCGGATTCCAAATTTCCTGCCCATATCTGGATATCAGAGTTCTGTTCAGCAATGAGTTGGGTTTATCCATGAGATTCCAAGAAAATTTTGCTCTAAGAGGACCAGCTTTCTTCACTATAGATTGGATTCCCCAACCTCCATATTTTTTAGATTTATAAAGGACATCCCAAGCAATAAAATGAAGTCCTTTAATGGCATCATTCTTGTTCCATATGAAATTCCTACACATCTTTTCAAATTCATAAAGAACTTTCATTGGAACTAAAGAGTGTGATACTAAGAAAATTGGAAGTGTGAGGCATGCTGAATTTAGAAGAATCAATTTTCCTGCTAATGACAGAAGTTTGTTTCCCAATAGATGAACCTCTTGGCAGCTTTGGTAAACTGATTTTGAAAATTTGAAAATACTAATCTTCCAAATGCAATCTTGATGCCCAAATACTCGATCTCTTCTACAATTTTGACTTCAAAAATCTTTTCAAGGGATCTTCTCTTATTTCTTTTCACCGATTTTCCAAAGATAATAGAATTTTTCAAGCAATTGATTCTCTGTCCAGTCCACTTGCAATAGTCTTCAAAGATTTTTCTGATCTTCTTCATACTTTTATTATTTGCTTTCGAATAACAAATAATATCATCTGCATACATAAGATGTGAGATTAAAGGCGCATTAGGAGCAGCCTTTATTCCAATATTTCTTCCTCTTTGTGCAAAGGCATCTGTTAATAATTGTGCACACATTATAAACAGATAGGGTGATAAAGGACACCCATGCCTAAATCTACTTTTTTGCTTCAATCCAATATGTTTTCCTCCCATTAAAAATGATATCAAATCTCAGCTCTCTAAAACATTCCAAAATTAAATTAGAAAAGAACTTTGGAAACCAAAAGTTATCAAGAACTTGTGCTAGTGTTGACTAGCTCATGCTATCATAAGCTTGTTCCATATCAATTTTAATAGCAATCATTCCCTTCTTAGATTTGGAATATTTAAATTTGTTGAAGAGCTCCTTAGCAAGCAAAATCTGTTCTGACATACTTCTCCCTTTTATATAAGCATACTGATACTCAGAAATAATTTTAGGGAAAATCATCGTCATCCTATTTAATAACATTCTAGCCACAATTTTGTACATAGATTTGCATAAGCTAATAGTATGATAGTTTGAAGCACTCAAAGGATTACTCACCTTTGGGATCAAGATAACATTGGTATCTTTCCATTCAGGACAAAAAATTCCAGTAGTGAAAAAGGAGTTTATAGCCATCCAAACATCTTTTTAATAAGACTCCAATAGTATTTAATGAAGGAGTGAGAGATACCATCATTACCTGGAGATTTTCCACTCTCCAAATTTCTGATCACCTCTTCCATCTCTTGAAAAGAAAAATTCTTCTCTAGCACTTTAACTTTTGAATCAACCAGAGAATAAGATGGGTCAGGCCATCCCGTCAGCTTACAATTTCATTTCTACCACTTGGAGTTAAAGTAGCAACATAGGTAATTCTCTATTTGCAATTGATCTTCCAAGATCTCACCATTATCATCTTTAATTTGCTTGATCCAGTTAGAATTTCTCCTAGCCAATGCATAAGCTTGGAAAATTTTAGAGTTTGAATCACCCTCTTTTATCCATTATATTTTAGCCCTTTGCCTCCACCAAGTACCAAGTCTACCAATTGTTGAATTGAGTAGACTGATTTTATATCTTAAAACTTGCAGCTTGCTGACCGAAAGCCCACCTAAGGAAGATTTCTCCATTTGTAATTCAAGGATCTCTTCCTTAAAGTTTTTCTTAAGTTCTTCTAGGCTCTTGTGTTTAGCTCTACTCCAAAAAAATAGAGCCTTTAAAAATCTTTTGAATTTTGCATTAAGAATTTCAACATTGATACCTCTCATTGGCTTCTTCCAAGATCTTGAAACAATAGCATATGATGCTGGGAAAGTAGCCCACACATCCCTCATACATGACAACTCTATTTTTGCCAAAATCTGAGGACAAAATCTTCCTAATTATTAGGCAATGGTCAAATGCCAACCTTGCCAAATGCCTGACTGTTGCCACCTTAATTATCTTCAAAGCTACTGAATTAATTAAGCACCGATCAAGTCTTTGTAAGATATGAGCTTTGCCTTCTTTATTATTACACCACGTGAATTTTTGGCCAACTATGCTAACTTCATTGAAGCCACAATTAGTCATTAATGAGTACATGTCTTGTATGCCAGTTGAGAATACAAACTTTTTTCCTCCCTTTTTATCTTCTTGCGACAGTAAGCAGTTAAAGTCCCCACCTACAATGGTCGGATCTTTCAGATTTGCTATAGTTTCCAAGCAACTCAATAGATATTTCCTTATGAAATAGTTTTTGTTTCCATAAACAGTAGCTATATTCCATATGCCTTTGTTAGCAATATTTAGCTCACCTATCACCACTTGAAAGTTAGCTTCTATGACATTAAAAGAAGCAATATCCTTTCTCCAACAAACTATGAGACCACCTGAAAGTCCATCAGATGGAATAAGAGAGTAGTCCCATTTTTCACCAAGAAACATATTAAATTCATTAGAATTCATTTTAGAAATTTTTGTTTCAACCAAACCAACAAATAAAGAATTATGATCCCTCACAATTTCCTTTAAATATCGAGAGGCTCCACTTTTCTAGCCCCTCTACAGTTCCAAAAGAGAACTGACATCATTTATGTATGTTAATGGGATTGCTCCCATTAACATTTTTCTTTTGAATGTATGTTCTTCTACTTCTAAGCTGAAGATTATTCTTGCCAAGTGACTGGAGTTCTTTCTGTAGCTTGATTTTTGCTGTCCCAGCATAAGATTAGTCTTTCTTAAACCTCTCAGCTTGATTTGAATCTCTTAATGATGAAGCCATAAATTCTACCTGATTCCCTTCAGAGATTTCACCTTCTTCTATCTCACTTTTGTCAACAATCTCTTCTATATGCATAATATTTACATCTTCACATTCAGTGTATAAAGCATTGAATTGATTAACATGAACAATGCTCGGATTTGCAGCATCAATAACCAACTTAGCTATTGGTTTGTCACAATCTTTTGAACAGACATTTTCTTCAACATTTTGAATAACTAGCAATACTTTGCTTTGCTCCAATGATACATCTTCATCCAAGTTCAACTTGCCAACTTCTGTAGTCTACTTATCATCTACTTTCTTCAAAGTAACATTAGAATCTGGAACTGCAATCTCTTCTTCTAAAGCGTTTCTTGTGATATGCTTTTCTTTGACAACATAGAAAGCAGCAGTTATTGAAGGCAGTTTAACACCATCTTTAAAAGGAACTGGAACAAGTTTCTTCTTCCCATATTTGACATGAATCCATGGGCCATAAGACCCTTAATTTTATTCAATCATCCTCTCCGAATTATCTATAAAGCCTTTGTTCTGCTTTTCACAATTTGAAATGATTAGTTTTGCCCCTTTTCTTTCTTGAGAAAAATCTTCAACTAAGTGACCAATCTTTCCACATTTAAAATAGAAATTGGAGATTTTTTCATATTCTAGTTTTTGAAAGAAACGCCCATTCTTTCCTTCAATCCAAACTCCCAACGGAAGTTGCTTGTCAAGGTCTAGACGAATACAAACTCTAGCAAACTCTCTTTTGTTCCAATGGAACATATTTCCATCCAGAAATAAGGGAGTGCAATACGAGTTATGTTTATTTCATTCCCAATAGTAAAGAATCAAGTGTGGCATTCTTACCCATATTGGAGATGACAACCCTTTCAATGATGTAGGTGAGAAATCTGCTGTCCATTTATCCAAATCGACAATATATCCTCGAACATACCAAGGACCTCCTGCTAAAACACCTTCCATGGCTTCCATAGATGAAAAAGAGCATAACATATAGCCTAGTCCATGACTGGTAAAATGATATTTTCCAAATTTATCCTATTGCCGGAGAAGCTCATCTACAATAGCATAAAATGGGCAATTACTTCCGAACACTTTCACTACAATAGAATAATTGAGCTTCTAAGAATTTATTTCAACTGATGGCTCAAAAAGCTTAACAGCTTGCCCGTCTTCGATCAATATAGAATTGTCTCTGATAAAATTGATTTTGATATTTGGACGTTTCTCCCAGGGATTTGATTTCTTTTCTTCAAAGACATTTTGTTTAACTTCTTGAGGATTTCTACAATCATCTTGTGTTCCAACATTCACATTTTCAATAACAGAACCATTTTTGTTAATGACATTCCCAAAACCTTTACTGAAAAGATTCATTTTTGAAGACGAAGACGCTTCAAAGTCATTCAATCCACCTGCCATATTAACATTCTAGATCATTTTCAGAGTTTTGAATTGTAGCTCATGCATCACATGTTTTCCTTTTCTAGCTATAGGCGATAATTTCTTCAATGAATTCTCAACTGGCTCTCTGATCACTAACGGTCCAGGCGACCTGATATTCTGAATCAACACTTGAGAAGAAGATCTCAATTGGGTACTTAGATTTTTCGATGGCGATGAACATGACGACTTTCGGCGGTCAGAATTGACCACCGATGAAGCCTCCGGCATTACCAAAAAATCCGCAGCAAAATGCGGGAATGAGAAAATTTGAAAAATTCAAATTAATAAAGTATATGCTCTTGATATAAGCTAACATAAATGCCACACGGTTGCAATAGTATTAACCGAATTACTCCCAACACACGAAGGATATCACTTTTAGTTTAGAAGGTTTTTCGTCATTGTTTGAGCTTTCATAGCTATACCCTTTAGCCTTTACCTTAATTCATGAAATAGATGAGTTCATTAAGCATCATAATTTCAGATTAGACTCATTATAGCAGCAGCCTTAAGCTTCAGAAAATAGTTTGTAAACCCAACAGGAAAGCTCCAGCACTCTAACATAACACCCAACAAGGCAACCAGTTTTAGAAATCATTTAACAATAGAACCCTTAAGTATCATGTTAATAATAGTAAAAATAGACACAAAAGGTCCAAAATAGAGAAAAGAATTTCACAAAACAAATAGCAACAACAACAGGTCTATAACAACAAATACTAAAGCAGCAACCACCAAACAATAACCTTGAAGAACAAAAAAGAGGACCTTGTAAAGTCTAAACATGATCGACATAGTTTAAGAAATAATAATAAAACTTCCTCTCCACTCCCCAACACCAACGAGGCAACTTTGTTGGCTGAACCTTTGGCATCTTCAATATCAATTTATGAAATACCCAAGTTTATGATATCCTCATTTACACCCTGAAGTTTTGGATCATTCATAACTACAAAAAAATCATATTACTAATATATTATAAACTTAAGAGGAAAATTAGTTATGATTTAATGTAAAAGAATTGAACAATTACCATTATCTCCATAAAACAAATCTTTACTCCACACTAAGGCTTCAACAGTGTCAGGTTTTAAAGCACTTCTTTATTGATCCAATATTCTACCACTATTATTGAACGCACTTTCTAAAGCTACTCTGGAAATGGGAATGCATAAAACATCTCTAGCCAAGCAGCCACTTCAGGATACCTGTATTGGTTACCTTTCCAAAAATGTAATATGTCTAACTTAACCTTCCTATCAATTTTTTATTTTTCATGATACAATTCAAATTGTGACTTCCTAGACATACTTGTAATAAATAACATAATCAAGAATGATGAATGCCGAGTTCCACCTCGTAGGAACATCTTGTCTTAATCCCTTCTTTGATTCAAGATAACTTTGCTTGACACATTCCAAAAGTTTTTACTTTCTAGCTTGTGAACCTTTCACATATTTAATGAAAGTTTGACATGGATGTTAAGCCCTTATGAACTAGTCCCGAGGCTAACCAAGAGGGAGGGTGAATTGATATTTAAATCTTCTTTAAATAAAAGAGAAATCTTTTAATATCTTACAGTGGAAATGAATTGAATCAATAATAAAAAAATCAATCAGAGATTTCACCCAATCAGTAAATCACAATAAAATTAAAGTGCAACAATAATAAAGGAAAGAAAACACCAAATTTATAGTGGTTCAGTCAAACCTTGGCCTACATCCAGTCCTCGAAGGCACCCTCTGAGTATTGCACTAAACTCAGTATCTCTCCTTTAGCCCCCATAGCTAGGCGGAGAAGCCCTTGCAGAATCACTTCCACCTTCTTCGGTGCGGTGGATTAGTCGGGTCCTTTGACACCAAAGAGATCTTCTTCTTCCCAAGACTTCCCTTAAGATGACACTTGAATCTGATGGTACTAAGGTACGAGCTTGCCGGAGCAACCGTGTGAAACTCCCCTCCACACTCCCTTGAAACCCCCTCCAAGGATCTTCTCCCTCTCTCAAACTCCACCCTTTTCTCTTCCCTTTCAAGTTCTCTCTTCTAGTTTTCTCCAGAAAAATAAAGCTACATTGGCTACCAAAGACACTTTGCAAGAGACAAAGCTTAAATAGAGGGCTTTGAAAAACCCTAAAAATTAATCTTGGAAGCAAAAATTATCCAAGACGATCGTAGATCATCCTGTACAATATGCTTAAAAAGAGGGCTC
Source organism: Dendrobium officinale (assembly GCA_019514585.1). NCBI lineage: Eukaryota > Viridiplantae > Streptophyta > Magnoliopsida > Asparagales > Orchidaceae > Dendrobium > Dendrobium officinale. Next base: position 37,288,087 of record CM033687.1, read on the forward strand.
CAAAAAACCCTAAAAACTCAATTCTGGTGCCACATATCATTTTGGACAATCGCAGGATCATCCCGTATGATGTTGTGAATTTAACCTGATAGTCCCGAATAATATCTGATAGTCCTTGACGAACAGTACAAATTTGTACGGATCATCCAAGATAATATTATGGATCATCCTGGATGATTAGAAGAAAAATTATGATATTTCATCTAGGATAATTTAGGAAAATCAACTATGTCGACAAATATCATCCGGTACGATATACAAATCATCCAAAATGATCTGATTGAAAAATTTAACCATAATAAGTCCCTTAATAACATGATTAATTTAGGCATGATTGGTATTAATCATCCAGGATGATATAGATCATCCATGATGGTTAGAACAAAATTTGAATCTTAAATCATTGACTAAATTTTAATTGGCGACAGTTTTGCAAAATCATAAAGAATCATCATGGATGATCCAAAATCGTCCAGTATGATAAGTTCAATAAGCTGATCATTTTGGATGATATAAATCAGCTAGTACAATTAGTTCAAAACTTGAACTTCTAGTTATGACTCAATCTCACTCCCCCTGAGTGTGTGTGTGGATGTTCACCAAGCAAGCATACACCTTTACATGACTTAACTCAAGAAATCAAAACTACATTAATGAATATTACAAAAATTGTTACAACATAATCTATTCTATCCAATCTTGAGCCTTGAATCTTTATTGTATGGTGCATGGTATTCCTGAAAAGTTAGTATACACACAAATAAACATATATTGCAAATACAGATAGACAACAACAAGTGAGCCACAATATTTGTTATCATAAAAAATATAGCTCATAAGCTCGAGTTGCAACATTTAATACTTTCTCTAAAATTAACAATAAAAAGTTCAACCTCTTTCAATACCTCTTGGATGATAAGATTCACAACATGAGCATAACATCTTATGTGGAAAAAAATCACCCTTACATAATAATGCACCACTCAAATTTAATCAGTTTCTTAAGAATTCAGCAAAAACATTATTTACTGAAGTATTATTTAGAGTTATACTTAATATTCTATTCTAAATTTTTGATTCAGTTAAAAAATAGTGAAGCTTCTCACATAAAGGAATATTATCATGTGGTGGTGGCATGAAACCAAAATTGATTATCTTTTTTTGCAAGAACAAATTGTTACCAATGAAATGCGCAGTCAAGAAAATGAATCCATTTATATTAAATGATTTCCGTAAGCCATAAGTCAATGAAATTGAACTGGTACATTTTAGAATCTCCTTTTGAAGAACGCATTTCTGTTTAGTAAATGTCTTCTTGCAATCACTTCTAATAGTGTTTCTAGATACTATTTATAGATCACGATGGAGATAATGCAACAATAAAAGAAGACCAGGCTATTCAACAACTAAAAAGGAATATAATGCATGGTTATGCATGCAGTAAATAACTCATGAAACTCATGCATGTAAAATATAGATTTAGACATAGAGATAGTTGAAGTAGTAGTTGACAGTAGAATAAGTTACCCAATGTCACGAGTGTCTCTCTTTTTTTACAGTTTTGTATATAACATCTTAAATTGCCAGTGCCATACTTGCTATCAAACTGATATATTGCCCCATATTTTCTACATTTGCATCTCTGCTTTCCATCACTTGGAAGGGGTAACATCTTAATAACCAGAAACCGTTGAACGCATTCTTCTTCTTTTCTTCGTGGAAGCTGGGTCATCTACATCTTTTTCATTAATATTACACAAATCATAATTATTTTTAATGTCAACTAAAATAGGAGCATTTCCTACTTGGACATTCTCATTGAATGGAGTACTTTCAACAACTGTGTTAGAATCCTCCATCTATTCAATAATATCTTAAAAATGATTCAATCACAAACAAACACATGGCTCTAACCTCATGCATTGCTATGATGATATTATTTTATGACAATAACAATATTATTACATTAAATGCCATGTAAATAGTTAAAAGACCAGCATGTAAATATTTATTATTCATGAACGCATCACCCAACCACCTAGGGTTTCAATTTGAGATGCTCAAAAAAAAAAAAAAAAAAAACCTTGTGAAAATTGAAAACTCAAAACAAAGACTTCAAATCATGTCATTTGCCAAGCAATCACGCTATCACCACATTTTCTCCAAAAGGATATATGGTTTTTGATATATGACGACATGGGGAGAGAAGAAGACTTGAAGGAAAGGAGGAGATTTGTAAGAATTCATCACATGCAATTCTTGAGAAATTGAGCCAGTGACAACCACTCAATGATGAAGAATGTAGAGGAAAAGTGGAAAACTAGGGAAAGGGCCAAGGTATGCAGAGGAAAGGCGGATTCGAATTGAAAGCAAAAAAGATCAAAAGAGTAAAAATGTTGCGTCATTTCACAAAAAAATAATTAAAGCTATTCAGCTATACAATGCAGTGAGGCGGCTCATGCGAACTTAATGCTTTAACGGGTTAAAATAGGGTCAACATCATATTTCTAGGTTGACCCAAACATAACCTGATACTCGAATTGGGTCATATTTTCTAAACCAAATCCGATCCATTTGCTAACCAGGTCGACCTGAACCCAAAATTTTATGGGTCAGATCTGGGTCGGTTTCGAGTTGTGTCAAGTATTGACAGCCCTAAATGAAATAATACTTTTAAAATCCTTGGTAGACTCTATGCATGGCTTCTCATGTTATTTAGACTTTCAATTACTCCTAGCAAATTCATTACTTTGATGAATACTATCCTTAAACCTTAAATAGGAAACTTTTTAGTGGTATATTTTGATGATCACCTATTTTTTAGTTTTAATAAAAATGAGCCCCCACAACACGTTGAAAAAGTCTTATAAATACTTGGCAAGAAAAATTATACATTAATTAGAAAAATTGTTTCTTTTTTACAAGCTATGGTATTTTTTTAGGATTTATACTTGACTCAAAAATGATATTGCAAAAGTTAGAGCAATTTTAGAGTGGCCATAACCCAAGAATATTACTAAGGTTAGGAGTTTCCATGATTTGTGTATTTTTTATAAAAGATTTATCACGAACATTAATATTGTTGTTGCCTCAATAACTTATTTGCTAAAATTGGATAAATTTTGTTGGACCCTACTTTATCAAAAGTATTAGATTAAATAAAGGTTCCAATTACTTTTGCTGCACTCCTTAGGCTTCTTGACTTTTCTAAAGCATTTTAAGTGACTTGCGATGAATTAGAAATTGATTTGGGAGAATTTTAAGTTAAGAGAATCACCATATAGTATTGTTTAGTGAAATTTGAATGAAGCTAATAAATGATATTCCACTTATGATAGAAAAATTTACACAGTAATTTAATCCTTGAGACTTTAGAGATATTATCTTCTACATAGGGAGTTAATTCTCAATTTATATAATCAAGACCTAAAATTCATTAATACTCAATGAAAACTGAGTCATTTTCATGTTAAAAGGGTTTAATTTTTATAAGATTACTCTTTCATACTAAAACGTAAGCTTGGAAATGTGAATAATCCTACTAATTCCTTGTCTTCGCTAAAATGTATAGCTTTTTCCCCTTAGAACTAAAGATCCTTGAATTCAATCGAATTAGAGATAAATATCAAGAGTGCCCTAATTTTCACTTACTTTATATTAAACTCTTGGAAAAATCCATAACTTTAGAAAGAGCACTCACAATCATCAATGTATATTTGTATAAGAGAAAATAACTCTATAGTCCTAGGACTTCTCTTAGAGATGTTCTCATCACTGAATTTCATTTTGGAGGAATAACTAGTTAGTTTGGGAAAGATAAGATTATATGTTTGATGGAGAATAGATTTTACTAACCTTCATTAAAATTATATTCTCATGATTTGGTGGCATAATGATTAAAATATCAAAATGCTAAAGCTATCAAATAGAAGTTTGAACAATAGACTTCCTTATCCGTTCCTTATACCCTTAAGAAGACTTATTAATGGATTTTATTTTAGAATTACATAGGATGGCTTGTGGTCAGGGCAATATTTTTGTTCGTGGTCATGACAATATTTTTGCATTAGCTAATAGGTTTTCAAAAATGATTCATTTCTTATCTTACACTAAAAAAATGTCGCATCTCATATAGCTAGGTTATGTTTTACGAAAATAGTATGACTCCCTAGTCTTCCTTCAACTATTATTTCTGATAGAGATGTAAAATTTTCTCATATTTTTGGAAGACGTTTTGAAAATTATTAGGAACCAAATTAAAAATTTCTTCAGTTATTCATCGTTAAACTAACATTTAAATTGAATTAGTTAATCACACTTTAGAAGACTTGCTTCAATTTTTTGTAGGAAAAAGTTTGGAAAATTGAGATTTACAATTGCCTACTTAAGAATTTTCTTATAATAGTATTGTATCTTGAACTACAAATACATTACATTTTGGATAGTGTATGGTCAAAATCCTTGACGACCACATGATTTAGGTAACCTACCCTTTTATGTATTTTTTGATGCAGCATTGTCAGGGCTTTCAGAGTTTTGTTGAAGACATAAGAAAGAAAATTATCTTAAGTAATGATATATATACTTCAAGGTCAAATTATAATTTTTCAACATGAGAATATAAATATGCTGATTTTGTTTAGATTCACATTAGTCTTGATCATTATCAAATGACCAACAAGAAGAAATTACATTTAAGGGCCTATGGTCTATTTAAAATTATTTAAAAATTTGGATCAAATCCTTATTTGATTTACCTATTGATATTTCCTCATTCATTAAGTTATTAATATTGAAGTTATTATATCTTTCGAATGAGTTGGCCAACCTCTGCTTGTTAAGTTTGACTCTTTATTAGGAGTTGATGTTCACATATATAGAATACCACTCTACTCACCTTCTTTTAAGATAAGTCTATTATTATAGAAGAAGAGCCTATAGATCTAGTTGATATTTAATTATTTCTAATTTGATGGAAGTACACATTCCAGTTGACCGAGCCTAATTCTAATTGCTTTGTTCCGAAGCAAAGATATCCACGGAGGCGGGTTCGTCCTAAATCCCTTGTAGGAGATACTTGGATGAGTTGAGAATGGATTAGAGAAGCTAGCCCCTCAATTGGTGGAAGACTAGTTGGATTTCAGCTCCACAAATCAACTCTTACAAAAATGTCAATATAACCCTATTCAAAGCCTAACCTCATTTTGGTACTCTTGCACCTAGTCTATTATCTATACCCCTACAAGACCATTTACCATATAAGCGTACAATCTATTCAAAATCATAAGTATAACTTATTTTAATCCTCAGACATCCTATTCATCCTTTAACGTCACTCAAAACTCATTCCCTAATTTTAACTTCAAAATTAACACAAACTATCCCAAAAAGGATCAGCATTGGTTTTCCTTTGACCATAACCGTGAAAACCCTTCATCTTTTCACCAAAAAAACCTAGATGACTTTTTTAAATAATAAATGAAATATTTTAAGCCATTTCATTAACTAATCTCAGCAAAAGGTCCTCCCATCATTATCATGGTGAGAGTAGTGAAAATACTTGAGAAATAACTATAGGTGATGGACACTAGTATTGTGTCTAGTGTCAAACATGATAAGTGAGTTTAATTAGGCAATGATGATCATTGATGTTAGCTGATGATGGGAGACGAAAATCAAGAGATTGTTGTTGCATGATAATAGACATTATTGTACGGTGATGATTTTTAGGTGATAATAAATTTCGTCCTTGTTTGATAGAAAGCAAATACAGTAAAAAAAAATGATAGTCTTAGTGGATGAAGTAGTGCAAGATAATTGTTGACGGCGGTTGTCAAGTAAGTGATGGTTTTCAGGTGATAATAATTTTCATCTTTGTTTTTTTATTGTAGTGCAAGAAGAATGTTGATGGTGATTGTCAATTAAACTTTTCATATTCTTCAAAAATGTAATATAACTTCAATTCTGGAGCCCTTTCATTTAATCTATCAAATGGCATCATAAAGTTTTTTTTATCATCCTTTCAAGTATTGATTTAGGGATATTTTGAGTGCCAAAAAAACACTTAGGGTGACGCATCAAATGTTTGGGAAATTTGGAGTCCATCGAAAGATGTTTACAAATATTAGATTTTTTTAAGTTGGAGTATGAATGCCCCAACTGTTGATTCTTATATTTACATCAAAATTTACATTCAATCCCATAAATTTTATGGCATATTAAAAATATTACAAAAGTGGGCATTTTTGATGGTACAAATATATATCAATCAAATATTTTACAAACCAAAGAAGTGTCGTTTAGCGTCAAATAGAACAAAGCTCTTATCAACTTAGCATCATATCTTAACAATGCCTCAATTAATCTTTAAAACAGAGATATTCGAGTAGTACTCAACAAAATCATCATAGATTTCCTAATGCCTAAATAAACCATTTGCCTAATCAAAGCTAAGTTTCTAATCTTTGCTTTTCAAATATCTTAGTATACCCATTTAATGAAAAAAAAAAAAGAAGAGAAAAGGAACATAATTAATTCCTTAATATATTATTTTTGGTCATAAGTAATTCTTCTTTGGATAAAAAGAACCTAATGCAGGTAATTAATTACGGTAAAGTTAAGCATCAATATATTTATTTTCTTTGTTTGCAATGATGACAACATCATCATTAACAACAGTGCGTACATTTTGTAGCCATTGTAACGTTAGCCAAAGCTTTTTAAGAAAAAAGTTGGTGAACAAATAATTAATTTAAGTGCCAAAAGGAAAACATATATGAATTTTTTTCCTGAAAGAAGAAATGGTAAGCATAAAAATAGAAGTCTTAGTGTAGAAATATAAACCATCATGTCATAACAATTCTAATTTTTCTAAAATGTTGAAAAATCTTGACGTTAATGTTTTTTTGGGGGGGAAATTAGGGGCAAAGCTATATGAGCAAATTACATGAAGAAGAATAAAACAGAAACAATGCTATAAAAAATAATAGCAACAAAATGTAATTAGGAAATTATAAGTGGAAATATAGAACCATGTAAATAAAATAAACTGAAGAAAACTCAACTAAAATTTGAACTTCAAATACAAGGAAAGCCATCAAGGAAAGCCAAGTTGCTAAAATAGCCATCAAAGGGGAAGGAATCATGGAATAACACTATTCTTCACTGTCTAGGCAAAAGGCAGCAAAAGAAAAAGAGACTTTGAAGATTTATTCATATAGAAACCAATCTATAAACCCCCAGCAATCAGTATAAAGTAAACCAATGAGCCAAAAAATAATTGTAACATTATTACTAGAAAAGTAGTCACTGCGGCAACTAAAGAACCAAAAATATCCAATCAGTAAAACCATCTCAGCATAATAAAAGCTGCACCAGCATCTTATGTTTCCAAAAATTAGTCTTCGTATACAATATAGCACACAGAAGAAAATGAACTAAGATGATGTTCAAACCTCATGTCATTCTACTTTTTCCAAAAAAAAAATGATAATAAGCAACAAATAATCACATAGTAGATGTTTACAACTATTAGTTTTTTTTTTTTTTAATTGGAGTTTGAATGCTCCAACTGTTGATTTTTATATTTACATCAAAATTTACTTTCGATCCCATAAATTTTATGGAACATTAAAAATATTACAAAATTGTGCGTCTCAGACGGTACAAATATATATCAATCATCATTTTACAAACCAAAGAAGTGTCATTTAGCGTCAAATAGAACAAAGCTCTCATCAACTTACCATCATATCTTAACAATTGTTGCGGGCTAGAAAATACGCGGCGATAGAGGTTTAATTCTGCGTCTTAGCGTTGAACGGATAACTAGCTCACACACAGAGAACACAAGATTTTTAACGTGGAAAACCCTTAAAAAGGGAAAAAACCACGGGGCCTAGCCCAATTGAAAATGATTCCACTAGAACTTTGAGTCGGTTACAAATGGTTGAATCACCTTCAGGGGTGTTCAGATTACAACTGGTTACTATCAAAAAGGAGTCGGGTATTAGACCCAGTATCACTTGGAAGATCAGATGTCGATAGTCCGGACGTGAGCTGAGCGTGGGGTCTGAATGTCGGGCCTTAAGCAGGACATCGAGTCTTTGACAGAACGTCGGGCCTTAAGAAGGACGTCGGGCCTCCAGCAGGGCGTCGGGTCTCCAGCAAGACGTCGGGTCTTCAGCAGGACGTCGGGTCTTCAGCAGGACGTCGGGTCTTTAGCAGTGGTGCAACGAAACTCCGGCGAGGCTTCGGTGGTGGTCCGGCGAGGTTCCTGCGGTGGTCCGGCGGTGGCCCGGCGAGACTCCTGCGGTGGTCCGGCGGGACTCTTGCGGTGGTCCGGCGGTGGCCCGGCGAGACTCCTGCGGTGGTCAGGCGGTGGCCCGGCGAGACTCCTGCGGTGGTCCGGCGGTTGCCCGGCTAGACTCCTGCGGTGGTCCGGCGGTGGCCCGGCGAGACTCCTGCGGTGGTCCGGCAGTCGTCGAAGAGGAGCTCCCTCCTCTTCTTCCTTCTCTTCTCTTCTCCTCTCTCTTTCCTGGATCCCCCCATTGTGATGAATGAGGGCTCTATTTATAGATTTTCTGGAGTGGCATGACCCGTAAATAGGTGTGAGATCAAGGGCGAATAGGGAGTGGTTTGAATGGATGGCCGATAGTGAACCCTTCGATCATGCACCGTTTGTTAGACATCTGAATGCTTAGTGATGTCGGAATTTGGTGATTTTGGACTCGTTGGATTCGTCTCGTCGAGCCGTTCGATTCGAGTATAAGCTCGTCAAAATCGGAGTCCGTTTGGTAACTCGAATTGTGGTTTGAACCTTCCAACAGCGCTTCGGGTTCATAATTTGGGCCCATTTGGGCTCGGATTGGGTCGAATTTGGTGTCGTTAGATTCGTATTTCCAAGACGCTCAGTTTGACAATAAGCTCGCTGAAATCAGAGTTCGAGTGCTCCCAAAATTAATTTTTGAAGTTTTCAATTAGCTTTTGCCTCGAGATTCGTGCTCGATCAAGCTAATTTTGTGATGACGTATCAGTTGCCCCCCCTATTTTCGGACATCGAAGCTCTAGGAGTCCGAAAATATAAGTGTCGATAATTTGCATTGGCCGAAACGCCAAAAAAAGCGTTCCGAAAATTAATGGCTTGCTCAAACTTGATCATATTGGCCCCATTGAGCTCCGAAAGTGTCGAAATCGAGTCCTAAACGTCGAAAAACTTGTCCGGGGACCCCAAAAACGTCCAAATCGGACCGTCCGGGCCGAAAATCGGGCCCGGACATACGTTGGCGGTCGAACCGGCCGGCTGGCCTGCCGGCTGCCGCCTGCCGCCGGCGGCGCCGGCGAGCTGCCACGCGAACAGGCGCGCCCCTCCTGGGCGCGCGGTTTGGCTGAGGCGGTTAGAAAATTTTTTTTTTTCTCTAACCGCTTGAACAGAGGCGGCTGCACAGCCGCCTTAATAAAAAAGGAATATTTTTTTTTAATTAATTAAAACTTTAATGACAAATTTCTATTTTTGGCTCAAAAAAATTCTAAAAAAATTCAAAATTTTTTCTTGAAAGGAAACAATTAATTTCCTGCATATTTATTTTATTTAAAATAAATTGCTCCTAATTTATTTCCTATTTGACTTTTTCAATAATAGGAAATTAATTAATTTTTGGGCATTAAAAAAAAATCAAAAAATTGGCCCTTAAACCTCCTTAGAAAACTATAAATAAGGCCTTAGAGCCTTATGAAAAACTCGCCCCTCTCCTTCTTCCTTCCTCTCTTCTTACTATTGAGGCCTTCCCTCGGTTTTCCGAGGCCCCTCTCTTGGCAAGGAAGTATGGAGATTTCCCCTTCTTCTCTTCCAACATATTCAGGAGGAATGTCGGGCGATCGTCTTCCACCGAGAGACGCTCCGATCCGCGGAGCCCCTAATCCGCAGTATGACTGCGAGCATAGGCCAAATGAGGAAGCGAGGATGGATGAAGTAGCGTCGACTATTACGAACGACTTTCTGTTTCTTTTTCGCAAGAATTATTACTTCCCGAATGATGTGAAGACGATGGTACCTAGGAGGTCCGATCGAGCTACTCTTCCTCTTCCCGGGTATATGACTGTTTCTGAATCTCATTTGCGGGCTGGTTTACGTTTTCCACCTCCTACCGAGTTGATTGAAATCTTACAAAGGTGTGAGGTGAGCCTATCCCAACTTTCGTATAGAGCGATGTCGGTGACTGTTGGATTGATTGCTCTCTTTCAGGACCGGGGGAGCTACTATGACGCCAGAGCACCTTTCACGGATGGGTCGGTTAACCAGCGATACTTATGGGCGTGTGACCTTTAGATCCAAATGTTGGATGTGAGTACCCGTGATGCTTCGAAGAATTGGTCAAACGCATTTTTCTTTGTGAAGAATGATTGTGGCTTGATAGAGAAGTGGGGGAAGATGAAGGACCTGCCATCTCCTCAGCATGTCAGCGAAGAAGACATAATGAGAGTCTTGAAGGTTTCTAACCTCGATCATCTTCTGTTTGAGGTTCGTCATATGAGCAAATATACTGAGGAAGAGTTCTTGTTCAAAGTTGGGTTATCATTCCATACTGGAAGGTCTGATGCGAGGATGTTAAAGCCAACATCCAGGGTTCCTGAGTCTCCTGCCCCTACTTCGAAAGCGGCTCCCAAACGACCAGCAAGAGGCGAAGATCCTCAGGTTTCAAAAAAGAAGAGGGTGGAAGGGACTGCAACTAATACTGACAAAGTTCTGCCCGATTCTTCCCCAGCCAAGTTGCGCATCCCTGAGGACGTTTTGAGCCACCAGTGTATCAGACACAATAAAACTAGCAATTTGGTTAGTAGCGTGTCTCACTGCTTTTATCTCTTTATTCTTTTGGGATGACTTCTAATAACCTTTTCTTTTTTATTTCAGCTGTCACGCCTTGAAATTGAGATTAATGACTGGAACAGTGAGTTTGTTAAGATCAAGTACCTCCAGGGAGAGTACAAGCGAAAGTACGATCAGAAGGTCAAGGAGACAAAGGTGCTTGAAGAAGAGTTGAGTGGGTGCAAGAATGAGTTGGCTAACATAATGCACTCCGTATCTCTTCAAAATCGGCAGGCAGATCGGCATCAAGTAGATCTGGAGGAGGCTCAGGCGACAATCACCAGGCTATTGAAGGATCAAAAGGCTTCTACAGAGAAGATATCATTACTTGAGGCAAAGGATAAGGAGTCTCAGATTCTTATTGCTGAAAAGGAGGCCGCTTTGTCTAGCCTAGAACCTTCAAGAGTTATTGAAGATTTCAAGAAGTCCATAGCATTCAAGACTATCATTCAGGATCACGTCGAGGAGGCTCGAGATCACATCTATGACATAGAAGTGAAGGGTTTGGAGTAACTGTATACTGAAGATGGATTTATTCGAGGCTTCTTTAAGGGGGTTCGCTTGATGCAGCGAAAGACCGGAGTTCAGGTCGAAGAGGTGACCCCTAGCCAAGCTTCAGAAGACTTTCCTTCAGATCCTGATGGCGACGAGGTAGAGAGTGATCTGCGAAAGGTCCTTGATCTTGATGTGGATGATGAGATCGTAAACATCGAGTAGATTTTTTAGATCCTGCAGTTTGCATTGATTTATCTCTCTTTTTTTTTTAGCGATTGTGATGTACCTGAGGTTTGTACTATTGTGTGATGTCTGTTTTGGCTTAGTGGATTGTTGATCTGTTTTCTTATGACTTACATATTCTAGTGTATTTATTCATCCTGAGTGAATTTTATTCATATTTGCTTAAGTTATTTTTCTTCCAACTTGTATACAGAAGCTCAGAAGGATCCTCCATTGATGCGTGATTAATTCAAAGTTATGGCGACGCCAACCTGTACGAAAGAGATTAAAAGAACCTACTAAGGGCATAGGACCTATCCAAGGTTGTATGTCAGAGCCTTGCTCGATGACGATAACCTGTGTGGAAGAGGTCGAGAGAATCCACCAAGGATGTAAGACCTAACCGAGGTTGTGTGTCAGAGCTCTGCTCGATGACGTTAATCTGTGTGGAAGAGGTCGAGAGAATCCACCAAGGATGTAAGACCTAACCGAGGTTGTGTGTCAGAGCTCTGCTTGATGACGTTAACCTGTGTGGAAGAAGTCGGGAGAATCCACCAAGGATGTAAGACCTAACCGAGGTTGTGTGTCAGAGCTCTGCTCGATGACGTTAACCTGTGTGGAAGAGGTCGGGAGAATCCACCAAGGATGTAAGACCTAACCGAGGTTGTCTGTCAGAGCTCTGCTCGATGACGTTAACTTGTGTGGAAGAGGTCGGGAGAATCCACCAAGGATGTGAGACCTAACCGAGGTTGTGTATCAGAGCTCTGCTCAATGACTTTAACCTGTGTGGAAGAGGTCGGATCGAATCCCCCTGGGATTGATCATCTAATGACTGAGCTATAAAAATAATTATGTGTTACTCAGATCAAAGATATTGAAAACAATTTTTCTCAAGGAAAATGCAGAAACAAAGTCTTTAATGCTTTTAAACAAATAACATGGCTCCCAAAAATAGCTTAAGGGAGGGAGAGACTACAAACATCACAAACAAACACTGAAATTAAAACACACACATAGTACTGAAAGTAAGGCATACAATACTAATTGACACTATCACGCTTAACTGATAGTATTTGCGGAGATTGTCTATGTTCCAAGTCCGAGGAAGCATCTTTCCCTCAGCGTCCTTCAACTTGAAAGTTTCGGGCTTTATCATGGCTCTACTAGGAATGGACCTTCCAAGAGGGGGAAAAGTTTATTTCGTTGAGGGCCTTTGCCTGCCGCCTCGATGCTGCATAAGACCAGATCTCCTACCGATATATATTGCAACTTTATCCTTCGGTTGTAGTGACAGGCAACTCTCTGGTGGTAGGCAGCAACCTTAAGCATTGCTTTATCCCTTGCTTCTGGAAGGAGGTCTATGTTGTGTCTGAGTTTTTCGTCGTTGACATTGAAGTCAAAAGATTGTACTCTATGGCTGGGGACTCCAACGTTGACGGGAATGACTGCCTCTGTGCCAAAGCAGAGGTTATATGGCGTTTCTCCAGTTGGGGTCCTTGTTGTGGTGCGATAAGCCCAGAGGACGTTTGGAAGCTCGTCAGCCCATTGCCCCCTAGCCTTATCTAGCCGTGTTTTCAATCCTCTCAGAATGGTTCGATTGGTGACCTCTGTTTGTCCATTAGTCTGAGGATGGGCCACAGTCGTGTGTACTAGTTGGATGTGGAGATCTTTACAGAATGTGGTGAAGACCTTCCCAGTGAACTGTGTTCCGTTATCAGTGATCACTTTTGCGGGAATGCCAAAGCGATATATTATGTTCTTCCATAAAAATTGTTTGGCATTTGCTTCAGTGATTTTTGCTAGAGGTTCTGCTTCTACCCATTTGGTGAAATAGTCCACAACCAAGATGATGAACTTCCGCTGTCCTGTGGCCATGGGAAAGGGACCCATTATGTCAAACCCCCACTGGGCAAAAAGCCAGGGACTTTGTAATGTCGAGATCTCTACGGCAGGTAGATGAGTGAGGTTGGCATGCAACTGGCAGCTGCTACATTTTTGTATGATCTCTGATGCATCCTGCTTTATCGTTGGCCAGTAAAATCCTTGTCTTAGGACCTTTTGGGCTAGCGCCCTTCCGCCCAGATGTTCCCCACAAATTCCTGAATGTACTTCCCGAAGTGCATAGTTCGCCTCTGAAGGAGGAAGACATTTGAGGTATGGCCCTGTGAAAGATCGCTTGTATAATTCTCCATTAATAACGGTGAAGTTTGACGCCTGCCTCCGAAGTCGTACTGCCACCGTTGAGTCTTCTGGAAGAATACCCTCTTATAGAAAAGTGAGGATGGGATCTATCCAGGAAGCTTCTTTTAATTCGTCTATTGATTGAATTATCCATGGACCTTGAATGCTCAGAAAGTGAATCTCTTCAATATATTTTCTTGTGAAAATATCTCCCGTCGTAGAAGTGGCTAGCTTGGAGAGAGAGTCTGCCCTCGCGTTCTGCTCTCGAAGGATGTGGACAACTTGATGCTTTGTTATTTTGGCCAACAAGGTCTTAACTACCTGACAATACTGGGCTAATGATGGATGGTGGGCATCGAACTCCCCTCCCACCTGAGAAGCGACTAGTTGGGAATCTGTGTGAATCACCAAGTCCTGTACTTCGCAATCAATTGCCAACCTTAATCCGGCGATTAGAGCTTCGTATTCAGCCGTGTTGTTTGTTGAAAGGAATTTAAATCTAAGCCCGTATTCGAGTGTAACTTTCTGCGGAGAGATTAATAAGATTCCAGCGCCAGCACCAGAACTCCCAGAAGCTCCGTCGACATATAATGTCCAGTAGGAAGAGGAAGGAGACACGTCAAGTGATTCACTGGAGGTGAGACCAGTGCATTCGACCACAAAATCTGCAAGCACTTGTGATTTGATGTCAGGTCTTGGTAGGAACTGTATATCGAACTCCCCGAGCTCTACCGACCATTTGACCAATCTTCCAGATGCCTCGGGTTTTTGGAGAATACTTTTCAACAGTAGGTTGGTGTAAACCCTGATCGCATGTGCTTGGAAATAAGGTCGTAACTTTCTTACTGAGAAGACTAATGCTAAGTCCGTTTTATCTGCCAATGGGTAGCGTGTCTCAGTCTCCGAAAGTACCTTACTAGTGTAATAGACGGGGCGCTGAATCGCATCCTCTACCCGAACCAAGACCGAACTTATAGCTTGGGAGGAGACGGCCATATACAAATACAAAATTTCCCCTGGAACTGGCTTCGTGAGTAGCGGCGGTGAGGCCAAATAAGTTCGGAGTTGGTCGAAAGCCTCTTGGCATTTATCGGTCCATTGAAATCCTGAGCTATGAGCACCTCTGAGGACCTTGAAGAAAGGCAAATATTTGTCTCCAGATCGAGCAAGGAATCGAGAGAGTGCTGCAATCCTTCAGTTCAATCTCTGAACTTCTTTGATATTTCTTGGGGGTAGCATGTCCCTTAGGGCCTTGATCTTTTCCGGGTTGGCCTCAATCCCTCGATGGGTAACCATGAATCCCAAAAATTTCCCTGAGGCAACTCCAAATGCGCATTTGGAGGGGTTGAGACGCATGTTATAAGATCGAAGGAGGCAGAAACATTCTTCCAAGTCTGATATATGTTGGGATTTCTCAAGGCTCTTCACTAGCATGTCGTCCACATAGACTTCCATGGTACGCCCAATAAGGTTCTTAAAAACCTTATTCATTAGCCGTTGGTATGTTGCCCCCGCATTTTTGAGTCCAAACGGCATTACTAGGTAGCAATATAATCCCTTATTCGTTTGGAAGGATGTTGCCTCCTCATCGGCAGGGTCCATCTGTATTTGATTGTATCCGGAGTAGGCATCCATAAAGCGTAACATCTGATGTCCGGCTGTGGCGTCAACTAATTGATCAATTCGAGGGAGCGGGAAACTGTCTTTGGGGTAAGCTTTGTTGAGATCAGTATAGTCCACACACATTCTCCAATCTCCACTTGCCTTTCGAACCATCATGATGTTGGCTAATCAAGTGGGATGGTGTACTTCCCTTATGAATCTTGCGTTTAAAAGCTTATCAACCTCTTGATCAATTGCCCGTTGCCGATCAGGCGCAAAATTTCTTTTCTTTTGGATCACTGGCTTGAGTGCTAGATTGATCTTGAGGGAGTGCTTAATTACTTCAGGGTTGATTCCTGGCATATCCGCTGGGCTCCATGCAAACAAATCTTGGTTTGTACGTAGGAAGTCCACATACTCCTTCTTCTCTTCATCCGAAAAGAGTGATCCGATATGTATCGTTCGTGAAGGGTGCTCTTCCGACAGAGAGATACAAGTAAGATCTTCTACAGGGGAGGCCCTTTGAGGGGTATCTTCATTCCGAAGATCAAAGTCTTCAATGCTCAAAGTGACTGATGAGCGTGGTTGGGCCTGTCTAAGATAGCATAATTGTGCTACTTGTTGATCACCACATATGGTCCCGATCCCTGACGGGGTAGGAAACTTCAACTTTAAGTGGGGAATTGAAGCAATTGCCCCAAAGATTGTTTGGAGTGGCCTTCCAAAGATTGCATTGTAGGCTGATTCGGACTTCACTACAATAAATTGAATAGGGTACTCAACCTGAAGGGGAAATTCTCCAAGTATGACTGGGAGACTGATAGTTCCTTCCACCCTTACGGGTCGGTTGTCAAATCCGTATAACGGACCAGCCGCAGGTAGGAGTTTCTCTCTAGACAGGCCCATACTAAGAAAAGTTGAGTAGAACAAATATCTACTGAGCTCCCGTTGTCGACTAAGATTCTTTTGACGTTGTAGCATGGGTCACCGATCCCTGCGCTAATCACCAGCGGATCTTGATGAGGAGTTTTTATGCCCTCTAGGTCGGACTCCTTGAAGGTGATGGAGTAATCAGCATGAAGTTTCTTTGTGGGTGGTTCTTTGTTCTCTGCAATCAGAACCTGACAAGACTTTGAAGGACCCCCAGCAATAGTTTCAATTTCGCCCACCATTTGGCGATTGTTTGTCGACTGTTTTTTTTGTTGATTTTTCCCCCCAGTTGGAACAGCTTCTTCTCGGGCTGTTGGGTTCTTGATGAACTGCCGGAGATATCCTTGTCGAATAAATCTCTTAATTTCTTCTTTGAGCTGCCTACACGCTTCAGTAGTGTGCCCACGGCTGCGGTGGAAGTGGCAATATTGCTCTTGATTTCCGACGTTGGGCTTTAAAGGGTGTGGCCACTTTACGTTCTCCTGATCTCGGATAGACATCAATACGTTCGCTCGGGATGTATTGAGCGGTGTGTATTCCTTTTCCTGGCGAGACTCTCGTCGCGACTGTGAGGGCCGAGGAGGAAGATTATAGCTTCCTTGCTTCTTCCTTTGTGATGGGGGATTCTCCGTCCCTGAGGGGTTTTTACGCTTCCCAGTTGTCTGCTTGAATTGCTTCCTGTGAGCATTGATGGCTTCATCAGCAGTGATTCGGGCCTCTACTTGGTGGATTAGATCCGCATATGAATGGACTGTTTCTCGCATAAGTGCCGAGTAGAAAGGACCCAGGCTAAGCCCTCAAGGAATACACCTCTCAGTAATTCTGGATCTACCCCTGGAATTTGTCGGGCTTCCATAGAAAACCATTGAAAATACTCTTTAAGAGATTCACCCTCGTTCTGACGTATCCCTGAAAGATGGGAGGAGTCTTTAATCATCCTTCGATTGGCGACAAATTGTTCGACAAATAATTTGGCCAGTTTAACGAATAGTGGAATGGACCGGGGGGGCAGTGAGTAGAACCATGTCCGGGCTTGCCCTTTAAGGGTGGCAGGAAAAACTTGATAGAGCAAAGCGTCTGGGGCCTGCTGGATATGCATAATATTGCGGTAGTGGTCGATATACTCGTAGGGGTCTGAAGTCCCATCATAAGGATCAATATTTAGGAGTTTAAATCTTGTCGGAATGGGATATCGGAGGACAGCTTCGGTAAAAGGCGATGATCCTTGAATGTCCCGTTGGTGAAGGGACTGTCTTCTACCCCCTGTGGGGAACTCCTCTCGGACTAGCCTCCACAACTCATGCCGTAGAGTATTATGGGGGAGTTCCGTGACTTGCTGTTGGTCCAAGTCCTCTGGGACGTCCGGGGGCATATGCTGCCGGTGGCCCGTGTGTGAAGGATGAGTAGAGCTTGCTGTGTCAGCAAGCTCATTCTCTGGACGTATTAGAGGGCGTACTCTAGGCGGAGGAAGAGGGACTTCAACATGAAGAGCGTCTTTGAATCCCGGCTGGTCTCGAGGGAGGAGAATATCTTCTTAAGGTACTAGTGCTGGTCCTCGAGTCTCCCTTAAGAGTTGAAGGATCTCATTCTGAGATTCTTCCATCTTTCTGATATGCTCTTTTAAGGATGGTCCTGAAGTTCCTTCTCTGGCAAGGTTCCATCCACCGGGGTGGAAAGAGGCAGATGCCTGTCGTCCCTGATTCAAGGACTGATTTCTGGATTAGTGGGAGTTGGAGCGGGAGGCTCCAACGATACGACTGCTACGTCTGTTAACCATCGTAGCAATACCTAAAATTTATGGGATAGAAGTTTCCCACAAATGGCGCCAAACTGTTGCGGGCTAGAAAATACGAGGCAATAGAGGTTTAATTCTGCGTCTTAGCGTTGAACGGATAACTAGCTCACACACAGAGAACACAAGATTTTTAATATGGAAACCCCATAAAAAGGGAAAAAACCACGGGGCCTAGCCCAATTGAAAATGATTCCACTAGAACTTTGAGTCGGTTACAAATGGCTGAATCACCTTCAGGGGTGTTCAGATTACAACTGGTTACTATCAAAAAGGAGTCGGGTATTAGACCCAGTATCACTTGGAAGATCGGATGTCGATAGTCCGGACGTGAGCTGAGCGTGGGGTCTGAATGTTGGGCCTTAAGCAGGACGTCGGGTCTTTGGCAGAACGTCGGGCCTTAAGCAGGACGTCGGGCCTCCAGCAGGGCGTCGGGTCTCCAGCAGGACGTCGGGTCTTCAGCAGAACGTCGGGTCTTCAGCAGGACGTCTGGTCTTTAGCAGTGGTGCAATGAAACTCTGGCGAGGCTTCGATGGTGGTCCGGCGAGGTTCCTGCGGTGGTCCAGCGGTGGCCCGGCAAGACTCCTACGGTGGTCCGACGGTAGTCCGGCGGGACTCCTGCGGTGGTCCGGCGGTGGCCCGGCGAGACTCCTGCGGTGGTCAGGCTGTGGGTCATCTTAGCATTGTATGAAAATCTGGCACGCAATCAGATAAGAGAGGGGGTCTAGCATTTATGAGACACCAAGATTTTTACGTGAAAACCCCCGAAAAAGGGGGAAAAACCATGGGGCCTAGCCCACTTTGAATGAATCCATTAATATTGTAGTCAATTACAAATGAGGCCCTTTATTTGGAGAAGGCCTTAGCTTGATGTACATTTTATAGAGTATAGTACATGATATGAATACAAAGAATCACTATTGACATGTTCGTTTGGTCGGGAGGACCGTAGTCGATGGGCGACGGAGGTCGGAAGGCTTGTAGTCGGTGGGCGACGTAAGTCAGGAGGTTCGTAGTCGGCTTGTGACGGAGGTCAAAAGGACTGTAGTCGGCGGGCGTCATAAGTAAGGAGGACCATAATCGGCGGGCGACAGAGGTCAGAAAGATTGTAGTCGACAAGTGACATAAGTCAGGAGGAACTTAGTCGGCTGGCGATGGAGGTCGAAAGGACTATAGTCGGTGGGAAACGTAAGTAAGGAGGACCGTAGTCAGCGGGCGACAGAGGTTGGAAAGATTGTAGTTGACGGGCGACATAAGTCAGGAGGACCGTAGTCGGCGGGCGACGGAGGTCGGAAAGACTGTAGTCGGTGGGCGACGTAAGTCAGGAGGACCGTAGTCGGCGGGTGACATAAGTCAGGAGGACCGTAGTCGGCAGGTGACATAAGTCAGAAGGACCGTAGTCGGCTGGTGATGGAGGTCAGAAGGACAGTTGCCTTGCGAAGGAGGCTGGAAGGACTGTGTCTAACGATGAAGGTAAAAAGGACAGCGTCAGGTAGAATTCCAACAGTGGAAAGAAATCCATCATCGTGTAGACGTCCAGCGAAGTCTGATAACCGGTAGAAGTCTGGCATCGGGTAGAAACTTGACGAAGAGTGAAAGTCAGGTGTCGGGTAGAAGTCTGACGTTTGTTGGTGGACGAGGAGAACTCCAGCATCACTTGGGCCGAGTTTCGGCGTAAAGAGAGAACTATGTCCTTAATTGAGAAGAATTTCTGCATCCCATGGAAGTTGGGCATAATTCTGGCATTCTCCCGAATATCTGGCAGAGTTCCGGCATATTCAGGCGGCGGGAAGAGCTCCGACGATGGTCGAGGAGGAGAGGATTCTCTTTTTCCCCATTCTCTTCTTCTTCCCTTCTTCTTCTCTCTCTTCACTTGAGTCCCCCTTGTGAAGAATGAGGGCTCTATTTATATTTTTTAGGAGTGGCATGGCTTTTAAATATGTGTGAGATCAGGGGAGAATAGGGAGTGGTTGAATGGACGGCTGATATTGAATCCTTTGATCATATACAGTTCATCAGCCATTTGAAGGCCTTAGTGATGTCGGAATTCAGAAATCTTGGGCTCGTTGTATTCATTTCGTCGAGCCGTTCGATTCGACTACAAGCTCGTTAAAATCATAGACCGTTTGGTAACTCAAATTGCAGTTTGAACCTTCCAACAGCGCTTCGGATCCTTGATTTGGACCCATTTGGCTTGAATCGGGTCGAATTTGGTGTCGTTGGGTTTGTATTTTCGAGACGCTCAGTTTGACTATAAGCTCGCTGAAATCAGAGTTTGAATGCTCGTGATTTTAATTTTTGAAGTTTTCGATTAGATTTTGCCTTGAGATTCGTGCTTGATCAAGATAATTTTCTGAGAATATATCAACAATCATGACAACATCATCATTAACACCAGTGTACATTTTGTAGCCATTATAATGTTAGCCAAAGCTTTTTATGAAAAATTTGGTGAACAAATAATTAATTTAAGTGCCAAAAGGAATACATATCCTTGTGGTATACTAGCCAAAATGTGTGATAAGCCAATCTCTTATGAAGTTGTTCCTTACTGCAATCCTCTGCCATTGAAGACCAACTTGTTAGCACTTGGGGACCCAAGTTCTCATCCTCATCTTCTTTCACTATCTTTTTTGGAAGGAGAAGTGTGAACGGTCAGGATTCACCGATCGGGCATGAACGAACTGATCTATAGTATGGCATGAAGCAGGAAAGAAAGCTCTTTATCTTGTATTGTTTTTTTCTCTTTTTTTACAAAGAAGACTCGAGATTGAGCAACATACTGTCGAATGAGATTGTGTCTACCTTTCTACGAACTGGCTGAACTAGCCTTATTCCACTCACTTGCCCACTCAAAAAGCAAAAAAAAAGTTAGGGAATCTTTTTTCTTGGGAGATAAAAAGAAGGATTCTGTGCTAGAAGTCGCAGGGGAGGTGGAGGACAAAGAATGGTCCAACTTGGTAGCAAAAATGCTAATTTCTTCTGTGCACATGTGAGGTTGGGAGTCAATGATTCTGTGAGGTTATCTTCCCCAACCAAAGGTTCTCTACGCTTGTTCGTTTTGTACACTCCCCTCGCTTTAGTACTCGTTTTGCTACTATTAGTATACAAGGTGTTAGAGAAGAAAGTCCTAGTGCAAAAGTAGAGAATGAAAGTGACAAAGCATAAGATCTTCCAATCCCTATTTCACGTAGAATCACTCAGAATATAAGTGCCTTGGGTAAATGCCCACCTTCGTGAGAATATTTTCAAATGATTTTTTATCCCCTAAATATTTAGGGAAAAGGACGCCACTGCATGCTGACAACTGAATGCATCGCCAATGAAATGTTTGATTTAGTTGGAAAGGTAGGTGTTCGACATGTCCCTTGCTTTCTCCTTTCCTGGCTTATGGAGCATGACCTGCTACTCAACACTCAGGACCTAGCCCTTCTATCCACTCAAACTATCACCTTTTTTGCTTCCCAACAACTATAACTCTCGCTCACTGACAGGATTGTGAGACCACACCACTGGAACAAGGAAGAGGGCTCCCTCCCTGATTGAACGAGCTCAGATAAATCTTCCCTGTCTGTGGTTGAGTCAGATAAAAGAAAAGTAAATATATCATGGCACGGTCCACAGATCTTTGATCATTGAGGTAAGGAAGGAAAGTAAGTTCTTCCATTCAAAGATTCGAGTCGAGGATGAACGAGAAATTTAAGTACACCTGCTTAGAGTAGAGGTGTGTTCAAGAGAAAAGAAAAATAGCAGAGCCCTTGAAAAGTGAGAAGATAGGCAGAATCACAGTGATGGGAATCAATGAGGGAAAAAGGAGCTGAGGCACGATCATAGATAGGGAAAGGGGGAGTGTGAGGGGGTGCGAATTGCCACTCGGATGACTAGTCCTTCATCATGAGTCATGACCATAAGCAGAAAGAAACTTTTATAAGGCAGGCAGACTCTTTGTTTTTCCTTAAAGAACAAATGGTAAGCATAAAAACAGAATTCTGAGTGCGAAAATATATACCATCCTTTCATAACAATTCTATTTTTTTTAAAATGTTGAAAAATCTTGACTTTAATGTTTTTTTGGGGGAATTAGGGGCAAAGAACTTTTTATTGAAAATAGGAGCAAATTACATGAAGAAAAATAAAACAAAAACAATGCTATAAAAATAATAGCAACAAAATGAAAATATGAAATTATAAGTGCAAATATAAAAAGCTTGTATACAAAATAAACTGAAGAAAACCCAACTAAAATTTGAACTTCAAATACAAAAGGTGCATACAGAACCTAACAAAATAGAACATCGTAGAAATATTTCCCCAGGTTACCGAATCTACCATCCAGGAAAGCCAAGTTGTTGAAATGGACATCATAGGGGAAGGAATCATGGAATAACACTATTCTTCATGGTCTAGCCAAAAGGGAGAAAAAAAAATGAGCCTTGGAAGATTTATTTAGATAGCAACCAATTTATAAACCCCTAGTAATCAGTATAAAGGAAACCAATGAGCCAAAAGACAATTGTAACATTATTATTAGAAAAGAAGCTGACACTACAACAACTAAAGAACCAAAAATATCCAATCAGTAAAACCATCTCAGCATAATAAATGCTGCACCAGCACCTTATGTTTCCAGCCATTAGTCTTAGAACACAATGTAGTACACAGAAGAAAATGAACTAAGATGATGTTCAAACCTCCTTTCATTTCTCTCTTTCCAAAAAAAAAATGATAAGGAGTAAAGGGAGAAATCAATAGGTGAGCAAGGTCAGGCTATAAAATATAAGTTGATTTAATAGAGGAGAGGTCAGAGGTGTAAAGGAAAAAGAGTTATAAAGAGATGAGAAGTGATTGATAAGAGCAGTAAAGATATTAGGGGAAGAGATGAAAGTGTCATCTACTCTAGATAGCACTTTTATCAAATTATAGTTATCCCTAATCATTATTTTTGCCTACAAAAACTTCAAATATCCTCTCCCTTAGATAACCAATTAGCTTTGGCCCTCTGTCTAATCTAAGAAGGCCAAGAAGAAGCACAAAATGACAATTTTTTTTTTTACAAACTATGAGAAGCATTCAATGTGGACTTTAAGGGGTTCATTATTTAGAAGAGATTAAATCCTTAGTTATTTACATTTTAGATCATTCATAGAAATTTCCAAGAAAGAGAAAGAAGAACACTTTTAAAGTTTGAAAGCATATTTAAGAGATTGTAGTTTTTGACACAATAAGGAAATTGGATGACCACTTCTTTTTAACATTAAAACATTCATAAGAATAGTCCAAAATTGAGGTAAATTCAACCAATACAATTTAAATAGAAATCTTTGTCTAGTGTGGTCCTTCTGGAATAATCAAAGAAACTATGGTTGTCCACTTTATAACAGGACAAGGATAACTTATCAAACCAATGAGCATTCATGAAACACTTGTCAAGTGTGATGTGAATAGGAGATCTAATCTTTGGTTGAACCATGTATAATTAAGCACAATTGAGCCCAGATCACTCAACTAGTCTAAAAAACCAGGTCATTCAGCTCCCGCAACCTACTATAATGTAAATGGTTACCAAGAACATTTTCATATGAAAATCTACAGCAATTAAGGTCACCCAACATAACCCAGGGTGAGTTAATGTCAACATCCAAAGATTTAATCTTGTTCCAGAACATCTTGTTCCAGACCATAAACCTATCATCCATAGCATTAGAGGCATATAGCATAGATAACTCAAAAGTGGAAAGATAATTATATGTGATAGTACCATGATTTAATTGGCTAAATATGAAGGAGGGAGAGAAAGAGATTGAGGATGTGTTCCATTTAATCCAATTCTTACCAGCATGACAATGTTCAAAGTTTAGAATACTGCCCTCACTAGAAAAAAACCTATGATTGCAGTAGAATCAAGGACTATCAAGGGAACTCACATGAACCTTGACTTCCAAAATACATATCATAGCCAATTTGAAATATTGAATAAGTTTTTTTTTTTTTTTTGCACTAAGTACTTTTTAAGAGCTATTAAACCCCTAATGTTCAAGGAAGAAAACCTAGGACATATCATTTAGATTTGGAGGTATGATTGTGTGCCTTGTAGGCATTTTTGGAATGGGTGGTTTTGGATACATGAGATGGATCCAATTATTTGGCATAGGTGTTTAGGGAAGAAGCATCATTTAGAGGAGGGTCCTGGATGCAGTCAAATTTGTTGTGGAGGTGAAGAATAGAGGATTGGGGAGAGGAAGCTATTGGAGGTGGGGATGGGGAGTTAGAATCATTAACCTTAGGAGAATTTAACTTTGGTATAGTATCTTTGTGGAAGGATTGAGGGTGTGTTGGAAAACTAGAAGGGTCAAAGTTGGCAATAGGTGTCATAGCTAAAGCATCATTAAACTGTAAGGATGAAGTGGATCGAGATGAGCAGGGAAAATCATTTAAAGATTGAGATAATAGAGAGGTCATTGTTATGGAAAATGGAGGATCTAGACCCAACATTTGTTGGCTCCTTTAGGACAATGGAGTTTATGTTTTGAGCTATTAAATCTTTGAGGAGTGGCCTGGCCAAAGGAATGATTCTTAATGTGACCTTCAGGGGATGGTTCAGATTGATCTCTTTTAGGACACATAGCTTTTGATTGCGCAAAAGAACCACGAAGCTCACAAGCATTAGGCTTCCATTCATATAGCATGTTCACGTTAATCAGCTCATTATTCACATAAATAGTGATAACATCCGAAAGAATAGCTTTGTTCAAGATTTGCACACAAATTCGAGTAAATGTTAATCTT
Source organism: Dendrobium officinale (assembly GCA_019514585.1). Taxonomy (NCBI): domain Eukaryota; kingdom Viridiplantae; phylum Streptophyta; class Magnoliopsida; order Asparagales; family Orchidaceae; genus Dendrobium; species Dendrobium officinale. Next base: position 37,312,959 of record CM033687.1, read on the forward strand.
GATTTTTCACACCCACCATGAATACTCCCACAAACCACTTTATTAGATATCATGTGTTCATTTAAATAACCTCCAAAAAATATCTTCCTTCTCTTAGGTATAATTTGTACTATATATTTCATCAATTTATTTTAAAAAGTAAAAGCCATAAATATGTTTTGCTCCAACATAGGACCATATCAATGAGCACATTCACAATGTTCCAAAATTTTTTTTAAGATAATAACAATCACCTTTAAAAAAACTTATTCACGTCAGTATTTTTATATTTCATCACTCTATATATTCCATACTTTTCGAAGACTGTCTACTTTAAATATTGGCAACCTTTCAGTTTTTGAATACTATCTACTTTCCTTAAAATTTATTAATTTTTAATTCAGATCTAATTAATTCTTTAATATTTTTATTGCATGTCAATTGTAATTAACATCTTAACTAAGTCTGTTGTACATCTCATCATCCATTTACATCCAAATGCTGATTCTTATTTAATTATTCGTCAGAACAGTTTCATAAATGCTGAAAAGGACTGTACGTACTACCTATGCATTTTCTTTGACTTCTTAAAGGCCACTAAGAAAATTAAATTTGTAATTAGTCCATACTTCTTGTGATGAAATTAATTTTTCTTAGTCTTTATTTGGCACAATTTTTGTACTGTTTTTAAAATTAATTTTTAAAAGAATTATTTTAAGAAATAGTAAAAAAGTCGTCTAAAAAAAAAAATAAATTTTCTATCACCTATTTCTATAATTCTTGCAGTGCCTTATAATTAAGTTCAAAAAACAAAAATATTGAATGTTAAATGCTTTAATTTTATTTTATGTGCACTATTTTATGGTTTTTATGATTCTTAAAATAAATTTTTAGTATCAAAATTAAAACTTTGTACTAAAAAATCGCTTTAAAAAATAGAAAGAAAGTGGTCCAAAAGAAGCAAGGGTGCTTTTGGGACCACGTCTCTGCTTCTTCACCGTTAAAAGCGTGCTCCTCACACTATTTGGAGTAGTGTGTCCGATCCTAGGTCTAAAATTTCTAAGTTGGCTGCCTGTTTTTGGCGACGCAAAACATCTCACGTGGTTCGCTGCGTTCTACAGTTTTGGTCTGCCAAAAAATCGAAAGAAACCATCATCTTTTGGCAATATTCCCCCTCAGAGTACCCTTCATTAGGGCTGTCAATATTCGACACGACCCGAAACCCGACCCAGATATGTCACGAAAAAATTCATGTTCGGGTCGACTAGGGTAGCAAATGGGTCCGGTTCGGGTTAGAAAATCTGACCCGAGTTGAATTTCATGTCATGTACGTATCAACCTGGAAACACAAAGTTGACCCGATTTTAACTCGTTAAAGCTGTCTCGAGTTCACTGCTTCACCCAAATAGACGGAACCACAGAATCAGGTTCCCATGTCACTCAGTGGGTCAAGCCTGAAATTACTTATCCCATATTGCCAGCATCTTCACTCATTTTGTCATATCTTCACTCTTTATTTGGTTCGAGACTTCGAGTTCACCACTTCGTCTTTCCTCTACGGTTCTACATGCTGGAGGCCCTTGCCCTAGTTTTCCTCTTTTCCTCTACCTTCTTCGTGATTTAGCGGTTGTTGTTGGCTCGATTTATCAATAATTGCAAGTGATGAATTATGAATTCAAGTCTCCTTCTCCCCTTGAAGTCTTGTTCTCTCCCCATGTCGTCATATATCGAGAACCGAAATTCCTTTTGATCTTTTGGATATAATATGGTGATAGGTTGATTGCTTGGAAAATGGCAAGATTTGTAGTCTTTCTTATGAGTTTTCATATTTAAAAATATTTTATTTTCCTTTCTGAGGTTCTCAAGTCGAAACCCTAGGTGTCTAGGTGATGTGTTCGTTATTAGCAAACCCTATAGATGGTTTATCACTTATTTCCTTTATTCTTTACTAATTTTAGAGATTTTATTTTTGTATGATTACCTGATTAATAATATTTGAGTTTACCCGAAATCCCTTTCACCCTTTGTCACTCTGTTCATGTTCTTCATCCGTTGCCTGTCATTATGTAATTGATTTCTTAATTGATTTTAGGCATTTTTCCATGTTTAAAACTTTAAGTTATTTCTTGTGGACTGTTGAGTCACCTGTAGCCATAAGCTGTGGTCCTATGGAGTCACCTGTAGGTTGTAGCCGTGGACTGTGGTCCAGTGGAGTCACCTATAGGTTGTAGCCGTGGGCTTTTAGCTTAACCATTTAAATGCTATTTAATGTATTAACGTTGTTATTACCATAGTTTTTTATATTTTATTGTTGTTGAATAGATGGAGGATTCTAACATAGTTGTAAAAAGTACTACATTCAATGAGAATGTGCAAGTAAGAAATGCTTCTATTTTGGTTAACATTTAAAATGATGATGGATTTCTGTAATATTAATGAAAAATATGTAGATGACCCGTCTTCCACTAAGAAAATATGAAGAATGTGTTCAATAATTTGTGGTTATTATGAGATGTTACCCCTTCCTAGTAATGGCAAGCAGAGATGTAAATGTAGAAAATATGGGGCAATATATCAGTGTGATAGCAAGTATGGCACTGGCCATTTAAAACGTCATATAAAAAGTTGTAAAAAAAGACACTCGTGACATTGGGCAACTTATTCTATAGTGAAATGCTACTTCGACTATCTCTTTGATTGAATATATGTTTGACATCCATGAGTTTCATGAGTTATTTATTGCATGCATAATCGCGCATGATCTTCCTTTTTCAGTGTGTTGAATGGCCTGCTCTTCGTTCATTGTTGCATTATCTCTGTCGTAATATGCACATAATATCTAGAAACACTACTAGAAGTGATTGCAAGAAGATGTTTACTAAAGAGAAATGCCTTCTTCAAAAGGAGATTCTAAAATGTAGCAGTAGAGTTTCATTAACTTCTAACTTATGGACATCAATTAATATGGATGGGTTCATTTGACTGTACATTTCATTGATAACAACTGGTTTTTGCAAAAAAAAAAAAAAAAAAAAAAAAAATCAATCATGGTTTTATGCCACCAATACATAATGGTATTGCTTTGTGTGAGAAGCTTCACTATTTCCTTACTGAATGAAAAATTCAGAATAGAATATTTTGTATTACTCTCGACAATGCTTCAAATAATAATGTTTCTATTTAATTCTTAAGAAACCAATTAAATTTGTGTGGTGTAATGTTGTGTAAGGGTGATTTTTTTCACATAAGATGTTATGCTCATGTTGTGAATCTTTTCGTGCAAGAGGGATTAAAGGAGGTTGATATCATGTTCTTAATGTTAGAGAAAGTATAAAATATGTGAAAGGTTCACAAGCTAGAAAGCAAAAAATTTTGAAATGTTTCAAACAAAATTAACTGAAAGAAAGGATTCAGAGAAGATGTGCCTATGAGGTAGAATTTGACATTCATTATGCTTGATTCAAGCATTTACTACGAATGAGCCTTCCAACTTTTAGAACTACTTGACTCTAACTTCATAACTAGTCCTAGTAATACTAAATGGGATAGGATGGTGAGTATTTGCAAGTTTTTAGCTCCTTTTTTTGAGATTACTTGTGTATTCTCAGGCACTAAGTACTTTACATCAAATATGTTTGTCCCATGTGTATCTACAGCTTATGTAGCACTTAAGCATGAATGGTCTAATGGTATTGAGTACATCAGAAATATTGCAATAAGGTTGTTAGTAAAATTTGAGAAGTAGTGGTTTGATTTCTTTGATATCTTGGTAATTGTGATTATCTTGAATCATAGGTACAAGTTCACATTTGTTCAATGGTGTTATAAAAAATAATATGTAGGTGATTACATAACTGAAACAAAGAAGGTTAGGGATAAGCTATTTGCATTATTTTCAAACTATGAGAAGGTTGACCGAAAAACCTCCGATGAGCAGTCCTCATTACCCTCAGTTAGCTCTCAAGTTGATAGCTCATTGACTTTTCCTCCAACTATTATAAAATCATAATTTCTTCAGGTAATATTATTTCTCATTCTTTTAATAAATATTAGTAACATTTCATTAACTTACTTTGAATATTTATGGTGGCATTCATAACTAGGATTATGACCCATTCGAAGAGGAAATTACTATGCCTAAGAAGTCACAACTTGAAATGCATCTTGAAGAACAAAAATTCGATAGGAAGGTTAAGTCCAACATTTGAAATTACTATGCTTAAGATAACCAATACAGGTATCCTGAAGTGGCCACTATGGCTAGAAATGTTTTATGCATTTCGATTTCCACGGTTGCTTCAGAAAGTGCATTCAGTAACAGTGGTAAAATTTTGGATAAATATAGAGGTGCTTTAAAACCTGACATTGTTGAAGTCTTAGTGTGCAGTAAATATTGGTTATATGGAGATAATGATAAATGTTCCAAAGTTTTAAATTAACTTATTTTCTCGCTTCATGTTAAAAGTATATTAGTAATATATATATATATATATATATATATATATATATATATATATATATATATATATATATATATATATATATATATATATATTGTAGTTATGAATGATCTGAAACTTGAGGGTGTAACTAAGGACATCATGAACTTGGGTATTACATAAATTGGCAGCGAAGATGCCAAATGTTTAGTTAACAGAGTTGCCTAGTTAGTGTTGGGTAGTTGGGAGGAGCTTTTATTATTATTATTATATATATATATATATATATAAATGAACTACTTGTTGTTCTACTTACAATGAATTGCTTGTTGTTCTAGAATCTGGATGATCACTAGTTGGTGCACGGTAACTGATTTAGTATAAACTGTTATAGCCCATTAGTCATTAGAGCTTTTGTCTATTTTGGACATTTTTGGTGTATGTCTATGTTGTTTTTGAACATCTTTTGGGTTGGCTGGTGCACGAAAGTTTGGTTTTTTGGGACGTACAAATTGTTTCCCTGTTATTGTTGCACAAAATGCATCTTGTCATTAACCTTGTTGCCTAGTGGCTGCTTCCTTGTTGGGTGCAGTCACTATTGGTTGGCTAGTTGCCCTGTCGCTATTGATGTTGTGTTTTCTGTTTTCTATTTTCGGAATTCTTATTCTCTATTTCTCTAGCATGAGGCGGTTGCTGACTGCTATAATGATTAAAATCTAATATTTTGATGCCTAATGAACTAATCTTTTTGATGAATTAAGGTGAAGGGTAAAGGATATGACTATGAAAGCTCAAGCAATAATGAAAAACCTTCTAAACTGAAAGTGATAGCCGTCGTGTGTTCGCAGTAATTTGGTTAATACTATTGCAACCGAGTGACATTTGTGTTAGCTAAAGTCAGCAGCATATACTTGATTAATTCATTGACACTACATTAATTCGTAAGTTTAATGCAAACTGCCACCTTGGATTATAATAGTTAAAAAACTCAAATATGTTGCAGACTAAATCGTAGCTAAATGTGTTGGAGACTTGGAGGGTTTACCTAAGCTATGTAAATAAAACTTTCTAGTTATACAATTATGCAATCTCATTATTTGGAATTTTATCATTTTTATTTGTTTATTACTTTTAAGCTTTAAGTATTTTTTATTTAACCAATATTTTTTTTTGCTTTTAATTCAAGTTGAAAACATGTTATGATTTCAGGTTTTTATTTAACCAATATCTATTTGACTGACCCATCGACACAAATTGACAGCCCTACCCTTCATTTGGAGCAGATACGCCTAAATACTTGTCTTTGCCCGGACACCGCACAGAATAAATTTTTTGTGAGACGCACCAGCTCTCAAGATTTCTTCCGGTAAATTCTCTTTCGTTGCCTGCAATATGGTCGATCAAAATTATATTTCACCCCAGCTATTCCCGTTAATGGCCTACGGCTTCCAATTTATCTGAAATTTCTACTTGAAAAGATTAAATTTCTGAAAATTCCTCAGCTGTTGCATCCTCTTGTGATTTGCCTTGAGATAGTCGACGGCTTCCAATTCATGATCAATATTATTTTAAGGGGCTGTTTGTTTTCCTATTATTGTTGTGATTTAACAAAGATTTAGCTAAAATCCTATCATCAAACAGATATTTTGGGCTTTAAATTCTACTGATTTCATAACTAGGATTTGTTGAATCCTACCATTTACATGATTTCTCTGTCTGAGCTTGAATTTAAAAAATAGCCAAACAGTTTATCAGAATTTAGCAAGATTTAACAATTGTATTGCCAAACAGTTTTCAGCTTTTAATCCTCTTAATATTTATCGTTAAATCTGGATTTACTAGATCCTAGTTGTAACCAAACAGCTCGTTCGCCTTTCATTTATTTTAATATTCTAACTGCCATTAGCCCATTTATTATATGATCTTAAAATGTACTTAAAAAAAAATTTGCAGGCAGAAGTTCACATCCATTTGTAGATGCTATTAGTGCATCCATTATCAGCCATTAATACAAATCCAATTGTTGGCAGGCTTTTTGTGGGTCTTTTTTTTATTACATGCATCTCTGTCATCGATGGCCTACTTGCTATAAAAATTTCAACCAGTTCTAGATGAAATATAATTACATGTGTGGACTTTCCTCATCAACTGCTTCAAACTTGACTTCAATGACCATTTTTCCAATAACTTACGCCATTTTCCTTGCTGACGTGCTTTGCCATTTAAATCTTATCATGGTTGACAAGTATTCTAAGAAGATTTCTTCTTCTATGTCTCAATTAATGATTGAATCCAAAATAACTATGATAAGGTTAATAATGATGATAATGATCAAATGACCTTGTTTTTGTGCTGTTAGGTCACTTGACTGCAAGGAGCCATGAATATAGCTTCGGTGTTGTCCTCCTAGAGATGTTATCAGAGAGAAACTTCCTCCAAAGAGTGCTGCAAATTCTTAACCAATTTGAAAGAGAGGTAATTTGCTACTGTGATTATTTTTTTCTTTTATATAGTTAGGATCCCATTGCTTGGTGAATTGAATTTGAATTTGCTAAAATAACTGCATTTTTTGTTAAATTATGAGCTCAATGCCTTGTTGAATTGATTTTTTTAGAAAGTACATATATTTGCAATTTCATGGGGCTAGATTTTCTATAGACTCATTGTACCATTGTCATGATAACATATACTTCTTCCTCATTGTATAGAACCATATCTTGGCTGATAAGTACGACTCCAGGCATATCTATGAGGCATTGTATTTGCTAGTCTGCGTTGCAGGTATTTCATTATTTATATTTTTTGTTATAAGCCTGCATCAATTCGGAGACGAGGGGAGGGGGGTGTAAAAGTTTGATCTTATAAAGCCTTGGCCCAGTAAATCAGTGCCTACCGCCTATGAAGAAGAGAACTATATAGATCTTCGTATATGTTATTAGTAATTGCATGTGAGTCTATTGTTTGAGCATGCAAGAATATAGACTTGTTATGGGCTAGAATATACGCGGCGATAGAGTTAAAATACTTTCGTCTTAGCGTTGTACGAATATTCAGCACACAAACAGAAAAGTAAAATAAACACCAGGATTTTTACGTGGAAAACCTGAAAGAGGAAAAAAACCACGGGGCTACGCCCAGTTGAAGTAATTCCACTAGTGTTTGTTTGAAGTAAAGAGATTGATTCGTCCCACAAGTTAGGACGATCAGATTACAAAGAGTTTCTTTTGAATTGAAATTCAGTTACAAAGTTATGCGGAATTCCGGTGTCTCCTGAGTATCCGGCAGAATTCAGGCGTATTCAAGCGGCGGAAAGAACTCCGGCGGTGGTCGAGGAGCTGATTCTCCTCCTTCTTCTCTTCTTCTTCTCTTCTCTTCTTCTCTCTCTTTCTTGGGTCCCCTTTTATGAGAAATGAGGGGTCTATTTATACTTATGCCGGAGTGGCATGGCTTGTAAATAGGTGTAAGATCAGGGGCGAACAGGGAGTGGTTGAATGGATGGCTGATATTGAATCCCTTGATCATACAACGTTTGTCAGCCATTTCAAGGTCTTAATGATGTTGGAATCCGGTGATTTTGGGCTCGTTGGATTTGTCTCGTCGAGCCATTTGATTCGACTATAAGCTCGTCAAAATCGGAGACCGTTTGGTAACTCAAATTGTGGTACAAGCTTTCCAACAGCACTTCGGGCGCTTGATTTGGGCTCATTTGGGCCCGGATTGAGTTGAATTTGGTGTCGTTGGGTTCGTATTTCCAAGTCGCTCAGTTCGACTATAAGTTTGCTGAAATCGGAGTTTAGGTGATCCCGTATTTAATTTTTGAAGTTTCCAACCTGATTTTTGCCTCGAGATTCGTGCCCGAATCAAGATAATTTTTGCATGACGTATCAAGACTATTGCATGCCTGATGGATGTTGGATTTTGTTAAGCTGCAGTGGCTAGTAAGGAGTTTCCAATCCGTCTATATCAAACACTTTTTTTCCTGTCTAATGCGAGTTTGTAGTAGAGGGGAAGTTTGCAAAACTCTTTGGTTGCTTAAACAATGTTAGAAGCCTCTAAGTGTATATTCCCCTATCAATTCTTTGTGAATGTCACTGCTATTTTCTGTATTTTTAATTGCATTGTGATAGTATTTGTGGTAGAAGGATGTTGACTTTACATTTTCGAAGCCATCTTTGTTGTCTCTGACATGACGCAAGGACTTTATAAGTTCATAAAGTTCTCATTATCTTCAATACTCTGTTCTTTATTTCCAGCATTCTCAAATTGCAGGCGCTTATACATGCCTCGACTATGATGGCTCACATCCTAAATTGATTACAACAATAGATTTACATGAATATAAACTTTTGAAACACATGAAGGGATGATCAAAACCTCAAAACAACCAAATATCATACATTTACAGATAGATATATTAGTTTTATATAATTATGTAGGCAAAAAAGAAATATTAAGACTTCAAAGTTTTTATGCTTTCGTGGAACAGCTTTAAAGATACCCGTCAAAAACAGAATATTCAGATTGTTTTTTCATGAGATTAAATGAACACAATGTCTCTATAATTTTTTTTAGAATAAAATTGTAATGTAGAGAAAAAGAAATAATTTTTTTCATGATATGTCATTACATAATTTCTTATTAAATTTTAAAAATTATCGGAGTTATATTATCATTATTATAAAAAGTTCATTTATTATGAACAAAAAGAAAAAAAATCATTATAAATTTCTAGATTATTTTAAATTATGAAATTATATTGTAAAAAGAAAACTTATACTACTTTTATAATTAAAAGTCATAAAATAATTCATAAATTGGATACAATTTTAATTTAAAATTGTTAGTTTGTTATCATATAAATTAGAAGAAAAATTACATTTAATTAATTTACTTTCATCTCAATATATATAAGGGTATAAAGATAATTTATTCTTATACAGCTGCAGTACAACAACTCGACAGTTATACTTCACAAACAAAATATGCTGCTTTATGTACAACAACTTCAAAACTCAACTTTCTGTGGAACAGCTTCATAACTTGCTTTACAGACTATTGCATCCATTCTGAACAAACCTTAAGGCTTCGTTTGGGGCATCTTTCTTAGTGTTTTTTGAAAATAACTTTTTAATAAAAAAAAATTTTGAACGAGAAATTAGTATATTAAAAAGCAGCTTCAAAAAATAGTAAGAAAGCTGTTTAAGGCATTGTTTGGGACTGCTTTCTTACTACCTTTTGAAGCTGTTTACTGCTTTTTGAAGGTTCTTTAGAAAATTGTAAGAAAGCTATCCCAAATGAAGCCTAAGGTTTCGTTTTGAGCAACATTATTGCTATTTTTGAAAGCAATTTTCTAGCACAAAAATTTTTTTTTTTATAAAGGATTTATTTTGGATAGCTTTTTAACTAATTAATAATGTAGCTTTCTAATACAAAATGTATAGTTTAAGAATTTTTGTGCAAGAATGCTGGTTTACAAGGAAGTAAGAAAGCTATCAGAACTTTTTTTGTTTTTTAGAATGCAACTAAAGTTTTTGTTTGGCCACTATTCTTTTACTACTTGCAATAAGCTTTTGTGCAATGAAATTGCTTTCTATAACGAGTTAAAAAAATTGCTCTCTCCATTACAACTTTACAATAACTTCTATACAAAGTTACAGTCATTCCAAAGAGACCCTAGATTTTAAAAAAAGTCAATTATTTTTGTATGATGAATTTAGTATTAGAATATTATGTTTCACCAATTTTGTTCATCGTCCAAACAAAATTATTAAAAATTTGAGACACAAAATTAATCTCAATTTAGGCTTCGTTTGGGATGACTTTCTTATTTTTTCTTAAACTAGTTTATTAGTACAAATAGTAAAAATTTTGTACTAGAATGCTGCTTTATGAAGTAGTAAGAAAGCAATCCCAAATGAAATCTTATGCTTCATTTGGGCACTACCAAAAAAATGGGCTACTGCAACATAAAATTTGAGCTTTCTCGGTGGTTTTAACCGCCACAAATTTAGTTGCAGTTATAACTGCTGCATGACCACTATAGTTGCAATGTTCTACAAAGACATTCTACGGTGGTTCTTTGACCACTGGGGTAGATATGTAATTTAGTAGCGGTTTAAGCCGCTACAAATTTACAAAATTGCAATAGGCTTAACCGCAGCTATAAACTGGAAAAAAAATTTCCATAATTGTGGCGGTTAGAACGCCACAAATTTGGAGAATTGTGGCTATTAAAAAGACAATTCTACAGGATTCAATTAAAACCACCACAATTCTGTAATTAAAAAAAAAAAAAAAAACAAGACAATATGTGAAGAGGGACACCTACTGCATCAAAACGAAGAAGCAAGCAGAGCAACTTGAATCTTGCAAAAAGGCCAGCTAGACAGAAAATCAAATCAAAAGAAATTGTGTTCTATGTATATTTTCTAAATTGAAATATTATCATCTTTAATTCTATTTTTGCTAAACTGGAACTGAAATCAATGTGCTTGATTCTCTTGTGATACACATTTGGTCTTAGCTAAGTGAAGAGTACATTGACTATCACTAAAAAATGTTGAACTATTTTGGTTCAAATCTGTGTCCTCAACTGTGCCTCTTAACCAAATAAATTCTTTTATGGCTTCAAAAAAGTATAATCTGCTCCACCTTTATAGTATATAAAGTAATTGTATGCTAAAGACAAGCCTTCAAACTAATGCCACATCTAGAGAGACTAAGGACATACCTAATTTGATATCTTCTCCTATCAGGATTATCGTATACTCTAAATAAAAAAGTCCCACAACATTATAATAAGATTTGTTCTTCTATATATATCAAATGATAATCTATAGTGGTTTCAAAATACCTCAAAATTCATTTTATTGCCCTTAATGAGCTCAAGCAATCCTATCCATTTACTTACAACCCTACCTGCATATCAAATGTCCAAACATGTCCATTCCACACATGATGTTTCTAGTTGCAATACCATAAGTCATATACTTGTGTTCTTGTAACTAAGGAGAGTAACCTATTGAAAAACAAAAATGACTAGCTTGTGGAGAAGTGACAATTTATAGTCTGCAAGACAAACTTTTCTTATACCTTTTTACTACATCTTTCTGTGTTATAAATTAAATATTTATCCTTGCATTTTTTATTATCTCTGTCCCTACAATCTTATTGCACCATGATCTTTCCTGTCAAATGTTGCACTCAAATTAACTTTAAATTTCTATATTTGTGGTATCTCTCTATTTGCAATCAACATATCATTAACATACCCTAGCACATATGCAAAGATTCATCTAACCTCCTGCAAACACTTCTAAGATTAAATCTTAAGCAAAATAGCATTTTCGATGTTTAAAATCACAATGGAACTGCTATAAAATTTAGCATGAAGCATCTCGCATTCCTCTCATTCCAGATTAAGTAAATAGCACAGTAGGAAAGAAGAAAGTAAAGCCTCATATGTTAGTTATCAATCAAAGACAAAGGCAATGTAGGAAAAAAAAAAAAACTAACTGCTAGCATATATTGGGTCTAAGCAAGACTGAGTCCATATTATGCAAAAAGGTAGAAAGGATATTGAATGAGAAGTTGCATAAAAAACTCCATGATTGTTCAAAAATGAAGGGAAGACATGTAGCTTGTATCATAAAGCCTAATTAAGAAGGCAAGACTCATATCATAATGCAATTCATTTGTCATAGCATAAAGAACAACAAAAATAATATGACCACATAATTTATAATAAGAGAAATAAAGAAAATGAACAGAAATTCATCCAAAATAAAATATTTAAAGTTTTTAAGTCATCGATATGTCAAAAAGAGAAGTGTATTCAACATACATATTTGGTAATCTACAATATCAAAACTTTGAGCAACATTAAAAAAAAAGTAAACTTTCATACCAAGATTCTTTTTAAAATAATTTATTAGAAAAAGGGCTTATCTTCAAAACGCCATTCTCTTTCTCCCATAACATCTTCTTCAAGAAGAGATTTCTTTACTACCCTATCAATTACTAATCTTATATTTTGGTTTTGACCACTAGGTGACTAGCTGACACCACTGTGCTACATCAACACAAGATGGAATAGACTCCATAATTTCCTTGATAGGTCGGCTATCCTAGTGCTTAGCTTTTATGTTAGTCTTATGATTATGCCACTTAACTCCAAGGGATTGAAGAATCCAGTGATGTATATGTACAGGAAATGCAAACTTTGACTCCAATATAAAGAAATATTTTATTACTTATAACATAAACCTTATTATTCTAATTTACATAATATTTTACTTACCTTCACTTCAACTAACATTTTTTTCTTAAAGGTCTCCATACCCTTAGTTCTCCAATCTGGAAAGTATATGGGTGTCAGTATAGGATCTCTAGCAATGGCACCTAGATATGATCCTTATAGAACTGACTCTCGAAAGTTGTATGGCACATTATTCTCATTCACCTCTATATTAACACATGTATATGCTAGAATGTTTTGTATGTCAATGCATGTAGTGCACCCCGTACGATGTACATTTACACCTTTCAGAAGTAGAAGGACATTGTGATTGTTGAGTTCCACAACACTCATTCTCCTCTTGAGTTTACTCACAAGTAGAATCTGGGTGGATTGGAATAGAAGGTGTTTCATATTCTCTACTGGACCCACCCATTTATACAACTTTCTTAGATCATTTGAATGTATTTCATCCTATCATTTCCTATAAATGTAGAGTTTTATATGCCACAACCCAATACAAACAAAAATAAAATAGAAAAGATAGTAATAAAATTCAAATAATTTTTCATTTTATAAAAGCATAAGGTTGGATTAATGCAACAAAAGAACTAAAAAATATTATGCACTTCAATAATATACCTTAGCTTCACCGTAGGTTCTAAGTGCTGACCTAGAGTTTTCATATAAAGATAAATCTAACAGAATGCAATGAAATCTAGAGCACCAAGCATTACTATATTTTCAAGCACACCAAGACAAACAACAGCTATGATGCCAAAAAAAGGCTTCTATGATGCCTTTAACATGAAGTAGAATCATTTGCCAAATTTTGCATGCAGTTGATTGGAAAATCCATTTATCCTTTCACACACAAATTAGAAGTTTTTTTGTGAGAAGCAAACCGGGAGCAATATGCTGACAAACGAAGTATTGATCACGTGCATCCCTATTCCTCCAAGCATATTATTTATCATTAGAGAGACCGATAAATCATTCTTCCCAATTAAGCAACTACAAATCATGTAAAGTCTACCTTTAGCAGATTCCATGACTGAAAATAGTAATAGATTGGTTGGAATTTTTTGTCCACATTGAATATATTATTAGTCACTTGATTGAGATTATGGATAAGTATTACAAATAATAAAGCATGAAATATTAGAGAACATAAAAGTATAAACATATGTCCATACTTACATTTATTTGCTACAAGAAATACTTGAATCATATACATCTCTAGGCCCTAGATGAACAACAAAATTCTAGTTTATATTTTTAAGATCTTGAATGTTGAAAACTGGCTCAACTTTTGATGAGAAAATAAATGGATGATCTTCTAATTTATGATCAGTGTGAATAAAACGTGAAAAATTCACCAAAGTGTAACCAAACTGATCATGATTTATACCAGTGCTAGTTGTGTTTACCCAATCACATTAGAATAGTATCACTTTGAAATTGTCTGAATAATTTATCTCAATAATATCATTAATTTTCTCATACTAACTGAAATTCTTAATTTTTGTACTGTTAACAACATCATAATTCTGAGTTCTCTTATTGTCATCTCTTATTTTTACCTAAAAGGTATACCCATTAATAAAAAAACCTTTGTATGTACGTGTAATTTTATTGGGCCCCTTGGCTAGGACCTTAATTTTATCTGTTACTTCTGAACCATCATCACCCATGACCTTAAAAAAAAATATTAGCCTTTATGCAAATTAAAATTTTAAATATTATATGAAAACATTAAGTTTAGAGTTTACTATTATTCTTACCATTCATGAAATTTTTTGTTAATAAGTTGCTTGACATCCCAAGCTTTAATTGGCGCCTCTTTCTTTTCTCACCATCTTTGAAATGTTCTCTAAGATTATTACAATGACGTAGGATGTATCTATGTACTTGGGTTATCGATTTTTCATCTAGAACAACTTAAGAGACCATTTCCAACAAAATTTCACCACTAGAGAACATAAACACATCTTCCTTTTCAAGTGATAATGCAGTTTCTCTAACATTTTGGCTATACCATCCAAATATTTGGAACAAATTGAAATCCCTCCGCAATAGAACCCTCAGGTCTGCTATTTTGCTAATATAGTCCTTTAATATCAAGAAGAATCAGCAAATGACATAAAATTATAAAATTTTTATCATATATGTGACTAAATATAGATAATAAGTTATATGTTACCTTTTAAATGGGTACATCCATCGGTATTGAACAAGACCATCTAATTTAACCTCTTCTGCTAAGTGTACAAAAAGAAGAAACATGATCGTAAAGAATGATGGAAGGAATGTTTTTTTCCATCTTCCAGAAAGTCATAAGTATATTATTCTGTAACATCTCCAACTTAGTGGGAGTTACAACCCTTTCACAAATCAACTTTAGGAAATGTGATATCTCCACCACAATCATAAATTCATCTGAAGGTGCACATGACTGAAGTGCAATGGGTAGAATGCCTTCTAATAGAACATGATAGTCATGAATTTTTAAACCCATAATTTTACAATTCTCAACATTGACACATCTTGACATGTTTGATGTGTAGCCTTTAGTGAACTTCAAATTCTTTAGAACTTTACAGAACATCACTTTGTCTTTCTTTGACATTGTGAAAGGAGGTGGTGGCAATGAAAGGAATCCTCTAAAGTTTGTGAATGCAATTTGCTTTTTATCCAATGTCAACCAAATCATGTCTTGCTTGTAAGTTATCTTTTTATTTTTCCAGATCAAGCAAAATTCCAATAAAATTATCACAAATGTTCTTCTCATTATGTATAACATCCAAGTTATGTGGTAGTAAATTATACTCCCAATAAGGTAAGTCAAAGAAAATTGTATTTTTTTCTTCCATCCTTCAATCCTCTATACAACACATCCTCTTTTTAGACTAGCTTTACTTACGGTGGTAATAGAAAATTCTATATTATTTAACTGTAATATCACTTTAGTGCCAGTTCTCCTTCTAGGTTTTCTTCAAACTTCCTCTGTGTTATCAAAGTTATTTCTTTGGTGCATAAAATATGATTATCTAGAAGCCAACGACGATGACCCATATAAGAGAATTTTTTGCTTTTGTATATCCATAAGGATTCTATATTTTATGCACAGTAAGGACATACAAATCTCCCTTTTATGCTCCACCCAGACAACATGCCGTATGCTGGAAAATCATTAATGGTCCATAGTAACGCAACTCACATGTTGAAAGTTTGCCCACTTACAACATCATAACATTGAGCTAAATGCCATAATTCGCATAACCCTTGAATCAAAGGTTGAAGGTAGATATCAATAACATTTCCTGGATTTTTCTCCTTAAGTATTATAGTACTAAGGATAAAAGAATCATGTTTCATCCCAACCCAAGGTGGCATATTATATGGAACTAGAAGTACATGCCAAATACTATATGTACTATTCATAATCTTAAATGGATTAAACCCATCACTAGCCAAACCTAGACAAACATTACGTTGATCCAAAGCAAAATTAGGGTATTGAGAGTTGAAAGCTTTCTACGCTTCTCCATCAACTGGATTTCGTAACAAGTCATCTATATTTCTGTGTTTAGCATGCCAAACAATTTATTCAGTAAATTTCTTTGTTTTAAAAAATCTTTGAAGTCTTGGAATTAATGGAAATATCTTATAATTTTAGTTGACTTCATACTAGTTTTTTCCTCTATAAGTATTCTTCATCATAGTCGACCATCTAGATGCTCCATATATGTGACATATATTATGTTCAGATCTAGCTTTCCAAAATAACATACATTCATTTGGACATGCATCTATCTTCATATATCCAAGATTAAATGCTTTCATTATCTTCTTAACTTCGTATGTATTTTTAGGCAACAACACCCCTTTAGGAAAGGCATCAACCAGTAACTAAAGTACCATATCAAAGATCTTGTCGTCCAAGAATGTAAACACTTCGAATGATTTAAGTTCAATATAAAAGAAAGCTTTGAGAAGGTTTTACATCTAGCATACAAGTCTGCTCCTGCATCCTGCATTAAATTTGCAAATTTCTCTCTATGATCATTTTATTCATTAGTATTGAACACATTTTGCTCATTCACTGGATTTTGAAATGGATCATTTGGACATAATTTATCTCTTAATAGTCCATCTATATCATTTATTCTTATATCCTCAAAAGCAGGTTCAACTTCTTTCAACTTTGGTGTATCACCAGATGCTTCATTCATTATACAATCACCTATAATATAATGCTCATCACCATGTCGATTCCATGCCACATATCCAGCAAAAAATCCTTTGGAAATTACATGGTCTTTCACATCTTTCATAGAATGAAAGTACCTATTAATGCATGACTTGCACGGACATAAGATTTTCCTTGACGAATTCTAGCTTCGACTCGCAAACAATATAAAATTGTTCACACCATTTACATAATCACGACTCCACTTGGCTTTTGTAATCCAGCTCTTATCCATATTAAGTAAAAAAGGAGTTTCCAGGTCTCACCTAAGAATAAAAATTCATTAAGTCACTCAAATTTAGTATTTAAAAAATAACTTGATCATTTCCACACAAATATAAAAACATGTGAATTATATAATTATCTTGAAAATAGAATATATGACAATACTTCCTATGTAGTTCAACACATATATTTTATCACAAATTTACCCTTATGTGGGATATATGAAGACATGACTATAAACTTCTAAGAAATGTCCTCACATCTTTTTTTAATTATCTATATAAGAAGCAATCACCAAGGAATTGGTTGATTAACTTTTTACATCATTATCATGACATGTTTTTTTAATTTTCATTCATTTTTTAGTATTAATTAAAAATGACTAATATATTGGACACATTCCCCACTATTAAAATGCCATGTAGATAGAATAGCTATTTATGAAGTAGGAAATAGCTAGGAGTTTTGTAGGCATGACTTCACACTATGTTTTCCTAGTCCAATAGTTTCAATGCAAAAGGAAATAGATACAAAAGTAGGAGTGGGATTTGTAAATAAATAATGCAATGTATGCCAATAATATCCATAAAGTTGTCATTATCAATATACTTATTTAGAAATGCTCATTACTTTAACTATATGCAATTATTTAAATAATTAAGAAGTTTCCCTAATGTCAATATTTTCATTGATAGTATTAATTAAATATTCAGATTATAACGAACGTCAAAGAAATATTTTTTTTCTTACTCCAATCGACACATGTATTAAGAACTTCTTTGATCGCTCAGACATTTTCTTTTTAGCATCAATTCGGATTAATTGAAGTGAATAAAATGCTTAATGTTTCTCTAATAAAACTAAGGATGAAAGGTTCTTTTATTTGATATCATTTCTCTTGCATTTTTTTTTTTGTCAAAGTGCAGCTTTCTGATTTCCAGCTACCAAATAAACTTTATAATTTATTTTGTTTATCTCTATGGGAATTAGTTAACTTATACTAGAACTAAAATTTTCAAATAGTTCCACCTTGTGCCATCCAAAATCATCTCTAAGGAAGTCTTAATTAAATAAATTATCCTCCCTAGCATCCACAATTTTCCTAATTATCCATTTACAACTTTCATCAATACAACATAAACTAATTGTTCTTTTTATAGTGTGATTGGACTTAACAAGCGCTAGATCATTAAGACACTTTTTTCTCCCAGCATATTTCCCCTCTTTGCATGAATCTTTTTAAAAAAATGTAAATCACAATAAACGTGTAGGGTGTATCCAATGTATAGAGCTCTCGCCAAAAAAAAGGTTTGTTGAGCGGTTAATGTACATAGCCTTACTGCTTCGGTTCCCTCTTGATATTCACCTTTGTATGAACCGGATGGGATGCACATGCTACTATGTATTTTAAAGCTTTATTAATGGAGAAAAGGGAACAAAATAAAATCGATACATACAACAAAAATGTCTGATGCCTCTTGCAGGAATCCAAATAGCCGAAGCTCGAACAAGATCAGATCTCTTAGAGTCCCCTCCAAAGGTCTCGATCATATAAATATATGTTGAACGTTTTCTGATTTTAGGGATTACTGTAACTAAATAAGAAGAAGAATGAGAAAAAGAGGGAGAAGAAGATGAAGAAGAAGAATGAGAAGAAGAAGAGGAAGAAGGGGAAGAGACTCACACTGAAGAATATCGAGCAAGACCGTATGTGCGAGCGAACAGTCATTTTTGATAGTACTGACCAAAAGTGTGCTCCTTCGACAATGGTTTGCTCCACTCGGCAGTGGATTGCTCCGCTTGAGAGTCACCGTGGCGGAAGACGGAGAGCCGAGCAGTTCGCGTGCATAAGACTGAAACATTAAGGATTCTCGATCTGTTTAAGCGCGGGGCATTTCGTGTGGTTAAAACAGCGTTATTTCCACCGGGTTAAACAGGTGCAAGTAACATCATTTAAAATCGGTGCTAATTGAACCGGTTAAAACTAGTGCAATTTGTAGCGGGTTTAACCGATGCAAAAAAAGGTGTTTTGGCGGCGGTTTTAAATCCGCTACTAACATATGTTGCAAAAAATCTAGTTTTTAGTAGTGGGGACAACTTTCTTATTGCTTTTTAAAGGAGACTTCTATCTCAAATTTTTTTAGTTAAAAAAAACTAGAAAATTGTTTATAAAAAAGTAAGAAAGCTATCCTAAACGAAACCTTATTACTTCAATTACTTTTGATCAATTTTATTTGACTGAGGTACTCAATTCAAGAAATAAAATTTTTACAGACACTTCGTTTATGACTTCTTTTTTATAGCTTTCTATAATAATTTTATGGTAAATAATTTAATGAAAGTAACGAAAAGTAATAGTCAAAAGCTATACCAAAAAAGTCTAAATTAATTATATATAAAAAACATTAGGGCAATTTTAGAGGTTAACCCATTTTTATCGTAGAGAAAAATTTAAAACTGCTAAATTTTTGAAGATTTTGAAATGCCTCGAAACATTTGTGTTAGAAGTCTGTTGACGTCTGACCAAACGCAAACAACTCTGAACATTATTTTCTTGTGTTTTTTTTTTTTTTTTTTTTTTTTTTTTTTTTTTATGAGATTGTGCGCTAATTTTTATTATTTTCTTAATGTTTCTTCACCCATTCAAAAAGTAAACCTACACTCAATTAAATTCTCACAAAAATATACAATATTCACTAATAATTAATATAATCTAAAGATTATGTGATTATTAAATTTTATGAATTTTTTAAAAATTGTAATAAAAAATATATGGGGATGAACAATAATGCTTTTAGATTTACATTAAGATTAATACTATATTTAAATTCCTAAATTACATTTATTTCAATATAAATATGTAAATTAAAAAAATTTTGATATACTATCAAAAATTTTATCCGAATCAAGCACAAATCACAAGGCAAAATTAAGTTGCAAGCTTCCAAATTAATTCTGGAACCATCCAAACTCCGATTTCAGCAAACTAATAGGAGCTGAAAGTCTCAAGAAGAAGAACCCAACGATACTGAATTTGACTGAATTTGGGGCCAAATGGGTCCAAATCGAAGACTCAAAGCACTTTTGAAAAGTTCAAACCATAATTTGGATTACTAAAGAGATTCTAAATATGAGATGCATATAGTCGAATCAAGCGATTCAAAGAGACAAATCCAACAAGCTAAATATCATTAAATTCCCATATCATTAAGACATGCAAATGCCCAATAAACGGTCCATGATCAACGGGATCAATATCAGCCATCCATTCAAACCACTCCCATCTTGACCTTGATCATCCCCTTATTTATAAGTCATCCCACTTCCAAAAAACTATAAATAGCCCCTCATTCTTCACATGTAGTGGGAGAGGAGAAGGAAAAAAAGTCGGAGCACTTTTGAGGAGCTCTCTCGCCACTGACAACCACCAAAGTTCTTCTAGACCACCGCTAGACTTCCACTAGTTCGTCGACCACCGACAAAATTTCATCTTGACCACCGCCAGACTTCTGTTCTTTGCTCGACCACCGTCGGAGTTCTTCTCGACCATCGCCGAACTTTCACTTGTTCTTCGACCACTGCCAGACTTCTACTCATTTGTCGATCACTGCCGGACTATTGTCCATTCGTCAACCACCACTGGAATTTTTCCAGCTCGTCAAATATTGTTGAAGTTCCTCCTAACCACTACCAAACTTCTATTCATTTAATGACCATTGCTAAACTTCCCCAGGTTCTTCAACTATTGCTATACTTTTTCATGATTCTCAAATATATTGTAATTCTATCGTCTCCAAATAAAGGAGTGAATCAAGCTTTATAATTCATTCAAACTTAGTGAAACATTCTCAATTGGGCTAGACCCATATTTTTCCTCTTTCGGAGTTTTCCACTTAAATTTAATTGGTATTTTTCTGTCTCAAATATCTGCATGTAAATTACTAAAATGCTTTATCCACTTACTCTAAGTTATATATATATCCACTTACTCTACTTTTATATATATTCTCAAAGAATCTTACAAATATTAGAGGAGACTGGCAAACAAAGGATGTTATCTCCTTAGAAATACAATCAATAGTTTTACTCATTTTGCAAGGCTCTCTATTTAGAATTTCATTACCAATCAACGAATTATAAAAGATTCATCCATCTCTCTGGAATCCATTAAAATGAGATGAATCTTGGAATGATTATTTTAAAAGATTATCTTCTAAAGTTCAACAAAATCTTAGGAGTGGATCCTAAGTTACTACGAGGTATTTTTCATGGAAGAATACACCTTGGACCATTTTACTCTTCGTTGATTCAAGAGACAGTTCGTTATAATGTTGACCTAATTCACATAGTGGAGGATTAAATTTATGCCAATAAGGCTATTGATGCGTATTAAAAAATTTTGAACAACCTTCTAATAAAATAAAGAACAAACCCAAACCTTGAAATGTAGCCCAAAAATTTCAAAAGAGGAATCAAAATCATCCAACTCAAGCCCCTCAGAAAAATCAAGATTATTAACCAAAAAAGGAATACAGTTCATTGAATACAACTCATGGTAATATTCTCATGACTATTGAGAATGAGGAGAATATTAAATTTCCTAATCCATTGAAGCCAAATTCTAAAAATTAAGATTATTATTATCACTTTCATTGGAGCCGCACATATACAACTAATGCTTGCAAATATTTGAAGGAAGAAATTAACAAGGCTGATTCAGTAAGGATATCTTTGTAAATTCACTTAAAACTTGCATGCTCAAAATGAGGCTAATCCTAATGGAGGGCGAAAAAAAAAATAGAGGCAACAAAATGAAAACCCCCAAATAGTTTGAGAAATTGAAACTATTGAGGGAGCACCCCTAATATCCTCTCAAGTTTTACTCACCACCCCAGAGGAATTGACTTTAAATAAGACACAATTTGATCACTCTATAGTATTTGGTAATTCTGACTTAGAAGGGATTTATGGAAGTTCTGAAAAAGGGTTTTTTTTTGAAAGATTTAATCTCATTTTGGAAATTTGAAATTAAATTTATAGTCTCAAAATTGAATGCCTCATTATAAAAAATATATTGCTCCTAAAGGCAAAGACATCATATGCTAACTAGTCCAGATGATTAAAATGAAAGTTGTCATCTTGATTGTAGTAGTTGAATTCAAATAATAATCACATACAATCTCGAATGGTCAAAATGAGATTCTATTAATTTTCTATCACTATAATCTGGATGAGAGATTATTAATTTCATATTCCATATTATAATAGTAAATGATATGTCTCTCTAAGGAAAAAAAAATATCACTTATATCGATTTATGGAATATGATGATAATGATCATTGTCGACTTCATTTTCCTAAAGAAGATTAATTTTGAAATTTGAAATTTTATTTTTAAAATGGTGGATGTGGATTCTAAATCACCTATGAGCGCAAGCCCTAGTAGTTAATTACAACATAGGAAATGAAAGTTTTCTACAAAAAGTCTCAATTAAAATAATGAAAAATTTTTGCTTAGAGATTTTCTAGGAATAATGACAAAGGAGATGGAATAGAATTTCAAATGGGATTGGAGCAAGTTTGAATACTTATTTTTGAATAGAAGAAAAAAGTGTAGGAGGAACTTTGGGATTCTAAAATAATTCAGAAGTGCCCTAACCTAAGCTAAGTGTTGGGCTTTAAATTTTAAATTGAAAGAAAATTTAGTTTGAGTTGAGTATATTATTAGAAATTTGGGATTATATTCCAGGAGGTTAGAGTCTTATGATTAAAATTCTATCTGGATCCTAAATCTAAATTGGGCACCAAATAATGGTGACTCAAAGCTAACTAATATTGTGCAAAAACTTGGACTTACCCCAGCCTTGATTAGGTAGCCGGCTAACCGCCTTGTCACTTTTAAATCAATGAATGATCATTTTTATGAAAGAGTGGTAGAGAAATTTTTTTGAAGATTTTTGGGAATTGGGACCGATATCTAGAACTTATCCTTGTCGATCCCTTGACTTATGTTGTGTGAAAATTCTAAAGACTAATATAATTAAAATTTAGACTATTTTAAATGTTTTTCTAATGATATTCAAGTGTATCAACTTGATTAGTACTTGAAATTGAAATGAAGCAATTTTGAAAAGGCATTAAAATAAGTTTTATCCTAATTATTGTATAGATTCCCCTTGGCAGATCTGCATCCTCATAGGCCAGGTGGTCTATCAGAACCCACAGGTGGGGAGGTGCCTAACAAAGGGAAAGAAGTTGCATCAATGTGTTATGCAAACTTCCGACAGTCCAAAGATTACTTCTTAGATCATTAGAGTTTCTATGTTATCTTAAAATATTTATTTAAATTTAAGTAAAAAAATTTTGGCGCACCCTCATGAGCTTTGTGTATCCATGCTAAAAAAAGCGGCACACAATCATAAAAAAATTAGGAAAAACATGCAATCCTATACACAATTAAATCAACTTAAACATATTAATATAATCAAATTCATTAATAAATATTCATAGGTAAACTACCTTGCTTATGAATTGAAATTGGTAGTGCACCACTAATAATAAACTCGAATTCTAATCCTAGGACAGATGCAAGCAGACTTTGAGTGGGATACTCTTATGTCTTCAGCTCCTCAATCTCCTCCTCTTTGGGCTACTTGGATTCAATGCCCTTGTGTGCCCAAATGATAAAGAGAACTCTACCCCCCAGGGGGAGGTTATTCTTCTCACTTTGGGTAATATAGTGATCCAAAATTGTGCTTCCAAATGGAAAAGGACAATCCCCTTAAGGGGTATCCTTTGCTCTTTGGAATTCAATTTTGGGTCTAAGTATCTAAAACTCAAAGAATATTTCATAACTCTTAGCCTTAAATGAATTAAATTTGATATAAAAAAATCTATGCTCTCCTATAAGGTTATCCTAAGTATTTGATAATCAAATAAATTCTTAAGCTGGTATATGTATGTATAAAAAAGTAAACAAACTTGGCCACGCTCTTTTTTTTTTTTTTTAATTTGGGGGCTAAGAAGTTGAAGCACCTATAGTAATTATATTTATTATTTATTTAGCCCCCTTTATTGCCCTGTATGAGCGTGGCTACATGCATAAGATTAAATAAGTATAAATCGCCCCTAACTCAGGGGTAAATCTGATGCCAATCATATCAACAATCCATATAATGCAATAAAAGTAAATAAATACTCACATCAAATATTACAATCATAATATGTAATAAAATCTCAAAAACTCAACATACAACAGAAAAATAAATATTGGCATCTTCTAGATCAAGAGTTGGTTATCCTACCAAACCATCTAAAGTGTGTATGAAAAGTCATGTGGTTGGGATAGATTCTAAATTGGATTGTTTGTTAAGAGTGTCTAATGTTTGAGTTTGTTAAATGTTAAAGGGGAGATTTATGCTTGAATTTAAATATTAATGTGTACAAGCTTAATTAATTGTATATTTTAATTATCAAATTATGACTACCTTTATTGCTCATCGATGCTCTGAAGTTTATTTCACCTTTCTTGGGGGCAAGTTAATAGCCTCGTAGGCCTGGGTTACGCATTAGAAATCAAGATTAATTATATTGATTTAGTTGATAAGAAATCAAAGGTTGATTAATCTTAATTAATTTGAATAATTACTAATTTTTAATGTTAAATTAGTTTATGTTTTCTATCAACAGATTCATGGGTTGTTACATTAGGCTCCCGGAATCCTGCCTCCTTAGGACACGTAGCCTCATATACTAGAGTAGTCTATCCTAAAAACCTTATTGATGTAGTTGAATTGAGGGTTTAAATAATTAATAATGATTTAATTTAAAGTTTTACACACCATTGAATTCATTCGTGGCATTGTACCACCAGACTCAAGGAACCAAGCCTTTTTAGGATACATAGCCCCGTAGTCCGGAGTAGTCCATCCTAAAAATATCATCTCTAGAGTGATTGTTGTGTATTAAAATGTTGGTTAAATGGTTTTATTAATCAAATTGAGGTTTTCTTAAAGTTTCATTGATTATTGGATTTTTTAGAATTATTGGAATTATTTCAATGTGTTAATTAAGAGTTTAAAACTTGACTTTTTATATTAAAGTTAATTTTGAAGGTTTTAGAATTTTAATAAATATTAGACCTTATAATGAGTCATTAGACTATTAGTTTGCTTTATTTGGAGCTTTCTACAAAAGTTATGATTTTTCAAAATTTGCGTATTTTGGGAATTTTTGAAATTGTCTTAATTAAGAGGAATTTTTTATTTTTTATCTAAATTAGCTCCAAACCTCATGGAATCACCCCCAAAGGTCAGAAACAACCTAAGGGGATGTTTCCAAGCATTTGGGTTTTTTTTTTGGAATTTTTAATATTTTTAAAATTAATTATTTGAATTAGTTGTACATTTTCATTAAACAATTAAATTAATGTTAAATTAAGGGTTTGTTCATGGGGATTTTATTATTTCTAGTTTGAGGGTCTGATTTTGTGAATTTTTATATTTTATTCAAAATTTTTGGATTTTATTTGAATTAATTATGAAAATTTAAAATTCTAGGCATAATTAAGGTTTAACTTGGGATGAGTTGGGTTTAAGTCCTAATGATTCTTAAAATGAGAAAAATTCTAATATAAAGAGGAAATGTCACTATGTTCGAATGTTCCAAGTCTCAAATCAATAAGAAGTATATCCTACTTACACAAATTAATCTAAGTTCTCTACACATGTCCTTAATTATTGTCCATAATGATGTCACTAGGTTATGTAGGATCAAATCAATGTTTTTTCTAACCCTTGACATACATATATGCATCACACATAAGCCCAACCAAATCCTAGATATAGGTGAGCCTATGTTAAGTGTGATTGTGTGCATCCTCAATATGCAAAACAAAATAAAAAAAGTCTTAATTGATTGAAGAATTAATCAATAAATTATTAACAAAATTAATTGGTCATTGATTAATCATTACTCCCCATAAATTCTATTCAATCATGTTCAAACTTTGCTTAAAATTTCAAGGGATATCTCAATTTTTAAAGATTTAAATGCATATAATTTTAAAATAAATTTCAAATATAAGTATATACAGACCTATACATAAAAATAAAAGTTTTAAAATAAAAGAATTAAAAATATTATAAAAAATAATTTAAAATGGTTTTGAGAGATCCTTTGGTTATTTAAAATAATTTCAAAATTAAATTTTTTGTTTATTTTAATATATTATTTAAATAAATGAAATATTAAAGTAATTAAGGAATTAATATTAATTAAGATAATTTAATTTTATTAATTTCTAAAAACAATTTCAAATTACAATAATTAAAATTCTAAGAAATTAAAGGTATTATTTCTATTTTTATGATTTAAATTTAATTTGCTATGAATTTTTAAATCTTTAAGTAAATTAAGATATTTAAATTAATTTACAATTAATTAATATTTAAAATAAATCTTAAATTAAATTTGATTAAATCTTAATTACATTTTAGAATTTTAAAAAATAAGTTTGTGATTCTCATTTTAGAATTTTTTGATTAAATTATCATCACATTCATTACAATTAATATAACGTTTTTGTTATCTTTTTCATGAGGTGATCAAATTGTTCAGTTTATGTTTTTAAAAATTTCAAATAAATTCTTTCTTGGTGTTATTTTTTCTTTGTTAAAGTAATCAATCCCTCCATCCCCCCCACCCCCAAATTTGTGTACATAGGAACATTTTTTACTGGGAGTGTATCTCGCTCCATTGAACTTTCATTTAAAATCTTATTCATTGTAGAAGAAGCAATGAATGTTTCTTGATAATTTTCCATGATATAACTCCGACATAACATTAAATTCTGTTTGAAGGGGATCTTTTTAGTTAAGGAAAAAAAAAAATGACGTAGGAATACCTCATCCCCATATGATACACCTCAGATATATTATCATGAAATTTCATATTCTTCGTAAATACCATTTAACCAATTTTACCTTCTTTCTAATGTTCATTCTGTATACTTAAATATTGCTCAATCATCCAATTATGTACACAATTTTAGAAACATATTAATTTTGAGCATATATAAGACTATTATCATTTATGAACAAGTGATCTCATCCATTTATTGCTTTCAATTTTATTTCTTTGTACATGAAGTATGCTAAATATATCCAATTTTATGATATGTGTATATTATAATGTATAATCTTTCATACCAAATCTACTAACCATTTTATCTATATATGATATTTTTGATAAACTAGATATATCTTAAAAGTGATCTTGAAAAATTTTATACCCAATAACAGTCATTTCAAATTTATTTGAAGTAAATCCCTTGGTTTCATGCAATAAGCCTATATTGCAGCTTATTAATTGAATTTCATCTACATATCATACAAGACGAGTGTTTTTCTCACTTACCTTGTGATATTTCTAAATAGTTTTTTTTCTTTTGAATTAAAAGTAGTAACTTAATTAAAATTTTTTATAATTGTACAATTAGCTTTAAATCATGGAAGAATTTCTTTACTTTTCATATCTTATGTATTGAATTAAAAGATTTAAATATTTATGCTACACCATATGTTTTGTTTTGTTAATGTCACCATTGAGACATATAGTCTTTACATCCATCTAACATAACACTAAATCATAATCAACTACAAGTGTTATACTATTTCTAAAAGAGTATTTTGAGGAGACTACAAAAAATGTCTTATTTTAATTATTATATTTCATTTGAATGAAAACTTCATTGACTTGGCATGCCTTATATCTTTCAATGTTGCCTTTTTATTCTCATTTTGTCTTAAAAAATTATTTACTACCAATTAACTTTATCCCTTCAAGAGATTCAATAATATTACAATCATCATTTTATTTAATGATTTTACCTCATCTTTCATAGCCTTTATCCACTTTTTGGAGTTAAAACATTGTTTTACTTTACTAAAATAGGCTGGATTGTCTTCCAATCCCATATCAAACTCATGTTCTTATAGATAGATGATATAATCATCTTGTTTTTTTTTTTTATTTTAGAAATAATAGAGTAACCAAATTTATTCAAAAAAGAAATAAAAATCAATATTCATTTAAAAGATGGCACATCAGTTTAAACTACAACAAGATTCAAAAAGTAATATATATAACTCTATATCTTCAATAAAAGCATTATTGCCAGTTCCATCTTTTTGCAAAAGTTAACACTTGACACCTTAAAAAACTCTATATAGTCAAAGTTATGTGAGTAGTTGTGTATGTATCTATCCAACAAGTATAATTTGGAACAAAAGTCAAATTAACTTTGAAAAAAAATAAAGTTTACCCTTTTTAGAGAGTTAACTAGTCTATTTTTAATAATCCTTCTTCATATGACTAGTCCTCATATATAAAAAATAATTTAAAACAATATCTACTTTATGTTGCACTTTAGGATGAGAAGTCCCTTTATTTGTAATAGCTTTGCTTTTATAAATCAATTTTCTTTTCTTTTGAAAAAAAAATCATGAGTGAAATATATAAGCAAGTACTTTTTATCTTGTCTTATTTTATTTTTTTTCTATTGCACACATTGAACAATGAGCTTATTAATAGCCATTTTTTCTTGAATATTATAGATTTTTTTAGGAGTGAATTGTACATGAAGAGAGATTAAGACTAGGGGCATATGAATATTATCAAATAATTTTAAATTTTATGCTCTAAGTATAGTAATAAGATTAGAAATTTCCATAATATTCCCCAATATGTTCACTTCTCCTTTATACTGCAATAAATTTAGTTTGCTAAAAATAATGTTTATTACAACTTCTCTAGAACCTATGAATGGTTAGCTATTTGGCTTAGAAACTTCTTAGCATTTTACTTCTTAAGAATTGCATAAGTTTTGGTATCTTGAATAGTATATTTCATCATCATAAAACAAATACAATTTGAGCACTCCCACATTTTTACATAGCTATTTATTCAATAGTGCTTTTCATAATAAGTACATAAAGTGTTCAACATAGACTGCAGAGCCCAAATTAACATACTCAAGAACAATAGTAATATAATCTTTTTTTTCTTAAAATTAGATCCATTAAGCAATAAAATCTCAATTAAATTAATAGATATAGAAAAAATATTACCTAAAAAGGATAATAAAAAAAGTTCATAATTAATAAAAATATTTGTTGCAACCTACGAATCAAGATTTAGCTTTTGACTTTGATTATAATAAAACTAATTCTTGTGCTGATAATTTTATTTTTTTTTCTCCTAGCATATCTTGGACATTTTTGTTTGCTTATTTCTGTGTGTTCTAACATCATAGAGTAATCATACTCCAACTTACTGAAGAGTTCAAGATATAGTATAATAGGATTTCATGTAATAGAGTCTGTATATCTTTATTTTTATTTCTTGAGTCTAAGAAAGTGTGATTGTAATTGGGTAACCATGCACACACACACACAGGGGAGAGAGTTATAACTTAAAATTTTAAAACTAAACATACTGTATGATATTTAATTGTACTTTATGATTTGACTTAGTCTTCCGTCAAATGAAGTCAATCAAAGCATGGCTTAAATTATTTGAACTAGTCATATAGTACAATGTCAGGTCATACAAATGAGTAACAGAGTACAAAATTCCTTTCATAGCATATCATACTAGACGAACTTGTTCTTTTTTTAACATTTTATATAGTATGATGTCAGGTCAAACAGATGACTAAAAAAGTACAAAATTAGGTTTGTACTAGCTTGTAACGAACTAACACATTCAATTTTTGAACTGTTTGTATTGTATGATCTTAATTCATACAGACGACTAACAGAATATAAAATTAGGTTTGTACTAAATTGTATCAAATAAACACATTCAATTTTTCAACTATTCATATAATACAATCTTAATTCAAATAAACCGCTGAAAGGGTATGAAATACCTTTCATACAATATTGTACTAGATGAACTTGTTTATTTATGAATAGTTCATACAATATGAAGTTAAACCGTATAGACGACTAATAGTGTATGAAATTATGTTTGTCTTGGTTCATAACAAAAGAAGCATTGATTTTTAAACTGTTTGCACCATACGATCTTGGATTGTACCATACGATTGGTAGACAGTTCACTTGTTTTTTTTGGTTTTTGGATGATTTTTCATTTCTTGTATATATAAAGAGCTATAGAAATTGATTTAAAGACTTTTGGTATGAATGCCTCTTGAGAGTCATCATTAAGTGTGAGTGTTGAGAGAGATTGTTTGAGTGAGTGTGAGAGATCAAGTTAGGGAGAAGTAATGACGGATGATTCACAAGGTTACCAAAAGTGAGGATATCTTTATCTTCTTCAAGTTTTTGCCCATCTCCTCTGGAGTCTCCTGAGAGTAGATTATCAAAATTGTGTCAAGATTCTCTTCCTTCACCAAGAGGGTGAAAAAGGGCCTCAGTTTCCACCTTCATGAGTAGGGTGAAATAGGATTATTGTACTCTATCTTCAATAGGAGGGTGAAAAAGGATAACGGTATTTTTCCTCACCAGAAGGGTTAAGAAGGACATGATGGAACTCTGCCTTCCCATGAGAGTGAAAAGGATGAGATGGTATGTTTCCATCACTTGGAAAGTGTAAAAGGTGTCAGTTCTCTGTCGGACCTAGTTGGTGGAAGAGAGTTTATAAGGGCTTCTCCACTTTACACTGGGGGCAAAAGGAGAGACACTATTGTTTTGTGCAATATTTGGAGAAGGTGTCTCCAGGGACTGGATGTAGGTCTAGTTGGATCAAGCCACTATAAAATTTGGTGTTCTTCTATTCTTGTTTAATTTTTTTGCATTTAATATTTTTTTTATTGAAAAATCCTGTGATATTTTAAAAATTAATTGCATATTTTACGTTCAGTAAAGGTTTTCAAAATCCAAGAAAATTTTTAAATAACCAATTCACTCCCCCCACCCCCTCCCTCTCTTGGTTAGCCTTGAGATAGTGTTATTAGGTCTAACAACCTACATGAACTTTCAATATATATATATATATATATATATATATATATATATATATATATATATATATATATATATATATATATATATATATATATATATATGATAACCAATTATAAATAAAGTAAGGTAGGCAATTATAAGATACTTGACATAATATTATAATTTAGTATTCAGATAATATTATAATTTATAAATGACACTTTCAAAATTATAGTTAATAAATTTTCTTAAAAAATTTATTAACAATACATTTTTCTTTGTATTGACTTATTTTATACATGAATGCAGTGAAGAAGAATCAGTACAACTGAGATAATATTATATGTATGAATAGTTTACATAGAAGAAGATGAAATGTAGTGAAGAAGATCCAAACATTTTAGGAAATATTTAATTTAGATTCTTTGTTATCGCTAACTTTCAATAATAAAAAAATTAAATTGCAATGAGAAACAAATATTTGCATAAACTTTTATACTTGAAAGTAAAAAAAAAATTCAAAATGAAACTATTCTTAACTGAAGATTTGTTTGAATAGAAAACTAAAAAAATCTATGGAAAGCTTAGAAAAAAAATTATTTCTCATTGATTCAACAAGATAAACTTGCTTTGTACCACTTTTTGGGAATAATTTGTGATAAAAAATAATTGAAATATGCCTGGATTTCATGCCAAATCATCAAGAATAATTATCGAAAGCAAATATATTATTAAAACCCACTATAAGGCATACACATTATTATAAAATATGAAATTACTAGACCTTAAAAGGGATCAAAAGCTCTCTAGTGGTCTGTAGAGTTATATCCAAAGTAAAAGAGAACCTATGGGAGAAAGAACCCATCTATGTTCAAGCATTATAAAACCTAAGAAAATTATAGGGTTTTTAGGAGACAATAAAAAAAAAATGGGGATTAATAGAAAGTCATTCAACACAATCATATTGCAAAAAATGTAACTTTAATAAAGGTTAAAGAACACTAATAGACCTACAAAAGAGATACCTACAGAAGAAATAGACCCATAATAGAGAGGCAAGAACACCAATCCTAGAATAATTAGCAAAGCTAAGGGCATCAAAAAAATACCTTGATAAAATCATATAAGATAGATAATGGTACAATAGAAGAATATTCATAGAAAAAATTGCCAACTGCTAGAAGGAACAAAGAAAAAATAACCCCAAAATAAGCAACAAAGCCAACAACTCCATTTCAACAAAGAAGACAATAGTAGAGCTACACATAGTCCAACCCAAAAAATGCAACAAAACAAGCAAGACACAAAAAAATAGCAACAAAAAGAAAAATAAAATATAATCACACGATAAAACAACGAGTGCAATAAAGCCCACGGCTATACCCAAGGAAATAGCCACAAAAACCAGAGAACACAAAGAAGATAAAATATCTCAAATGGATCCACATTAAGCCAACTAAAACATGAAAGAGAAGATAGAAAGATAACCAATACATAAGCCACCCAGGAAGGTCAAACAAGGCAAAAACACACAACTTACCAAAAAAATAAAATCTAAGGCTATAACTAACCAACCCGAGAAATAGCAATCCTATAAATCATTAAAAAAAACTAAAGCCTAACATAGGAAAAAGTATATTTATCAAATCTAATTAAACCAATAAGCAATTTATGGAGAGTACATTACTTAAATTACTTATACTCATTAAGGGAACATTCCGCATTCTCCAACATATCGGCACAGCTGTTAGCTTCATGCCAAACAAGAAATATCTGATAATTAATTTGGAGCAAAATCAATCTAATTTCTCTAATAATTTAAAAATCTCAAGGAAGTAGGATAATCTTTATCCTTTAATATTTGGAACAAAAGTAAAGCATCAACTTTAATCTAAACATCTTTAATACTTAGAGCCAAACAAAGATTAATACATACCATATAAAGCTTGAGCTTAGCAAAAAGAACCAAACTATTTTGTAAAGGACAACAAAAGATATAATAACATCCCCAAGATAGTTTTTAATGATTCGACCACAACCACAAGCACCAACATTAATAGAACCATTCAAGTTCAACTTAACAAAAGGACTTAGAGGCTTAATCCATTGCACAATTCTATGTTTTTGGTTTCCATCCTAGAGCCAAAGTTTAGTCAAAAAAATGAAAAAAAAAAACTAGATAACAACCTTTAAAATTTTTAACAGTAGATATTTTGCATTATAATGATGGTTGACTTTCTCTTTAATCCTAAAAAAAAACTTAACTATGGACCATGGATTGATTATTATGAATAACATATTTCTATCTAACCATAAAAACCAAAGGCTAAGCACATGAATAACATTCACAATATGCACTTCGAAATTACAAACCCAAGCTATTAAATTGGAAGAATAAGTAGAAACCAACTTGAAGTGATTAGTGTAAAAACTTTATCAGAGTGAATCTAGATTTTAACAACAATAGAACCATTCACAAAAAACATGAGTCATAATTTCCAAATGAAATGGCAATGACATTTGGAAGGAAGAGCGAAACATTTTAATCTTAAATTATCATTAGTTGGGATGATTTTAT
The DNA here is from genome assembly GCA_019514585.1 of Dendrobium officinale. NCBI lineage: Eukaryota > Viridiplantae > Streptophyta > Magnoliopsida > Asparagales > Orchidaceae > Dendrobium > Dendrobium officinale. Next base: position 37,346,638 of record CM033687.1, read on the forward strand.
GTAAAACCCTCAATATTTAAAACATTTATAGTAGATAGAACACACTTGTGCCAAATAATGGTAAAAATAGAAGAAATAGATTTTTTAAATTATTATTTTTTTACTTCTAATATAACTCCAAGTGTCTTTCAATGAGAACTTTTAATTAGCAGAAACTTTATATAAAATGTAATCCTTATCATTATCCTTTAAAGAAGTTTTTAAGACTTGCTCAACTAACCAACTAGGATTAGAATCCAAAAGCTTAGGAACATTCCAATAGTTATTACAAATAAATTTATGAAATTTAACCATCGAGGTTGAATGAGAATAAAACAAAGTATCTAAAGAAGTACCCATACAATGATCTTACCAAAAGAAAACATTATCAGAGCCAATTCCCCAATGAATTAGGTTTTTAGCTTCCCACATAATGTTACAAAACCATTTTTCAAACCCTGGAGTTACTTAAAAAAAAAAAAAATACTAGTGGAAGGGTGTTTACCCAATTAATATTTCCAAATCATACATTTAGCCCAAAGACTTTACTTGGCCCTAAAAGCATACTAATGTTTAATAGAAAAAGCATAGGCCAAATTCAACAAAATCTTGCAACCCAAACCACCTTCAACTAAAACACCACAACATTTTCTCCAATATTTCTAATGAATTTTAGAATTGTTAGGGGAATTGCCCCAAGAAAACTTATTAAATAATCTTTTAATACGCGTATACACATCATTAATAGGATGAAAATTTTGGAGCATGTAAATGGGATGAAAAAATAAAACACTCTTAATTAGGCCTAATCTACCACCAAAAGAAAGAAAATTAAATTCCCAAGTTGAAAAATTCTTTTGAATATTGGAAATAATATCATCAAAGATAAATGACCTTTCTCTCCATTACAAATAGGAAAGCTAAGGTATTTAATAGGAAGATCACTATGCAAAAGCCCCATGTTTATTTTGATACCATTGATATAATTGTGACTAATGCTATTAGTAGTGATAAAGAAAGTTTTGTTGATGTTTATAAAAACCCACTATTCTCCTCAAAACTATAGAAAAATTTCATGGGAAGAGAAACCATCTTAATCAAACCATTATTAAATATGATAAAGTCATTATCAAAGCTTAAAAGAGTAATGAGAAGATCCCCATTGGATTGGAAATACATTGAATGGTGCTTCCATAAAAGATAACCAAGGCCTCTAGATAAGTATTCCACAACAATAATGAAAGAGCAGGGGAAACAGAACCCCCCCTACCTAAGACCTTTATATTCTTTAGTAAAACTCTTAATGATAATAGAAAAGAAGTAGTATTCAATGCAATTTTTTAAAAATTTGTATGAAATGTGGATTAAAGTAAAAAAACTCATGACATTATAAATAAAATCCCAAAGAATATTATCATAAGCTTTGAAAATATCAAAAATAAAAATGGTGTTCCCACCTTTAACTTTTGCATTGATCTCATGAAACAATTCTTGAGCTAGGAAAATATTCTCAGATTTAGCTCTCCCCTTAAAAAAACTAGTTTAAGAAGGGGAAATAATATTAGGGAGAAATAAAGGCAGCCTACCCATGATAATCTTGGAAATAAGATTATTTAAAAAAGTATAAAGGCATATTGGCCTAAATCCTCCCAATGTTGATAGTATTTATCTTAGGACTAAGCACAATGGAAGTAGAAGAAAAAATATCAAGGTAAAGGAGAACCACCACAAATTCCAAAATAGCATACACCAGTTCCTCTTTAATAATTTGCCAATATTTTTCTAAAAAATAAGTAGTACAGCCATAAGGACTAGTCACAGAATTAGAGTTCATACCCAGAACAACATAAAATATCTCCTTAGTTGAATGGTGAATTAAGAGGAAAACATTATCCTACTTAGAAATCAAGTGAGGAATTAGATGAGCAAGGGTGTTAGGTTGAAGAGTGAAGTTTCTGTTAAAAAGTTTTCCAAAAACTTAATGCCATAGGAGGCAATAACATCCTAAGTATTATAAGTCATATTTGTAGGAGAGAAATCCTAAAGATATAATTCTGACATATTTTCTTTTTAACAGAGGAAAGAAAATATTTACTATTCTTGTCACCCTTAAGAGTTTGGAAATTAGTTTATTTCCATTAAATTTTCTCTTAAGTATTTAAAAGGTTTAATGAAAGTTTGTGAAGGTCTTCAAACCTTAAGAAACTAGCCCGAGGATCACCAAGGGGTTTGAATTGGTAATTTTAAAAATTTCTCAACTTCAAAATAACGATGCCATTATTTTTGAAAGTTTTTTCAAAAAATAAAAATAGAAAATTCTAATTAATTTTGAAATTAAATGAGTTTATCAAAAATATTTATTTAACTATGATAATATTTTAATTTACTAATTTTAGTGATAATCAACAATTTCCCGAACCTGTTATAATAGAAATAAAAAGCATAAAAATTAAAAGTGCAAAAAGAAAAAACACCGTAAAGATTTTTATTGTGGTTTGATTAACCTTGACCTATGCCCAATCCCTAGAGCTCTCCACTTTGAGTAATGCACTAATCATAATGTGACTCTCCTTTTTCACCCACAGCAAGGTGAAGAAGCCCTTATAGACAAACTTTAACCAAACCAGATATGACAGAGTGTCGATGCTATGTGAAACTCCCAGTGATGGAAGTGGACCTAGGCTCATTTTTCTCCCTCCTAGAGAAGGCAGAAAACCTCAGCTCCTTTTTCTCCCTCTTAGAGAAGGAAAAGTACCTCAAGGACTTTACTTAGAAGCCTCTCTCCCAAGAGAGCTTTAAAAATTCTCACCAATACCACAGGAGGACAAAGGTATAGCTAGCCTGAAGAAAAAATTCTCCCTCAATCTCCTTCTCCCTCACACTCAGCCTTACCTTCTCCTTCCTCTCAAACCTTGGATTTCTCAAACGCTTCTATCTCATAGTACCTTCAACTGTCACACAATCTTCTCTCAATTCCAAAGAGAGTCTCAAACCTTTGATTAAGTATTACACTTCAAGATATCCTAAAAGATCATATTAGCCATCACTATTCATATAGTAATATTTTAGTTTGTAAAATATAATTTAATTTCGTATAATATAATTAGTTCAAAAACTAGACCTCTATAATATGATGTAAATAAAAATTTAGATAAATTGTTCAACTTTTCAAACACATCATATAGTATGATCCAAAGATCGTCCAGTATGATCTGCTAGCTTTTCTATCTTCTTCCTTTAGGATAATTCTATGGACATCTAATAAAATATGAATATAGTATAGTATGATCAATTCATAAATAATGGATTCACTTGGTATGATCTTTAGCACAACAAAATTTTGTCTCTATTAATCGTATAGTATGATCAATATCATACAGTATGACCTATTATCATTAATTAAACAATGATTTTATTAACTAATTATGAAGGTTAATTTATGTAAGATTTCAAATATTCGTGTAGTGCAATTTGTCCAAAAATTGAATTTTGATTTTTTACTTAATTTATTCTGCAGCTAGGGTTTTCAAATCATAACAAATTGTATTATATGATCTAGATCATATAGTATGAATAGTTCATAGAACTAGTTGTTCTATTATCAGTTAAGCTCATTCTTTCTATACTAATCATATAGTATGATTTACATAATATAGCTTAATTAGTACAAAAATTTTAACTCTAAGAATTTTTCCCACTCCCCCACTATGTGTGAGCATGATCACCAAATGGCATACACTCTTATGTGGCAAGACTTAAGAAATAGAAAAACAAAGTTACAGACCTTATTTACTTGACATTCTTGTTATACCCAATCTTGAGCTTTTAGTAGCCTTGAGTAGTATATGTTTTAACTTTAATGTTAGTTCTCATAGATATAATAAATATCTAAAATATTTAATGAGAAATGTAATAATTCTGTCATTAAATGTTTTTCATCATCAAATTCATAAATTAAGGATCATAGATTATAAGAATCTCTCCATATTTTATGATGTCAAATAATGTGGGTTAATAAGCAAGATAAAAATTCTTTTTTTCCTAAGGTATCCCTTACTAGGAGGTAGTTTTAAAAATTAGAGGTTGCATTTATTTAAATAAAGATAAAAGGAAAAAATAATAACAAAAAACAAAGTAAAATAAACTCAAAATTTTATTAATCTAAAACATACAACCAAACATATATTTTCTCCACCTTTTGACATCACCAAAAATAGGAGGAACAATAAACAAACTGATCATTACAAGAAGTAAAAAGAAGAAGTAAAACATAACAAATAAACACTAATGGTAAGAGGGATCCTAATTAGGTGGTTGTGGTGTTTTAAAGTATTGATGGATGAAGGTGAGTTGATTATCAATAGAGGAAAACCTTTCTACAAACCATCTCATTTTTTCGTTAGGCTTCTATTATTTTTGTTATTTTTTAATGTGATAGTCGAGCCTAGTTTCTAATTGTTCAAGCCGCATAATTATGTTGTCAAGAGTATAGGTTGGGTAGGCAGGTGTAGGTGGTGGTATTGGTGGTGGTGCAAGTCCTCCTACAAGAGCAGCTTCTCCTTCTTCAAAAAAATCTTTCTCATCCTGCCCTTGCCCCTGATTGAAAAGGATATGGAAGAAGGCATTTGTATAAAAAAAAATTAGAATATTATCGGAAGGAGTAGGATAGTTGATTTGGTATTTTTGTCTAAGATATATTTTATGACATGTCCTAATGCAAAATTTTGCTTTCTTCGGGTATTGGAATGTCAAATAGGAGTCATAGTTTAGATATAATCAAGAATCATCTATGCTTCATTAAATTAGATATTAAATAAAATTAGATAGGTCACTATAGAAAGAAGTGAAGTGATATTGACATTGTCTCCATCTTTGGGTATAATGGAGGTTACAAGGACATACTAGATAACACGGGCATACTAATTTAAAGTTTTGACTAAATGTTGATGTTGATTTATGGCTTAATACCTAATAGTTAAGTTTAAAAAACTCTAGTAAAAGTTAGTTTTAGAGATAAGGGATTATGGATTAGGTCCTTTGGTTAAAGGATCAATATACTTTCTTAAATCATTCTTGGTGATCTCTACATTTTTCTGCAAACATATGAAGTCATGGTAAAGGCTTCCATAATTGGCCTGAGGTTTCCTAAGAATTCAAAGGTAGTTCAGAATTGAAGGGAAAGCTAGTGTGAGTAGAAATTGAAGAGTGGGGGAGGCAAAAAGGTTCATGACATCAAAGTTAAGGGCTAGTTGATTTAACATTCTAGATGGGGTTATTTTAGCCTCTTTGAACTAGTTGGCATCTTCATCCCTCGTGGATACAAAATGATTGTCAAAGTGATGAAAGGAGGAGGAGCTCCCCAAGGTAATTTTATCGCATTTGCTTCGACCAGCCATTAAAAAAGTTAAGGTTCAAAGAGTATGAGATTGAGGGAGTTGAGAAAATTATATTGTGAAATCCATCCAATTTATAGATATTAGGGCATATTATACCATATGATCTAATTTTGTACAGTGCGACCAGAGAAGGTAATTCGTTTGGATGACTTTTCAAAAAAAGTGGTCATAACATACACTACGATCGGGTATCATACTAAATGATCTTAAGGAATTTTATTCATCCTAAGGAGTCATTAGAATGGAATTTCGTAAAATGTGTCTTAAAATATGAATAGATGTTTGTATTGTATGAAATGTAATTTTTATCATACAGGCCAAATTGAATTTGTCCCAATCAAGTTTCACACGAGTATTATATAGTATGAAAAGAGGTATTGTACCATGCAATTGGAAATAATTTCATACCAAAAGGATTAAAATCCTTAATGTTTAGTTACACATAGATCAAATCATACAAATAAAGGTTTGTATAGTATGATATATATAATGGATCTAATCTTGACCGTTGATTAAACTAAGGGTTGTGATATATGTATCTACGCATATCAGACAATATAGATGTGGGTCGTGCAGTACGATATAAATAAAAATTTTAAAGATTTTGTGAGGCAGTGAAATATGTGTGTGATGATCAAAAAATATTTCTAATAATTATTTTTATCATAAATAACAAATGACAACACATAAACATGCATAAGAACAAACACATACAATTTAATGCATATGAATGAACGATTCCAAATGATTTTTTTTTATTAACCTTGACTTAAGCATAAATGTCTATAACACCTAGTTTGGTCCTCATGGTGCAAAAGGTGTTATATGCTAGGGGTTTAGTGAAGATGTCTGCCAATTAATCTCCTGTAGCTATAAGATGCAATTCTATATCTCCCTTGGCTACATGATCACTTATAAAGTGGTGCCTAATGACTATATGCTTTGTGTAGAAGTGTTGAACTAAATTTTTGGATATGCAAAAAGTACCAGTGTAGTTACACTTAATTGGAATGGTTCATAGAGTTACTCTAAGATCTAAGAGTTGTTTCTTTAGCCATATAACTTGTGTAACCCAACTCCCTATTGCTATATATTCTACCTCAACCATGGAAAGGGCTATTGATTTTATTTTTTATTAGACCATGAGACTAAAGACTATCCTACAAATTGGAAGGTTCTAAAAGTGCATTTTTTATCTACTCTACATCCTACAAAAGCAAAATCCAAATATTCTATGACTTCAAAAGAAGTCTTGTATCTAGTATACATGATTCTTAGGTTTGGAGTGCCTAATAGATATCTAAGTATTCTCTTAATAGTAGTCATATGGGATTCTTTTGGGTCAGCCTAAAACCTTATAAAGAGACACATACAAAACATTATGTCTGGTTTACTAGCAACAAAAAAAAGGTAATCCAATTATCCACCTATACTTTTTCTGATATATTGATCTTCCATTTAGATCCTTATCTATTTGAACAATAGAGCTCATGGGAGAGTTCATGGCCTTAACATTATCTTTTACAAACTTTAATGGATGTTCTTGATGTATTTATGTTGGATAATGAAAGTTACATCATCCATCTACTTTACACTAAATCCAAGAAACTAGCTTAGCTCTCCCATCATACTCATCTCAAATTCTCTACTCATAATTTTTGAAAATTCATCACATAGGTTTTTATCTGAGGATCCAAACATGATGTCATCAACATAAATTTTTACAATGAGTAAGTCTTCTTCTTTTTCATTTAGGAAGAGGGTAGTGTATACACTACCCTTAACAAATCCTTTATCTAGAAGGAATAATCTCATACTTTCACACCTAGCTCAAGGTGCTTTCTTCAACCCATTCAAGGCCTTCATTAGTTTTAATACAATATTTGGAAATTATGAATATTTTAAAACCTAGGGGTTGCTCAACATAAACATCATCCTGAATTATCCCATTTAGGAAGAAACTCTTAACATCTATTTGATATAATTCAAAACCCTTAAAGCAAGCAAAGTCTACTATCATCCTAATGGCTTCTATTCTAGCAACAGGCATAATGGATTCCTCAAAATCCATTCCTTTGATCAGGTTATACCCTTTAGCTACTAACATGGCCTTATTACTCACTACTATTCCAAACTAATTCATCTTATTTTTAAAAACCAGCTTTGTTCCAACCACACTTTGGCCCATAGGACTCTTAACTAGTTACCATACATAATTTCTATCCAATTGGATTATCTCTTCGGACATTGCTAGGATCAAAAATTTGTCAACTAGGGCTTGACCTATATTGTTTGGTTCTATCATAGAGATAAAAGATGAAAGTCTAACTTCCTTCCTAAGTCCATTCCTATTTTTAACACCTTTAGATGGGTCTCCAAATATAAGTTCTTTGGGATGATTAAAAGAATATCTCCATTCCTTAGGTAATATTTCCTGAGGTTCTACTCTATCTTCTATAGTAATGGCTTTTACCCCTTCAATTACCTCTTTTTTTTTCTTTGTTAAGTTTAGATTTAGAGGTCCTATCTGATTCATCAAATACCACATGGGTAGACTCTTCAACAATAAGGGTCCTCTTATTAAAGATTTTATAGGTTATATTTATAAATGAGTTACCTAAGAAGTCAACTTCAATAGACTTGGAATCAAATTTTTCTAAGGGTGGTTTTTTATTGATTAAGATGAAGCATCTATAGCTAAAGGCTTTTAAGTGAGAAAGGATGGGTGTCCGACACTTAAAGAGTTCATAGGGTGTCCTAAGGGTGATTTTTTTAAAGAGCTGTATTTATTGCTTCTGCCCAAAATTACTTAGGGAGCGAATACTCAGTTAATATTAACTTAGCAGCTTCCACCAAGGTTTTATTATTCCTTTCAGCAATTCCATTCTACTAGGGAGTCCTAGGGATAGAGAAATTATCTTCTATTCCAATCTCTTGATAAAAAGATGCAAAATTATCATTTTCAAATACTCCACCTTGATCATTACAAATTGTTGAGATTTTACTTCCTTATTTCCTTTAAATCCAGGTGGAGAAAATTCTAATTTCCTTAAATGCTTCACTCTTATGTGCTAGAAATCTAACCCAAGTAAATCTAGATAAGTCATCTACTATTACAAACCCAAATGTCTTTTGTCCTATGATAATTATTCTAACAGGTCCAAATAGGTCCATATGAAGGATTTCTAGTGGCTTAGAGCTGTTAATGTATTTGATTGAATAAAATGAAGACCTAACTTGTTTTCCTAGTTGGCATGAATCACCTAGGTAATCCTTAGTGAAGTCTAACTTAGGTATGCCCTAACTAAATTATTTAGGTGATATTCCAAAGAATCTTCATGCTCACATGACATAGTATCCTATGTTATAGCCAAGATTCATTAATTATAGTTTTTAAGTATAAGTAATTTTAATATTTAATGTAATTTAATTCTAACATGTAAGCATTATTCATTCATTTTCCTTCTAACATGAGTTTTTAATTTAAACTAATCATACATTTTTAACTCTTGGAATTTTAGAAAACCTTTTGAATTATTGATGCAAGTTAAAATTAAAGTTTAAAATAAACTTTTCAACCAGAGTAAACAACTTGCAATGAAATTAAATGCGGAATAAAAAATAAGAAAGAACACACACAGATTTATAGTGGTTCGGTCAAACCTTGACCTACATCCACTCCCCAGAGGCACCCTCTGAGTATTGCACTAATACCACAAAGTGACTCTCCTTTTGCTCCCACAGCAAGGCGGAGAAGCCTGTACAAAATCACTTTCACCTTCCCCGGTGCGGCGGAGTAGCCGGGTTCTTTAACACCAAAGAGATCTTCTTCTTGCCAAAACTTCCCTCAAGACACCCTTGAATCCGATGGTAATGAGGTGCAAGTTCGCCGGAGCAACTGTGTGAATATCCCCTTCACACTCCCTTGAAATCCCCTTCAAGGATCTTCTCCCTCTCAAACTCCACCCTTTCCTCTCTCCCTTTCAAGTTCTCTCTTCAAGTTTTCTCCACAAGAATGAAGACACAATGACTGTTAAAGATACACTTTGTCGTCCTTTTACACTTCTCCAAGTGTCGGCAGAGAACCGGACCGATGTTGTTGAACTTCACTTGAGAGCCTTCGCCGGAGCAACCGTGTGAATATCCCCTCCACACTCCCTTGAAATCCCCTCCAAGGATCTTCTCCCTCTCAATGATCCCTCTCAAGAGAAAATAACTCCAAAGGCATTTGTAATAGTTTCTAGGACTCCTTATATAGAAAGGAGAAGAAAAACCGTCCAAAAACGTGCTAAAAATATGTTTTTCTGCGCACTGGATCGTCCCGTACGAAATTTTGTTCATCTGTACGAACCAATTTCGTCCTGGACGAAATTGGTTCATCCCGGGACGAAAATATTTCGTCTGGACGAACAGTTATATCAAAAGTCGGTTCCGAAAACTCCCAGAAACTGCCATAGTCGGTTCCCATCGTCCTGGACGAACTGGACTTCGTCTGGACGAAATTTTTACATAAAGAAACTTGTCCTGGGACGAAAATGATTTCGTCTGGACGATTAGGACTTAGAAAATATTTCCAGTTCAGTTCTTGTCCGTTCCATTGCTCTTACAAGGAGATAACTGATCTGATCGTCCCGTACGAACAATGTTCGTCCCGTACGATCAATACAAAAACTTTTTCAATATCTCCTTTAAGTTTGTGTAAATTTATTCACTCAATTACAATCACTCCCTCTCAAATTTAATTCAAATAAAAAGTACAAGCTTCAATTTCACAAAGTATCTCATGCTGAATTTGATTTGAAGTCTTCGTAGTCTGGAGTTTGATTTTCCTGAAATATTAGTACACACAAGAGCAAAAACAAATCTTCTAAAAAGTGTTAGGAGATAACTACACATAAAACAATAATATTTGGAATCATCAAAATAATATAAGTTGCAAGAATGTAAAACATGCAAATAGCAACTTTCCTAACAATCTCCCCCTTTTTGATGATGGCAAAACAATTATTGTTAGTAAAATTTCAAACCATTTTAAAATCTCCTAAACTCCCCCTGAATTGATAAATACATTAAAATAAGGAGGCATTTTAAAAAACAATTTTTGTTTTAAAATTTTACATACACACATACACAAAAACAATACACAAAAAACATTACAAGACACACACAAAATTTTAAAAAAAATTCTCCCCCTAAACAATACAAACAAAACAATACAAACAATAATCTCTCCCCCTTTTTGACAACAACAAAAAGTGAAGAAGAAATAGACTAGTAATGTAGAAAATCTTATGAAAAATTCATGTGTAAATTTAATCTAAAAAAGTGATTGACATAAGAATGCAACTAAGAATTAAGAACATTAGTCAAATCATAGAATTTCATAGAATTTAAAAAATTGATATAACATTGTAATAAGTAAGAATTTATGAAAAACATGATTCAATTTAGACATTTATGATATGAAAAATCATTGTAATAAAGATGAGTAAAAAATTGCATATTCCAAAAATCAATTGAAATATAAATGAACATTAGATCTACTTGAATTAATAGACTAAAAAGAATCTGGAAAGAAGAAAATTACCACAAGTGGCGCTTTGCGCATCTTTTTCATATAGGTGGCACATTTTTGTGCATCTTTTTCATATAGGTGGCACATTTTTGTGCATCTTTCTTTATTGGGCTTATTTTGTGCCTCTTTTTCACATTTGCAACTTTGTTGTGCATTCCTTTTGATTTTGTACATTTGTACAATTTTCAATAGTAATTGAATTCTTTCGAAAGACAATAATTTAGAATCTCAAATTTTTCTAAGTGCATAAATATTAATTGAAAAATGAAATACAAAATAAGATAGACATCTAAGATACAATAATAATAATTAAGATTTTGTAGTCTAAAATGAAAGACATGAAATTAAAAAAATTCTAACTAAAACAAGTTATAGGCAAAAAATTAAATTTAGATAAACTAGATTTTCTAATGAAATTAATTTCTAATTACAATTTTAGTTTAGGCACAATAGAGATTAAAAGTACTAAATGAATTTCATAAAGATTAAGAACATTAACATCGATCTAAAACATGAAATCAAATGAGAAAACATTTCAAAATCATTCAAAACACTAAAAATAAAAACACAAAAACACACAAAACAAACAAAAATAAAAATACAACAAAAACAAATAAACAAAGGGTTTTAAACATCATTTTTCTCCTGGTCTGATGATTCAGACGCTAGATCTGCCCAGGAGATTTTTTGCTTTTCATTTATTTCCCATTTTATAATTTGCTTAGCTTTGCCCTTTTCTTTAGTAGGAAGAGTTCTCAAATTAGGGCACTGGCTTTTTAGATGTCCAAATTTCCTGCATCCAAAGCAAATAATATTAGAAGAAATTTGAACATTCTTACCATTTTTACCTTTATTCCACTTTTGTTGATGCTTATTCTTGTGCTTTAGTGGACTTTTTAATTTGCTTGTTAAGTCATCGCTTTTCTCACCAACTAAGCCACTTTTCTCCATGTCTTCCGCTTTTAGCATTATTGTTTCACCTGCATCCAAAAGTTTTTGACCCAAACATTCCTCGTAGGCAATGAGTGAGCCAATCAAATTATCAATAGAATATTCATTCAAATTTTTCGATTCACAAATAGCAACAACTTTGGCATCAAACTTGTCAAGTAAACAACGTAGAATTTTATTGACTATTTCAAAGTTTGAAAACTCTTTACCTAAAGCATGCAATGATGTTACAATTTGAATAAACCTAGTATACATGTCTAAGATCGACTCATAAGGTTTCATGCTAAAGAGTTCATAGTCATTCATCAAAAAATTCAACTTAGATTGCTTGACTTCACTAGTACCTTCATATGTAATGCATAAACTATCCCAAATTTCCTTACCTGTAGTACATGTAGAGACTCTCATATAATCTTCAGAATTTAAAGCACAGAACAAACAATTCATACATTTAGCATTTAATTGTGCATAAATTTGTTCTACTCTACTCCATTCAGAAAAAGGGATATCAGTTTTGATTCCATCTATAATACGTGACGGTACAGAATAACCACTTTGAATCATATGCCACATGCGATAATCTATTGATTGCAAGAAAGTAGACATTCGAATTTTCCAAAAATCAAAAGAAAAATACTTTCAAATAAAGGTGGTCTAACAATCGAACATCCATCTAACAATTTATGGTTTCTAAAATTAGCCATATTCATTTTTTCAAAAAGTAGTCTAAACTTATGATTTTGAAACAAAGCTCTGATACCACTTGTTGAGTCTAGTAATTAGGTTGTTAAGCCTAAGTGAATGTCCCAAGGCTAACCAAGAGGGGGGGTGAATTGGCAATTTAAAAAAATGTAACTTCAACTCTTGGAATTTTAGAAAACCTTTTGAATTATTGATGCAAGTTAAAATTAAAGTTTAAAATAAACTTTTCAACCAGAGTAAACAACTTGCAATGAAATTAAATGCGGAATAAAAAATAAAGAAAGAACACACCAGATTTATAGTGGTTCGGTCAAACCTTGACCTACATCCACTCCCCAGAGGCACCCTCTGAGTATTGCACTAATACCACAAAGTGACTCTCCTTTTGCTCCCACAGCAAGGCGGAGAAGCCTGTACAAAATCACTTTCACCTTCCCCGGTGCGGCGGAGTAGCCGGGTTCTTTAACACCAAAGAGATCTTCTTCTTGCCAAAACTTCCCTCAAGACAACCCTTGAATCCGATGGTAATGAGGTGCAAGTTCGCCGGAGCAACTGTGTGAATATCCCCTTCACACTCCCTTGAAATCCCCTTCAAGGATCTTCTCCCTCTCAAACTCCACCCTTTCCTCTCTCCCTTTCAAGTTCTCTCTTCAAGTTTTCTCCACAAGAATGAAGACACAATGACTGTTAAAGATACACTTTGTCGTCCTTTTACACTTCTCCAAGTGTCGGCAGAGAACCGGACCGATGTTGTTGAACTTCACTTGAGAGCCTTCGCCGGAGCAACCGTGTGAATATCCCCTCCACACACTCCCTTGAAATCCCCTCCAAGGATCTTCTCCCTCTCAATGATCCCTCTCAAGAGAAAACAACTCCAAAGGCATTTGTAATAGTTTCTAGGACTCCTTATATAGAAAGGAGAAGAAAAACCGTCCAAAAACGTGCTAAAAATATGTTTTTCTGCGCACTGGATCGTCTCGTACGAAATTTTGTTCATCTGTACGAACCAATTTCGTCCTGGACGAAATTGGTTCGTCCCGGGACGAAAATATTTCGTCTGGACGAACAGTTATATCAAAAGTCGGTTCCGAAAACTCCCACAAACTTCCATAGTCTGTTCCTATCGTCCTGTACGAACTGGACTTCGTCTGGACGAAATTTTTACATAAAGAAACTTGTCCTGGGATGAAAAGGATTTCGTCCGGACGATTAGGACTTAGAAAATATTTCCAGTTCAGTTCTTGTCCGTTCCATTGCTCTTACAAGGAGATAACTGATCTGATCGTCCCGTACGAACAATGTTCGTCCCGTACGATCAATACAAAAACTTTTTCAATATCTCCTTTAAGTTTGTGTAAATTTATTCACTCAATTACAATCACTCCCTCTCAAATTTAATTCAAATAAAAAGTACAAGCTTCAATTTCACAAAGTATCTCATGCTGAATTTGATTTGAAGTCTTCGTAGTCTGGAGTTTGATTTTCCTGAAATATTAGTACACACAAGAGCAAAAACAAAATCTTCTAAAAAGTGTTAGGAGATAACTACACATAAAACAATAATATTTGGAATCATCAAAATATTTTAGCAAATTAGATAATTTAGCATTAAGACTACCATGCATCATTTTCAACTTCATATACAAATCATGAATATTTTCAAAAAAATAATTAGTAATTCATCAAAGGATAGTTGATATACCACATCTTTATCTGATTGATCAGGATTATTTTTTGCTATAAGATAGAGGTTTGTTACGTCCTCATGCGTTTTAGATTCTAATTATTCTAAAGGCGAGTTGGCCTAAAAACTTTCTACATCTTTTGCTTGACCCTCTTGAACTTTAGCTTCTCTTCACCCTTCTTCTTCATCTAGTGAGCCTTCAGGTTGCCGCATTACGCTCTAAGGTGGCATGGTTTCTTAAACTCAAAGCAAATTGCGTTAAAAGATGCTTCAATATATTTATTTCTCTTGCCATTTCTCCAATTAAGTTGATAATGTCTATGTTTTATTTTCAAAAAACTCTTGAATTTTCATGTCATTAAGGTAATGCCATTATCCTCCTTTGTTACAGAACTATCACTATTTAAATTATTTTCTTTTACTACTATATTTCTTTCCTTCTTTTCTCCTACATCACTTTGCCTTTGACTCACTCCTTGCCCATAAGAAATGAGTGACCCAAGAAAACTATCAATTAAATAAATATTCAAGTCATTAGATGTAGTTATTGAAGTTATATTGACATTATATGAAATAGGTAAACATCTTAAAATCTTATTAACTTTTTTAGAGATTGATAATTCTCTACCTAGAGCATATAAGGATGTCTCTACCCATGTGAACTTAGTGTATAATTCAGATACGGTCGTGCTAGGTTTTATGTGAAAGTGTTTATAGTCATATAGTAAAATGTTTAGCCTTGACCATTAATTTTACTTTACTAGTTCCCACATAAGTGATACATAATCTATACCAAATTTCTTTCCCCGTATAGCATGTAAAACCTCACATATGCTCTTCAAATTTTAATACAAAATTAAATAATTCAAATATTTAGCATTTAACTATGCAAGTTTTCTATCCTTATAACTCCATTCAGATAACGAAATATCAGTTTTGACACCATTAACTATATGCGATGGAAGTGAATAACTAGTTTGAATAATATGCCAATTTTTATAGTAAATGGATTATAAAAAGTAGTTATGCGTATGTTATAGAAATATAAGGAATATTTTCAAATAGTGGTGGACAGGTTATCAAATAACCCTACGGAGTGTTACAATTACCAAAATGAGCTATAAATTGTTCTTCAAAAGATTTTTAAAACCTTATTTTGAAACTCACTATGATTCCACTTAAAGGTTCATGAAGGTTCTTAAACCTTAAGAAACTAGCATGAGGCTCACCAAGAGGGTGGTGAATTGGTAATTTTAAAAAATTTTCCATCTTCAAAATAACAATGATAATATTTTTGAATTTTTTTTAGAAATTAAAAATACCAAGTTTTAATTGATTACTGAAGAGAACAAGTTGATCAAAAATATTTATTTAACTATGATGATATTTTGATTTATAAAATAAACCAAAAATCATATATTTTCCCATGAAACTATAATAGAAATAAAATGCAAGAAAAATAAAAGTGCAAAAAGAAAAAACACATAAGAGATTTTTATAATAGTTCAAGTCAACCTTAAGCTAAGTCCACTCTCTAGAGTCCTCTTCTCTGAGTATTACACTAATCACATAGTGTTGCAACCCATGACCCCGAGTTTGAGATTTTGATGATGCCAAATAATGAGTGACTTGGAACTGCTTTTCATTGCTTATTATTTTATTTGTTATTTTCCTTGAGCACTAACATTTCAGGAAGATCACAAGTGACTCAGGAAGAAAGGAAGACTCAAGACCGGGTAGATTAGGAGTACGAGTCAAAAATTGTACTTTTCCATTTATTGTATTTTTTACTTTATTGAGTCTGGCCACAAAATGCGAAAGAGTAAGAGCAACCATGCACACACACAGGGGGAGAATTTTTTTTTAACTGAAAATATAAGTAAAATTCTTCTCTGGAGATCGTACTGTACGATGTTATTTCGTACCGTACGATCCAGGCTATGTGGGCATATCTGTGAATAGATCGTACTGTACGAAAGTACTTCGTACTGTACGATATGTTCAGATCCAAAAACCCTAGCCGTGACTTAATTTGAGGAAGTGATTTTTGCGCCGTTCGTACTGTACGAACTTGTTCGTACTGTACGATCTGTATTAAATACTTACTTAAATTAACACATGATTAGTGCACGTAATCAAGGCCTAATTGAGATTTGTACATCGTACTGTACGAATATTTTTCGTACTGTACGATTGGTTTTAAATACTTACTTAAATTAACCCGTGATTAGTGCACGTAATCAAGGCCTAATTGAAATTTGAACATCGTACTGTACGAACGTGATCGTACCATACGATGAACAGAGACGAAGTATGATCGTCCCGGATATCGTCCGGTACGATCTCTTGGTTTTTGTCACATCGTACTGTACGATGTCAATCGTACCATACGATGAACAGAGACGACATCCGATCGTCCAGACCATCGTCCTGTACGAATAGTATGTTGTTGAATCGTACCGTACGATATTATATCGTACAGTACGAATTGTTTTTGTACTGTTCGTACACCTTCGTACCAGGACGACGGCTGTTTATGAAGATCGTACTGTACGATGATGAATCGTACTGTACGAACAGTAACGGCTAATTTTTTGAATTCAGAGGTTTTTGGAGCCTTTTTTAATATGCCAATCAAGTTCTTTTTGGGTAAGATTGCTAGAGAGGGTGAACGTGATTAGAGAGGGATTCCAAGGGAGAAAACTCAAGAGAAATTCTTGAGGGTTGAGAGGAAGGAAGAGGTGAGCGTTGTGAGGGAGAAGAAGAGGTGTGAGGGAGATCACACGGTTGCTCCAAGCTCGCTGCATCTTGCTCCTCCTGTGGCCCGAGAAGGATTTGAGGGAGGATCTCCAAGGGAAAGGCTCGTCTGCATCCGTTACCTCGAGGTTCTCTGCCCCTTCTCCAGGAGGGAGAAAAACGAGAAGGTTCTCTGCCGTCGCCAGGAGGGCGAAAACAGAGTTTGGTCTTCCGCCACGCCGGGTTGGTGAAAGGGAGGTTTGTACAGGCTTCTCCGCCTTGCCAAGGGGGGCAAAAGGAGAACTATTTTTATAGTGAAAATCCCGGAGTGGAGGACTCCGGGGAGTGGACGTAGGTCATATTTTGACCGAACCACTATAAAAATCTTGGTGTGTTCGTTCTTTATCATTGTTTACTTTTTGCTTGCACTTTAATTTTTCATATCTATTGCACGTGGTTTTTTTGATAAAGCAAAATTGCATTGATCTTTATTTTAATATTTCAAAAACAACAAAAAAAATTAGAACTCTTGTTTAGGGTTAATTTTTTATTAAGAGAAAACTTTTTACAATTCACCCCCCCCCCTCTTGTCGTTTAGTAATTTCAATTGGTATCAGAGCTTGTTTTTCAAAAATAGTGTTTTAGAAAACCTTGAAAAAACGATCATGTCGAATTTTGGTAATCGTAACACTGCGGAGGGTTATTCAATAACTCGTCCACCACTTTTTGATAACATACCGTTTGATTTTTGGAAAATTAGAATGTCTACATTTTTGCAATCTATAGATTACCGCATGTGGATGTTAGTTAATGATGGGTATGTTGCACCGTTTAAAACTGTTAATGGTTTGAAAACTCCTGTACCGTTTAATGAATGGAGCAATGAGGATAGGGAATTAGCCCAACTGAATGCTAAGTGCTTAAACTGTTTCTTTTGTGCATTGAAATCTGAGGATTATATGAGAGTATCTACTTGTGCTTCTGGTAAGGAGATTTGGGATAGACTGTGCATTACATACGAAGGAACAAACGAAGTAAAACAGTCTAGGCTTAACATTTTACTGCATGATTATGAATTATTCCGTATGAAACCTAGCGAAACAATTTCTGACATGTACACTAGGTTCACCCAAATTGTGACATCCTTGCATGCTTTAGGTAGAGAAATTTCAAATTCTGAGAAAGTAAATAAAATTCTTAGATGTCTGCCTAGTTCCTATGATGCTAAGATAACTGCTATCACTGAGTCAAAAGATCTTAATGTTTATTCTATTGATAACCTCCTCGGGTCACTCATTGCATACGAGCAAGGAGTGAGCCAAAGGCAAAGTGATGCAGGTGAAAAGAAAAAGGAGCGGACGGTGGCATTAAAAGCTAGCAACTCAGAAAGTGAAAGCTCTGCAGGGGAGGAAGACGATGAAATAGCATTGATGACCCGACAGTTCAAAAATTTTTCTGAAGAGAAAACAGAAGCGTCATCAGAACAGCTGGAATAAAGGTAAAAGCTCAAGGACCAATAAAGTTTCATCTGATACAATTTGCTTTGAGTGCAGGAAGCCAGGTCATCTTCGAGCAGATTGTCCTAATCTTAAGAGCCAACCAACAAAGGAGAAAGGAGATGACAAAGGTAAATACAAGAGAGGAAAGACCAAGACACAGAAAGCTTTTTGGGCCGACTCTGCCTCAGAATCATCAGAAGAAGAAGCAGAGGAGGAGGTAACAAACTTGTGTCTTATGGCTAATGATAACCTTGATCAATTGGATCAGGATGAGGTATGTCAACTTTCTTATGATGAATTATTGCTTATTTCTCTGAGAATATTCATGACTCTTATAGAAAACTGAAGAAAATGCATGCTAAACTTAATATTGAATTTAGTACCTTACAAATTGAGCATGCTAACTTAGTTAAAGAAAATTCTGATTTAGATAAAGATCACATGTTACTTCTTGATGAGTATGATGCATTAAATAAGAAGCATATTGATCTAATTGAAGCGCATGAATCCTTGAAAACATCACATATTGAACTAGATGTAGAGTATGAAAAACTAACTGCACTTATATTAGAAGTAGAGCATTGTGAGCACTTGCTATTGATAAAAGTTGATGGATTGACAGCTCGAAGTAAAACTTATAGTGAAAAGATAGAAGAACTAGAAAATGAAATTGCATCACTCACAGTAGGCCATCCTAGAAAACCCCCAACACAGCATGCATCACAAAATCTTAGGAAGAGAGGCACCACCACACTCATAGATTAGTAAACCCATTTCCTGGTGTTAGGTGCTTCTCTTGTGGCATGTTAGGTCACATAGCCCGCACATGCACAATTCACCGTAGGACACACTTAGTATGGAGACCTAAATTGCATCCATCACAGCATAACATGCATACATCTCATTCATGCAAGCATAAGGTGGAACCCAAACTCACTTGGGTTCCCAAATCTAATCTGTGAATGAAATTGTAGGAATGCTCTCACAAAAGACCTAGTGAGAGCATGTGGTACCTGGATAGTGGCTGCTCGCGACACATGACTGGAGACATGAAGAAGTTCATCCTATTGGAGACCAAAACTGGAGGCAAAGTAACATTGGGAGACAACACTACCAGGAAGGTGATAGGCTCAGGTATCGTTGGTAATGCTAAGAACTTTATAATTGAAAATGTTTTTACTAGTTGATGGTTTGAAACATAATTTACTTAGCATTAGTCAACTATGTGACAAAGGTTTTGATGTTAAATTTTTTACTGATAAATGCCTGATTAGTTTATTTGGTGAAACAATTTTAGAAGGAAAACGAATGAACAATGTTTACATGTTAGACCTTGATCGTGTAGATAACTCAAAATCATTTTGCTTGAAAACAATAGTTGATGATTCGTGGCTATGGCATAGGAGACTGTGCCATGCTAGTATGAAAACTCTTAGAAACATCACTCAGAAAAACCTAGTTAGAGGTGTACCTAAATTAGAATTCACCAAGAATCACTTATGTGATGCTTGCCAACAAGGAAAACAAGTCAAATCATCCTTTCACTCAATTAGAGACGTGATCACCTCTAGGCCACTAGAAATTCTACACATGGACTTATTTGGACCCGTTAGTACAGCCAGTCTAGGTGGAAAGAATTATGGATTTGTGATTGTAGATGACTTCACTAGATTTACTTGGGTAAGATTCTTAGCACACAAGAATGAGTCTTTTGAGGAATTTAAAATTTTCTCCACATGGATACAACGAAAATTAGGTTGTGAGATATCAACAATCCATAGCGATCATGGTGGAGAGTTCCAAAATGAAAGATTTGAGTCATTCTGCCAAGAGATAGGAATAGAGCACAATTTCTCAGCTCCTAGAACACCCCAACAGAATGGCATAGCAGAAAGGAAAAATAGAACCTTGGTAGAAGCTGCTAGGGCAATGTTAGCGGAGTATACCCTTCCTAGATACTTTTGGGCAGAAGCAGTCAACACAGCCTGTTATGTTTTGAACAGAGTAAACATTAGATCGAAGCTGAATAAAACTCCGTATGAACTCCTTAAAGGTAGGACACCAAACCTTTCACATTTACATGTCTTTGGGTGTAAGTGCTTCATCTTAAATAATGGTAAACATCCCTTAGGAAAGTTCGATCCCAAATCTGATGAGGGTGTCTTCTTAGGCTATTCTTCTGTAGGTAAGGCCTATAGAATTTTCAACAAGAGAACCCTGGTAGTAGTAGAATCCACCCATGTGGTATTTGATGAATCTGTTATGCCCTCAGAAACTAAAATTGAAGATGATGAAATAGAGGCAATTCAAGGAGTAGAGACTATGTCCTTAGAAGAGAGGGTCGAATCTCAGGAAGACTTGCCTAGAGAATGGAGATATTCTTCTAGTCATCCTAAAGAGTTAATTTTAGGTGACCCTTCAGAAGGTGTAAGAACTAGGCATGGACTTAGGAAGGAGGTTAGTCACTCAGCTTTCATCTCTATGATAGAACCTACAAGTATAGATCAAGCCTTAGGAGATGAATTTTGGATTCTAGCAATGCAAGAAGAGCTGAACCAATTCACCAGGAATGATGTTTGGGAGTTAGTTAAGAGACCTAAAGAGCAGAGTGTTGTTGGAACAAAATGGGTCTTCAAGAATAAGGTGAATGATTCAGGAACAATAATAAGGAATAAAGCAAGGCTAGTAGCTAAGGGGTACAACCAGATTGAGGGAATAGACTTTGAAGAAACCTTTGCCCCGGTTGCTAGACTAGAAGCCATAAGAGTGCTCTTAGCTTTTGCTTGCTTCAAGAACTTTAAGTTATATCAAATGGATGTAAAGAGTGCATTTTTGAACGGGGTAATTAAGGAAGATGTCTACGTTGAGCAACCCCCCGGATTTGAAAGCTCACAATTTCCAAACCATGTATACAAATTAAAAAAGGCACTATATGGATTAAAGCAAGCACCTAGAGCATGGTATGAAAGACTTAGCTCATTTCTTTTGAATAGAGGTTTTCAAAAGGGTAGTGTAGATACTACTCTCTTTTTACAAAAAGTTAAAGAAGAAATTCTCATTGTTCAAATATATGTAGATGACATCTTGTTTGGATCCTCGGATAAAAATTTATGCGATGAATTTTCAAAAACAATGAGTAATGAGTTTGAAATGAGCATGATGGGAGAGCTTAACTACTTTCTTGGCTTTAGTGTGAAACAAATGGAAAATGGAACCTTTCTTAGCCAATCAAAGTACATTAAGGATATTTTAAAAAAAATATGAAATGGATAGTGCAAAACCCATGAACACCCCCAATGAGTTCGACAATCCAATTAGATAAGGATCCTAGTGGAAAATCAGTAGATCAGAAAAAATATAGAGGAATGATTGGATCACTTCTTTACTTGACTGCCAGTAGACCGGACATCATGTTTAGTGTATGCCTTTGTGCCCGTTTCCAAGCCGATCCTAAAGAGTCTCACCTAACTGCTGTTAAAAGAATTCTTAGATATCTACTAGGCACACCAAACTTAGGAATTTGGTATCCCAGGCACAGCACTTCCTTTGAAATCCTTGGGTACTCAGATTCTGACTTTGCAGGATGTAGGATAGATAGAAAGAGCACCTCTGGTACCTGTCAATTCATCGGACAATCATTAGTTTCTTGGTCCAGTAGGAAGCAAAACTCAGTAGCACTTTCCACAGCCGAGGCAGAATATATTGCAGTAGGAAGTTGTGTTGCACAGGTACTATGGTTAAAAACAACAAATTCTTGATCTTGGACTACCTGTTGGAACCATCTCAATCATGTGTGACAACACAAGTGCAATTTGTATCTCTAAGAACCCAATTCAGCACTCCCGAACAAAACACATAGACATTAGACATCATTTCATTAGAGATCACGTCGCTAAGGGAGATATAGAATTACATCACGTCGCTACAGAAGATCAATTGGCAGACATATTCACAAAACCATTAGCGTTTGACACCTTTAGTACCTTGAGGACTAGATTAGGTGTCATAGATATAAATGCATAAAAAAAAAAAAAAAAAAAAAAAAAAAAAAAAAAAAATTTTAGGGCTGCTCCTGATCACCACACACTCACCACACCAAAATTCACACTGACTGTTCATCGTACTGTACGATCTATATCGTACTGTACGACTTATCACAAATCTAGCGTCCACCAATAGGCAGATTTCAGCTCTGTTGATCGTACTATACGATAACCATCGTACTGTACGATTATCGTCCAGTATTATTGCCTACCGTACTGTACGATACACATATTCGTACGGTACGATCCACATCAGCACAACGGACAAGTTCGAGTTAATGCGTTCTGGTACGATATTTATTATGTATCGTACTGTACGATCCACGTATTCGTACAGTACGAAACTTTTGGTCAAAAGTCGTACTGAGAACCTCGGGACGATCGATATTCGTCTGATCGTACTGTACGATACCTATCGTACTGTACGATTTGACCTCTTTTTCCCGAAACGACCGGTCAGGATATTAATTGTATTTCGTACTGTACGATCTCCTGTTCGTACTGTACGATCTCCGGAAAATTCTATATAAACCCGTGCATAGGCTGTTAAATTCATTCACCTATCTTCCCTCTCAGCCTTCCATTAGTTTTCGTGCCTTCCTACAATGTCTAAGCGAGGTCGGATGACTGCCGGAAGCTCATCCTCATCCAGTCGTCAACCCGATCGCTTTCTGAATAGCGAAAATGAGGAAGCCTTCTACCGCTACAAGGCTTGCAAAATCTCGCCCTCGAAAATGCTAAATCAAGCCGCTCTAAATTTCGAGGTAATGGGCCTCTTTGCCTCCACTACCTTTCAATTCCTACTTACCCTTGCGTTCCCTTACAACTCTGAACTCCTATTTGAATTCCTCGCAAATCTCACCTACACAGTAGATAACACCACTTTTCACTCCCTTGTTTGTGGCCGCCCTGTGGAAATAACTAGAGCTGATATCGCCCAACATATTGGGCTGTCCACTGAAGGACCTATGGTTCGCTCGTTTCTAACTGATGATTTTTGATTGGAGCGATGTCAATAGAGTCCTTAGGAACACTGTTTTTCATCAACACCAGCCCCTAGTCCAATCCTTAAACCGCAATGCCCGTATCATTCAACATGTCCTTCGCACCTCTATCATACCCAAAGGTGGCGACCGCATCAATCTGACTCCTACCCTGTCAGTCGCTACATACCTCATTATGTCCAATATTAAGTTTGATGAGGTCGATTTAATCAGCAACTATATTAGGCACATGACTTTTGTTCGTCTTCCCACCACTCGACGGAAACAAAATCTGGCTCTTGGTCACCTCATAGGATATATCCTCTACCATAAATATCAATTAACCTATCCTGCTGAACCCGATATGCTTCCTATTTTCTATACGGATGCTTCCTTCCGTATCCTCTTTCATCGGGGACATGAGCCTGAAGAACCCGTCTTTGACGAAGAAGAAGGAGAAGATGATGTACCAGCCGCAGCTCCAGCTCGACCCCGACGCCATGCTGCACCCCCGAGCACCTGCACCAGCACCAGCTCCTCCACTCCCAAATGATGATCTAGTCGCCCGCTTCGACCAGCTGCAGACTCGCCTCGACATGCACATTCAGGAACAACATCAGCAACACGAGGCTGATATGCGATGGTTTGGCGAGCGTTTTACAGCAATTGATCACCGCTTCGACACTTTATTTCAATACTTTCAGCCAAATCCACCTCCACCTCCACCTGATCAGGACCCGTCTGACTAGATTGTCTATGTATGCATTGTAGTCTTTTCTATTTTTTTTTTTTCTGCTTTTGAGCTTTTAGTGGCTCCTCCTTTTTGTGCTGTCAAAAGGGGGAGAAGTTTGTTGTAATGCCTTTTTATCTAAATACAATTTCTTTTGTGTTGTTTCCTACCTGCTTGTAGTTCTTTTTTTTCTTCTTCCCTTCTTGTGTTTTTTTTTAAAAAAAAAAATAAAAAAAAATAAAAAAAACAACAAAAAAAAAAACAAAAGAAATATTTATCTTTCTTACTTACAACAAAGTATTTGACATCATCAAAAAGGGGGAGATTGTTGCAACCCATGACCCCGAGTTTGAGATTTTGATGATGCCAAATAATGAGTGACTTGGAACTGCTTTTCATTGCTTATTATTTTATTTGTTATTTTCCTTGAGCACTAACATTTCAGGAAGATCACAAGTGACTCAGGAAGAAAGGAAGACTCAAGACCGGGTAGATTAGGAGTACGAGTCAAAAATTGTACTTTTCCATTTATTGTATTTTTTACTTTATTGAGTCTGGCCACAAAATGCGAAAGAGTAAGAGCAACCATGCACACACACAGGGGGAGAATTTTTTTTTTAACTGAAAATATAAGTAAAATTCTTCTCTGGAGATCGTACTGTACGATGTTATTTCGTACCGTACGATCCAGGCTATGTGGGCATATCTGTGAATAGATCGTACTGTACGAAAGTACTTCGTACTGTACGATATGTTCAGATCCAAAAACCCTAGCCGTGACTTAATTTGAGGAAGTGATTTTTGCGCCGTTCGTACTGTACGAACTTGTTCGTACTGTACGATCTGTATTAAAATACTTACTTAAATTAACACATGATTAGTGCACGTAATCAAGGCCTAATTGAGATTTGTACATCGTACTGTACGAATATTTTCGTACTGTACGATTGGTTTTAAATACTTACTTAAATTAACCCGTGATTAGTGCACGTAATCAAGGCCTAATTGAAATTTGAACATCGTACTGTACGAACGTGATCGTACCATACGATGAACAGAGACGAAGTATGATCGTCCCGGATATCGTCCGGTACGATCTCTTGGTTTTTGTCACATCGTACTGTACGATGTCAATCGTACCATACGATGAACAGAGACGACATCCGATCGTCCAGACCATCGTCCTGTACGAATAGTATGTTGTTGAATCGTACCGTACGATATTATATCGTACAGTACGAATTGTTTTTGTACTGTTCGTACACCTTCGTACCAGGACGACGGCTGTTTATATGAAGATCGTACTGTACGATGATGAATCGTACTGTACGAACAGTAACGGCTAATTTTGAATTCAGAGGTTTTTGGAGCCTTTTTTAATATGCCAATCAAGTTCTTTTTGGGTAAGATTGCTAGAGAGGGTGAACGTGATTAGAGAGGGATTCCAAGGGAGAAAACTCAAGAGAAATTCTTGAGGGTTGAGAGGAAGGAAGGAGGTGAGCGTTGTGAGGGAGAAGAGGTGTGAGGGAGATCACACGGTTGCTCCAAGCTCGCTGCATCTTGCTCCTCCTGTGGCCCGAGAAGGATTTGAGGGAGGATCTCCAAGGGAAAGGCTCGTCTGCATCCGTTACCTCGAGGTTCTCTGCCTTCTCCAGGAGGGAGAAAAACGAGAAGGTTCTCTGCCGTCGCCAGGAGGGCGAAAACAGAGTTTGGTCTTCCGCCACGCCGGGTTGGTGAAAGGGAGGTTTGTACAGGCTTCTCCGCCTTGCCAAGGGGGGCAAAAGGAGAACTATTTTTATAGTGAAAATCCCGGAGTGGAGGACTCCGGGGAGTGGACGTAGGTCATATTTTGACCGAACCACTATAAAAATCTTGGTGTGTTCGTTCTTTATCATTGTTTACTTTTTGCTTGCACTTTAATTTTTCATATCTATTGCACGTGGTTTTTTGATAAAGCAAAATTGCATTGATCTTTATTTTAATATTTCAAAAACAACAAAAAAAATTAGAACTCTTGTTTAGGGTTAATTTTTTATTAAGAGAAAACTTTTTACAATTCACCCCCCCTCTTGTCGTTTAGTAATTTCACATAGTGACTCTCATTTTGCTCCTACAGTAAGGAAAATAAGCGCCTTATAGACTTAGTTTTACCAAGTCGGATGCGGTAGAGTGTTGGACTCTATGTTACCCTCCTAATGATGGCAGTAGAACTTGATTCGTTCTTCTCCCTTCAAAAGAAAGCAGAGAACCTCAGCTCCTTTCTCTCCCTCTTAGAGAAGGAAGACTACTTCGATAATTTGACTTAGAAGACTCTCTCTTATATGAGCTTTCAAAGACTCACCAAGGCCACAGAAGGAGCAAGGGTGTAGCTAGCCTAGAGAAACATAGTAATCCCCTCACACTCCTCCCTCATGGTCAACCTCACTTTCTCCTTCCTCTAAAACCTTTAATTTCTTAAAATCTTCTCTCTTATAGTACCTTTAGAAGTCACACAATCTTCTATCAATTGTAAAGAGAATCTCAAAATTTATCTTAAGCATTTGGCTTCAACAAACTCTAAAAAATTATGTTAGCCATCACTTTTCATACAGTATAATTTGAAATTGCATAGTATAATTAGTTCAAAAATTATACCCATCAAGTGTGATGTAAATAATTATTCAGAAAAATTGTTCAACTTTTTTAAACACGTCATACAATACAATCCAAAGATCGTCTAGTATGATATGTTAGCTTCACTCAAGATTGATTAAGGCTTAGGTTTGGAAAGAATAGGTTGCCTTTTAATAGTGTCTATACTTTTCATTTTCCCTTCATTTTATATTTATTAACTCTGGCTATATATGTGTATGCTAAATTGGTAAGTAATTCCTCAAGGTACAAGGTGGAACCTAAACTCACTTAAGTTTTGAAATATAATATTTCATTGACTTTCATGGAATACTCTAACAAAAGGACTAGTGAGTGTATGTGGTACCTTGATAGTGGATGCTCAACGTACATACTTAGAGGTTTGATATAATTTATCACATTATAGTCTAGGTCATGCAAGGTGACACTCGGAGATAACATAACTACAAAAGTTATGGGCTCAGGTATAATTAGAAATTTTTAGAATTTTATCATTAAGAATATTTTACTTCTCTTCTACATGGTTTAAAGCATAATCTACATAGCATTAATTAATTTTGTGAAAAAGGATTTGACATAAAATTTTTATCAAAATAATAGATGATTTGTTTAAATGGTAAATTAGTTTTAAAAGGATAAAAAAAAAGTTAATAACTTTTATATGCTCAATTTAAATTACATTGAATACTATAATTCTCTGTGTTTGGAAACCACTATTGATGAATCCTAGCTATGGCATAGGAGGCTACATATTGAAAACCCATATGAAGATTGCTCAAAAAGATTTGTTATAAGTATACCCAAGTAAAATTTTATTAAGGTCCTCATGTTTGATGTTTGCCAACTAGGAAAGAAAATTAAGTTTTCATTTCCGTAAATCATGGACGACATGACCTATAGGCCACTAGAAACTCTTCAAATGGATATGTTTGGACCTGTTAGTATAGCCAACCTATGAAGTGTTTGTTGAAAAAGGTTATGTCTGAAAAAGTAATTTTAAAAGTTAATTTTCCTTAGGAGAATTTAATTTCTTAAATTTTAGTTTCGAAGCCAAATACACCATTATGAATAATATATCACACTGAGAGGAAAAAATATCATTCTCTAATGGGTTCAAATTATAAAACTTTGAGTTCATCCTAGTTATCGTTGAAAAATTCAGGGAAGAGCCACATGTGACCCTAGAGGGTTAAAATGATGTTTGATCTATTATTTGATAGTAATAATTTATATAAAGGATCATTAATTTCATAATCAAAATTATGATATTAAAAAAATATATCTTCCCGAATATAAAAGATATCTTAGTGGTCGTAGTGATAAATAATATTAGCTAGATATCATAAAAACTAGAGCACGGTGGATCATTAACTAACAGTACATTATAGCTATTAAATATCAAGATGATGAGATATCAGATTGTAGGTCTATTAAAATTAATGAGATGTAAACTACAACACATAATGTAAAAATGAAGTTAGAGGATGTGAATAGTTTGACAAACTCTTCAAGTGAGAATAATGAAGAAACTGAAGATACCTTAGAGAGCAATGAAAATATTTCTCATTCAGAATAGATCTTGTAATTTAAGTGACTAAATTTATTATGATGTACTTATTATTATGTAGTTTTTAAAAAATAAGTTGGTAAATAAACTAGTGCAATATAGCTTAAGTAATTTTTGAAATTAAAGTTATTGGTAAATGTCTCTAATTAAATCATTTATAATAATTTAATATAAATTTGTATGTAAATCATTTATATATTATGTAAATATATTATTGTAATTCTTCATGTTTGTTTGAACATAACAGTCTACATTTTGTATTTTTTTTCTTTCTACTTATGCAAGTCTTCATATATGTTGTAACATCATTTCTATATGTTATAAAGGTCTAATAATTGATTCTTTAACTACAAATGGATTTAGGTGATGATCATCCTTTTATATCCATTACTTTAATGTTTGGTCATTAGAAAAAAGTTGATCACTGGACCAGGTGGGTCTAAAAGGGTAAGGAAGGTTAGGTCAAGAGAGTCCCACTCATGATACCATCAGCACCACCTTAGAGTCAGCATCGATACCCCATTGACTAGGGTCAGGGATAGACAGATTTGGCTATGGTTGGAGTACCACCCAATGCTATGTACTTCCCTCCTTCTACATCTATGATACATAAATTTCACTCTCCAAAACAGACACACTTAGCTCCATTATATCTATATTATACCCCACCAACATCACAATCAGCTCAATCAACCTTCCCATACCCTCCTTACCACCACCCATACTATTCCCCACCTCCTATGTGAAAGTTCATGAGAGGTGTTAAACCTTAAAGAACTAGTCTCGAAACTAACCAAGAGAAGAGGTGAATTGGTATTTAAAAATTCTTTAATAAAGAAGATAAAAATCTTTTTTATAACTTGATGCAGAAATGAAGTAAATTAACAATAAAAAGATAAATCAACATTTTCACCCATGTAGTTAATCACAAGAAGAATAAATTTGAAAATAATAAAAGGAAAGATCACATCATATTTATAGTTGTTCGGTCCAACGTAACCTTCGTCTACTCCCCTGAGACACCCTCTGAGTATTACACTAAAATCTTTTAGTGTCTCTCCTTTTGCCTCCATAGCATGGCAGAGAATCCTTTACAAAATCTTTTCACCAGCCATGTGCGGTAGAGGACCAAAACTCCTTTCATAAGAAGAGAACCTTGACTCCTTTTTTTTTACTCTAGGAGATGTAGAGAACTATGAATCCACTTCATCTTCCCTGGTGCGGTAGAGTTGCTTGTTCCTTTGACACTAAAGAGACCTTCTTCTTCCAAAAACTTTCCTCAAGATGAACCTTTAATTCGATGGTACTAAGCTTTAAGCTTTCCATGGAAATCGTGTGAAATTCTATCCACACTCCCTTGAAAACTCCTTCAATGATCTTCTCCCTCTTAAACTTTACCCTTTCCTTTCTCCTTTTCAAGTTCTCTCTTTAAGTTTTCTCTAGAAAAACAAAGTCACAATTGCTGCCAAAGATGCTTACCAAGTGCCTTGAGAAAGCTTAAATAGAGGGATTTGAAAAACCCTAGAAATTCAATTCTACCATTAAAGTATGTACAATACAATTGATAGATTGTCATGTACGATTAGTAAAAAATATCCCTTTTAGCTAGTACAATCAGTATTGCCCATACGATCAGTTCAAATTTTTGAACAGGTCATCCAGTATAATATTATAAAATCATTCAAGATAATTAGTTCAACCAAAATATAGTTCATCAAGGATGAAACTTTGGATGATCAAAAATTTATCTACTGATTATCCAATATGATCCAATTTGTACAATTCATACAATACCATTAGAATATCAAAATTAAGCAGATTCGATTAACTAATAATATGATCAATTTAGGCATGATTATCACAGATCATCCAATATGATGTTTTTGATCTTGGAAGATTATAACAAAATATGAAATTCAAACATTGCCTATATTATGATTGGAGGATATTTTTCATGATCATAATTGATCATCCTGGATGATCTAAATCATCTAGTATGATTAATTAGATAAGACGATCATACATTATAATATAAATTATGTAATACGATTAGTTCAAAAAGTAAACTTCTGGTTTTGACTCATTCTTACTCCCCCTGAGTGTGTGTGTGCATGGTCACCAAGCTAGCATACACTCTTATAGGATTTTACTAACGAAATAAAAAACTATTAATAAATATTGCAAAAATCTTTATAGTTTATATTTTACTCAATTTTAAGCCATGAATTTTCATTGGATGGTGCATGAAATTCTTTAAATATTAGTACACACGTAAATAAATATGCATTGCAAATACAATTAGACATAAGGATGTGAGCCACATTATTTGTTATCATAAAAAATATAAACATGTGAGCTTCAATTGTAACAATCTCTCCCTTTTTGATGATAACAAACATTACCGGTATAATTTGCAAAATTAAAAATATTTTTTCCTAATCTCCACCTCACAAAGATAATAATATTAAAAAAAGAGAAATCAAAAGAGTTTCTTTTTTTTTTCATTTCTTTTTTAACATTGAAATAAATAAAAAACAAAAAAAAAACTTTTAGAACCTAAACAAGATATAAATAAATACAAATATAAGATGAACATATATAGCATAAACAAAAATACAACTATTCAAACTTCTTCCCTTTTGACATAATAAAAAAGAAGGGAAAACACATACAAAAATAAAATGGAACACACATAACAAAATCTGATCGGGTGGAGGTGGTGATGATGTTTTAATAAGAACCAATTTATTTCAACAAATTTTTCTTAGAATAAGAAATTTACCTCTTCATTTTATTCAAAAGCTTAGTAAGAAATGAATTGAATGCACTAATATCTAGAAAGATTAAAAAATTAAATTTTATCAACCTTAGCTAAGGCTCCTTATAAGTTAAAGTCTTTTTCTAGCAAAAATCAAATTCACAAAAAGAATTAGTGAAGAAAAAAAAAGTCTTTTTCAATCTTCTCACAAGAAATATATCTAGTAGAATATCAATGCAAAAATGGTGAGTCAGGTATCATGATTTTCAAACTAAAGTATATAAAGTATCATTTAGACACATGAGTTTTCTAAGATTCAAGAATACAAGAAAGGTACGTTAACTTATTGTGGGCTCATTTTGTGCCTCTTTATTAATTTTTGGTGCAGTTTGTGCATCTTTTAATTTCTTATATACTCTATGCATCTTGTAATTTTTTGTAGTCATTATATACTTTTTTTTAATTTTGGGCTCATTTTGTGCCTCTCATTTTTGTAAATTTACTTTCTTAATCTTCAAAGACTCAAAGAAAACCTGATCTAATGATCAAAACAAAAAACTTTATCAAGTAAATTATGAACCATTAGTTTGCAAAAGATTCTATGAGATAGAAGAAAATGAAATGGAAATACATAATCCTGAATTTTATTCCTTTAGTGATATAGAAAAGTCAATAAAAACTAACTTAAAATTTTAAGGTAAAAAGGAGGTGAAATTGTTATCAAAATTTTTGAGAGAAGTGAATTGATTCTCTTATGCAAACACAATAAGAAATGATATTTGTGTGTATTCATAAGTGATTAATCACAAAAAATATACATAAAAAATAAAATAAAATGATTACAAACAAAAACTTTAAAAACAATAAAGAAAACATTTATAATAAATAAAACAAAATAAAGAACATATACGCATGAATTAACTACAACACATAAACAAACAAACCAAACTTTATACCTCATTATCTTGCTCGTGGTTAATGATTGAGAAATTAGGTCTTCCTAGGAGATTT
The DNA here is from genome assembly GCA_019514585.1 of Dendrobium officinale. Taxonomy (NCBI): domain Eukaryota; kingdom Viridiplantae; phylum Streptophyta; class Magnoliopsida; order Asparagales; family Orchidaceae; genus Dendrobium; species Dendrobium officinale. Next base: position 37,378,883 of record CM033687.1, read on the forward strand.
TTTACTTTTTTTTTTATTTACTCATATTATATTTTGCATATTTTAATATTTTTTCTTTGATGGAAGTGTTTCTAAATTAGCACATTCATTTTTCATTTTTCTGAGTTTCTAACACCCAAAGCAAATAATGTTAGAAGAAATCTTAGCATTCTAACCATTTTTAGCTTTGTTCCAAATTTCTTGATGCTGATGTTTATGCTTCAATAGTTTTTCAAATTTGCTTGATATTGAGGCTATCTCCTTGCTTTCATTATCTACTAAGCCATTCTTATCCATTTCCTTAGCTTTTAGTACTATTGTTTCACATGTATCTAAACATCTTTGACCCAAACTTTATTCATATGTAATGAGTGAGCCAATTCAATTATCAATAGAATTTTCATTTAAAATTTTTGATTCATAAATACAAACAACTTTGGCATTAAACTTATCAATTAGACAATCTAAAATTCTATTGACTTTTTAAAAGTTTTAAAGTTATTTACCTAAGGAGTGTAATGATGTCACTAATTAAGTAAATCTAGTATACATGCCTAGAATAATCTTATAAGGTTTCATACAAAATAGCTCATAATCATGAATTAAAATATTCAACCTAGAATAGTCTCATAAGTTTTAAAGTTATTTACCAATGGAGTGTAATATTGTCACTAATTAAGTAAATCTAGTATACATGCCTATAATAGTCTCATAAGGTTTAACACAAAATAGCACATAATCTTTTTTTTTTTTTTTTTTTTGAGAATTATAAATTGCATTAAGGAGAAACAAAAAACTTTTACAAACTAATCAATCAATGCAACTATCATATTCCTTCTTCAAAATGTTGTACAAATAAGGAGGAATATAAGAAAAAAGTAGAAGAATCAAAGCAAAAGTTATTGTCCAAAGCTAACGTAGCGCACAAATCAGCGGCTTTATTATAGTTCCTAGAAGTATGATGAAAGATTACCTTGTTGAAATCATTGAGAAATGACATCTTCTCCGAAATCAAGTTATTAGCCGCATGTGTTGATTTCATCATAGAATCATGAAGGAATTTGATGGCAAAAGTTATCACCCTCAATTATTACACCTTTCCTTTCAAACATCCAATCTTGTAAGAATTCTTTCAAAGTAGAAATAGCATCCAGCTCAAGTTGATTGATATCTCAGTGCAATTTATGTTTACTGAAGGCAATGAGCATTATACCTTTAGATCTCTGACAATACTGCCAATGCTTGCTTTATTAGAATCCAATAAGGAAGCATCCACGTTTATTTTTATCCAATCTAGTGGTGCGGGTGCGATAAAGTATTGAACTCCAAACAGAGAGAAGCATCCCATTTAACTAGCATCGAAAACCTGTTTGTAGCAGTGGATAAGATGTTTGCATCAACAACTGATGTGGGTAAGATAGAATTTCCATGTTTAATGTCATTCCGACATTTCCAAGAGAAGAAAATTATTGTACATTAGATCTTCACAATATTCAAACACACTTTGGAAAGTTCTCTAAGTTGGGAAAGACAGTCCACTAATGAGTGGAAGATAGGAATATTAAATCCCCAAGATTTTAATTTGCAAATGATGTCAATAAGGAATTTGTAGTGTACAACAACATGCAAACAGTCTTCAACTTCTAGTCATCCTCTTGCACAAAGATCACTATGACAAAGTCTTCTATATTTCAAAAACTCATTAGTAGGAATGGCAAACCTACACATACTCCGTCAAAATAATTCAACTCTTGGTTTTAGTTTTATCTTTCTTAACCAATTTAAAAACCCAAAATCTTCATCCTCATTGTTAAATTTGATAGATTCAGCATAAGCCAAGGCTAAAATCTATTTACCAGATAATTAGAAAATAGGTTCCATTTGATCATCCTCCCCATCATGGATAAGACTATGCTAAATAATGAGATTAACCAAGTTTTTGTTAAAAAAATAATTCAATTCAATCAGGTTCCATTGGCCATCCCAAAGAAGAAAGTGATGTAACATCATATCTTCTAAACCAATACAATTAGCAAGCATAGGCCATTTGTTGAAACACTTGTCTAATAACCATATGTCATTCATGACATTGATACTCTTACCATTAACAATTTTCCATTTAACAATAGGTTTTAAGAAAGAAGCGCCATCCAATAGGATAGACCAAGTAGCCGAATACCCACTTTTGAACCCTCTACTCCAAATATTTGTATCGTACATGGCAGCAATGCATTTATGTAGTAATGAAAAAGGATTTTGAGAGAACATCTAGGTTAATCTAGCTCTCAGAGGATCAATTTTTTTAACAGCAAAGAATAAGCCCATGCCGCCTAGAGATCTTGGTTTACATAAATCTTCCCAAGCAACATAGTGTAGGCCACTTCTACCATGATCATTATGCCAGATGAAGTATCTCTAAATTCTATAAAATTCATAAAGAACACTTTTGGAAACCAAAGAGTCAGATGATATAAAGCTAGGCAAAGAAAGTAATGAAGACTTGGTAAGAACCATTCTACCAGCTAAGGATAGAAATCTAGCACCCCAAGCATTAAGTCTCTCCAAAGCATGATCAATGACAAATTGAAAATCATTTTTACCATTCTCCTAAGAACAATTTTAATTCCCAAATAATGAAGTTCACTTACTACTTTAAAGTCAAATTTCTTACCAATTTTCCTCCTCAAAGCTGGTCTCACAGATTTTCCAAAGATAATATGAGATTTAGCATTGTTAATACTTTGACCTATCCATCTGCAATACTCCCCAACTAATTTCATCATATATTGGAGAATATAAGAAGATGTAGTCCCAAATAATAATACATCATCTACATATAAAAGATGAGTAGTTTTAGGAGCCCTTGAAGAAGTTTGGATGCCAATTAATGTCCTCTTTGATTAGTAGCATTTGATAAAAGTTAGGAGCATATAATGAAGAGGTATGGTGACATAGGACAACCTTGCCAAAATCAACTTTTAGCTTCAATCCATCTAGTACTTTTGCCATTTAATAGAATAGAAAAGTGCACGTTGATCACACATTCCATGATAAGGTAAGAGATCCTAGTTGGGAACACAAACCATTTTAAAACAAGATCCAGAGTCTCCCAACTCATACTATCAAAAGCTTGAGCCATATCAAGCTTAACGGCCATAAGTCCTTTTTGTTTTCAGAAAATCTAAATTTGTTATAGATTTCATGCGCTAATAAGAAATGATCTAACATAGATCCACCCAGAATAAAAGCAACTTGCTCCTCGGAGATGAGCATAGAAATACAACACTTCAATCTATTCACAATCTTTGTTAAAGCAATCTTGTAAATGGTTTGACAAAGACTAATATGATGAAAGTTAGAATGTGATACCGGATTTTTTATTTTAGGAATAAGAACCACCAAAGTGTCTTTCCAGTCTCCATGCATATGTCCTATTTTGAAGAAATCATTAACAACAATCCAAGTTCCATCTTTAATGATTTCTCAATAAAATTTGAAAAAAGAGGATGTACATCCATCTAAGCCAGTAGATCTTTTTGAATTTTGTTGAAAAACTGCTGAAGTGAATTCATTCTCGGTGAACTCTGCATCTAACAAATCCCTGCCATTATTGTCAAACATCTGGTCCTGGCAAACCGAAGGCCAATTCAGTCTCATGCACTTTTTGAATTTCCATTTATTTTCAAAAAACTTCAAGAAGATAGATTCTATTTTCTCCATATCTTCAACCATTTTGTTTCCATCCATGATTTGCCTAATCAACTTCCTGTTCCTTCTAGCCGATGCATAATCATGGAAAAACTTTGAGTTAGTGTCTCCCTCTTCAGTCCAAGTAGCCTTCGCTCTTTGATTCCACCAAGTAGATAACCTGAGCAAAGCACATTAAGTTTATTAACTTTAGTACGAAGAAAAAACTATTTTTTTAGGCTTAGACCGCCCTCTGATTCTTCTTCCAGCTGTAGTTTGAGGATCCCTTCTTTCAATTCTTCCTTAAGCAAATTTAGATTTTTGCACTTATTTTTATACCAGAAATAAAGAGACTTCATAGTTCTCTTAAACTTTCTATTCATAACATCTGCTGCATCACCAAAATCCTATTTCTCCCAAGCTTTAGTAATAATCTTCGAAGTAGCTAGATAAGATTTCCAAGTGTCTTCAAATCTGTAGATTTAGGATTGAAACAGTTGCACTTCATCAAGTTTGAAAGCAATGGTGAAATAATCAAATGCTACCCTTGCTAGATGTCTAACTGAAGGTGATGGAACTTATTGAAGAGCCACGGAATTCAGCAAGCATCGATACAGTCTTTCCCAAATCCTTGCAGTTCCTTGTTTGTTATTACAACAAGTAAATCATTGACCAACAACACCCAAGTCATGAAGATCATGATTGGCCATAAAAAGTTTCATCTCCTTAGGACCCTTAGTCATAAAAAACCTCTTGCCTCCTCTCTTGTCTTCCTTACAAAGAAGGCAATTGAAATCACCTCCCATAATAGTAGGAACCTCACCCAACACATGGCTGATGAGACATTCCCTAAGGTCTATCCTGACCTGATAATCCTTATGGCCATATACCATAGCCACATGGCAACATCCCTTACTAGAAGTATCAAGAACTCCAAAAACTAATTGAGATGAGAGTTCCATCATAGTGAAGGAAATAAAGTTTCTCTTCCAAAGTACCAGAATTCCTCTGGATTTTCCAACAGCTGGTTAGTGAAAAAAATCCCAGTCATTGCCAATAATCCTGTTAACATATCTTCTAGTAATATCAACCAACTTGTTTTCAGCTAACCCAATAAAAAAACTCCATTATCTTTCACAACTCCCCTTAGGTAAAGAGAGGCCTCCTTCTTCTTAGACCCTTTACAATTCCAAAAGATGAATGAAGCTATTAATTACCTAAAAGGGAAGAGTCCCCCCCCCCCTTTTTTTCCCCTTACCTTCAACTTTTCTTTTCCTGGAGATAAGTTCAATAGGACCCAAAAATTTTAGCTGCAACTTGGGTTTTTTTTTTGGCAGAGTTCAAACTCTTTCTCAGAATTTCCTTGCCTTGATTTTCCTACATATCCTTGGTTTTTGATATCAGTAATATCAGTTCCTTTAATGTTAATATCTGAAGCAATTGTATTTTCACCAGGGACATGAAAAATTTCTTTAGCAATAGAATTAAGAACAATAATATCAGATCTTTCAACAAAGCAATGAATGCCATTTGTGTATAACAGAGAACCAGAAATGAAAACTTCTTCTTTATCAGACAAAATAAAAACATTTGTGTCTACAAGCAAATCAGAAATAATAGTTTATGCTTTGTTAGACAAGTCAGTAACACAATCATTAAGCTCATTTTCCACTTTAGGGACATTAACTAAAATAGCATCATCTAGTTTATCGATTTCTTCAGCTAGAGCTTCAAAACTGTTGGACATTCATACATCATGATTTGCATTGTCATCAATAACCTAATGGTTTCCTTTAGAATCACAATCCATAATCATTGCATTGTCAGAATGATTATTATTCATGGCTTGGACACTATTAATAATCCTGTAAGTAATATGAGTATCATAATGCTTGACTTCCTTCTTCCAGCTACTCAAATGATTCTAGTTATAATTTGTCTTGTTCTTAAACTTAACATGGATCCAAGGGTCATATTTCTTAATTTGATAATGATGAGTAACATCATTTTGAACAGCATCTTTCAAATCATTACAATTTCCTTTAGTCTTGTCATGTTCAGATCTAAGAACTGGACATTCTAATTTTAAGTGTCCAATTTTGGCACAATAAAAACAAAATTATGTTAATTTCTCGTATTCAACTTTTTGGAAGATTCTTCCACCCAAACCATCAACCCAAACTCCCAAAGTCAGTTTGGTTTCTAAGTTAATACGAATACAGACATGAGTAAATTCCTTCTTGCTCCATTTAAATGAGTTACCATCCAAATAAATTGGTGTACCAATCCTTGAAGCAATTTTAGAAATATTGACTTCATCGCAGCAATATAGAGGCAGAAGTGGAAATTGGATCCAAACGGGTGCTGATATACATTTAAGAGTTAAAGGTGAGAAGAAAGGAGACCATTTGTCCAAACCAATGATATGACCACCAATGCACCACAGACCACCACTGAGAACTTCTTCCATGGCATCAGGAATCTTTAAAGAACAAAGAATCCAGTTCAATCCCAAGGTTACCAAATGAAAATTACCAAATATATTCCATTGCGTGTGATGTTCAGTGCTACAAACCGAAAAAGGAATGTTCTTCCCAAGAACATTCAATACTATAGAATTGTTCAAAATTTGGGAATTAGCAACTTCCAATTCAGAATTCAATTTCTCCGCCACCCCATCGGATGACATCTCTATTGAATTCATATCAAAATTGATTTTTATATGGTGAGGTTTCTTCCAGGCATTAATGAAAGAATCTTTCTGATTGCAGATTTCATCAATTGGTTGATCAACAACTTTCACATTAAATGGAACAGTGTTTACATGTTCAATAGAAGTAATTTCAGGATTAGCAAACTTAACATATAGGTCGTGATTAAGAGATCCTTCTTTATTCCCAACAAACTTACTAACTTTAAGAATCAAGTCTGATGATGTAGAAGTATCTTGATCCAAGGTTTCAAATGAAAAACCGTTAGAAACATAACCTGGTTCAGATGCAGAAGCCAACTTCAAAGGTTCAACCAAATTCTTACCCTTCCCTTCAACTGCAGGAAATTGGATTTTATCATGTTGACCAATTGAGCCATAACCATCTCTGATGATCAAAGGCTTAGACCTATTCTTGAATTTCTCTGAGCATCTTCAGAGAGAACAATTCATTCCTTCGCAACAAGAGGATTATCTAAAATTGATGAAAGCAGAGAAGATGATGGAGATGATCTACTGGAAGGAAGTTGGTGGTCAGTAGGTGGATGATTGTCAGGAGGAGGCCGGTAATCTGATGGCGGTCGATCGTCCGAGCCGTTATGGATAGAGGTGGATTACCTGTGAAAATAAAGATTAAAAAAAAATTCTTTCTCTAGAAAAATAGCAGAGCTTCTCTCTTTAAAAGAATTATTTCCTGGTTCAATTCTTCACAAAATAGTTCATAATCATGCATTAAAATATTCAACCTAGATTGCTTGACTTCATTAGCACCTTCATATATAGTGTGTAATTTATCTCAAATTTTCTTGCCAGTAGTACATATAGATTTTAACAAACAATCATCTGAATTCAAAGCATAAAAATAATTATTTATTAATTTAGCATTTAATTGAGCATTGATTTATTTTGTTTTACTCCATTCAATAAAAGGAATATCAATTTTGACTCCATCTATAATACGTGATGGTACATAATAACCAGTTTGAATTATATGCCACACTAAATAATCAATTGATTGTAAGAAACTAGATATGTAAAATCCTAAATAACTAGTCCCAAGGTTAACCAAAAAGGGGGGTTTAATTGGCATTTAAAAATTCTTTAACGATAAAGAAAAAAAAAACTTTGAATAACTTGATGCAGAAATAAATTAAATTCATAATAAAATGATAAATCAATATTTTTACCCACATAGTTAATCGCTAGAAAAAAGAAATATGAAAATAATAAAAGGAAAGAACATATTATATTAATAATGGTTCAGTCTAACCTATCCTACATCCACTCCCCGGAGGCACCCTCCGAGTATTCCACTAAAACCTTTTAGTGTCTCTTCTTTTGCCCCTATAATAAGGCAAATAAGCCCTTTCAAAATCTTTCCACCAACTCGATGCGGTAGAGGATCAAAACTCTTTTTACAGAAAGAAAACCTTGACTCTGTTTTCTCCCACCAGGAGATAGCTGAGAGCCACCAATCTCTTTCATCTTCCCTGGTGCAGTAGAGTAGCAAGGTCGTTCGACACCAAAGAGACATTATTTTTCCCAAAACTTCTCTCAAGATGAAACTTGAATGCGATGGTACTAAGGTATAAGATGGAATAACTGTATGAAATCCCCTCCATAGTCCCTTGAAATCCTCTCCAAGGATCTTCTCCCTCTAAAACTCCACCCTTTCATCTCTCCCTTTCAAGTTCTCCCTTCAAGTTTATTCCAGAAGAATGAAGACACAATGGCTACCAAAGACACTTTCCAAGTGCCTTGAGAAAGCTTAAATAAAGGGCTTTGAAAAATTCTAGATATTCAATTCTACCCTCAAAGATTCTATAGAACAATCAATAGATCATCTTGTATAATTAGTACAAAATAGCCCTTTCAGCCAGTACGATCAGTATTTTTATTTACAATCAATTCAAGTATTAAAATAGATCATCCGGTACGATATTTAGATTCTCCAAGACGATTAGTTCAACCAAAATGTAGTTCATCCAAGATGAAACCTGGGACAACCAAAATAGTCTTTGTTGATTATCCAGTATGATTAAGTTCATATAGTACTTTCAAAATATCAAAATTAAGTAGATTTTATTAACTAATTATAAGATTAATTTATGCATGATTGTCATATATCATCCAGTACCATGTACATTATTTTGGATTATTAGAATAAAATATAAAATTGAAAATCTTGCCTAAATTATAATTGACGACTATTTTTTATGATCAAAACTGATTGTCCTAGATTTTCTTAATCATTAATTATGAATAGTTAGATGAGTTGATCGTACAATACGATTAGTTTAAAAATTAAACTTCTAGTTTTGACTCAATCTCACTTCCTCTAAGTGTGTGTATGTGTGTATGGTCACTAAGATAGCATACACCCTTACAGGACTTATCTCAAGAAATAAAAAAATACCTTAATAAATATTACAAAAATCTTTACAGTATAACATATTCTACCAAATCTTAAGCATTGAATCTTTATTGGAAGATGCATGTCATTCCTAAAATGTTAGCATATACAAACATAAATATGAAAGTTCGTTAGGGATGTTAAGCCCTATAGAACTGGCCCAAGCTAATTAAAAGAGAGAGGTGAATTAGAAAACTTTAAAACTAAAGATAAAACTCCAACCAAAATCACCACAAACAAAGTGCGGAAGAAAAATAAATGCGGAAGCTATAATAAGAGAAGAACACACCGGATTTATAGTGGTTCGGTCAAACCTTAGCCTACGTCCACTCCTTGGAGGCACCCTCCAAGTATTACACTAATATCGTGACTCTCCTTTACCCCCCACAGCTAGGCGGAGAAACCCTTACAAAATCACTTCCACCTTCCCCGGTGCGGCGGAGTCGTCGGGTCCTTCGACACCAAGGAGATCTTCTTCTTTGGTGAACTTACCTCGAGACAAGCCTTGAATCCGATGGTACTAAGGTGCGAGTTTGCCGGAGCAACCGTGTGAAATCCCCTCCACACTCCCTTGAGTTCCTCCCCCCCTCACTGGATCTTCTCCCTCTCAAACTCCACCCTTTCCTCTCTTCCTTTCAAGCTCTCTCTTCAAATTTCCCCCACAAGAATGAAGCTACAATGGCTGTCAAAGATACTTACAAAGTGTCTTGCCATAGCTTACATAGAAGCTCTCAAAACGAGCTCATTAATGCAAGTTGTCGCCATTATCGTCCAGGACGATAGACATATCGTCCTGGCCGATTTGTTCAAATAAGAGGAAAATCGTCCTGAATATCGCCCTGAAATGAAGCTGGACGATGTCTAATCATCCCGGACGATCTTGCGATCGGCCTGGACGAAATCCCCATTAATTGCTTTCCAAAATTGCCTGAGAAATTTTGGAAAAATTATCCTGGATCGTCTTGAATGATATTTTATAGTCCAGACCGATCCACCAGGACGATATCCAAAAATAAGAATTTCCTAAGTAGATCTGGCGGCAGATTCTTGCGGAATTGAGCCGATCATCCTGGCTGATACAAAATCATCCAGGATGATGTATTTTGCATAAAGACGGCTGCTTTAATGAGGATGCCCTAATTAGGGTTTCTACTTTTGTCAGATTGTCCAGGACGATATAAATATCGTCCCAGACGATGTTACCAAAAATAGAAATCTTTTAGGACACAACAGAAAATCTTCCAAGTTACAAATCATCAGATGCCACACCAAATGCAACAGACTCAAGAAAGGAAAAGGATTACAAACTGACACAAACCTAATCTACCCAATCTTGAGATGGTTCCAAATTGCAGTCTGATCGTGTGGACCTAAAACGTTAGCACATAAGGCAATCATAGAGAAATAAGGAATATTTGCTATCATCAAAATCATAAACCATTAATTCGCAACAATCTCCCCCTTTTTTATGATGGAAAATAATTTAATTTGAATTTAAAAAAAAACAATTTCTCCTAATCTCCCTCTCACTAGAATAACACTTTTAAAAATAGGGGAGATGAATTTTTTTTTTAATTTTTTGAAAATAAGATACAAACACGATAACAGTACAAATATTCAACAATACGTTCTCCTCCTTTGACATTATCAAAAAGAGAGGAGGTACAAATAAAAAACAAAATGAATAGAAGACAAAAACATTCTCTGATCTTAGTGAAAAAATAAATATTCTTAAAATGAGAAAGTTACCTCTTGGTTTTAATCAAAAACTTAGTTGAATTTGATTGACAATGCATAATCCATAAAAAGTAAGAAATTCCTAAATTGTTAATCCAAGGTCAAGTTCTTTTAAAGGCTAAAAAAACTTTTTAATTCAATATCCAAATCAAAAAATAAACGGGAAAAAGAAACATTAATTTTTCAAAACTCCTTTCATAAAACATATCTAATAGAAGATCAATGCACAAATTGCTGAATCAGGAACCAAGATTTTCAAGTACAAGTTTCAAACATATCAAGGATTTTCTTAAGTTTTTAGTAGTATAAGAAAAAATAGGCATATTTTTTTGTGGGCTCATTTTATGCCCTTTATCACTTGAATGGTTCTTTGAGCATCTTTTAATTTTTAATACACTTTGTGTATTTTTTTTCAATTTGGCATCATTGCGTATCTTTTGGTTTGGCATCATTAGCCACTTTTTTTTTTAAATTATTTTCAAAAAATATGCTTTCTTTCTTATATTTTCAAAATCAAAATAAACTCAAATTATTGATAACACGAACAACATGATTATGAAAATTTTATAGTGGATTCAACAATCTTGCAAACGATTCTTATGCGATAGAAAAAATATAGGGAGAAGAAAAAAAATCAGTTTTAAAATCTAATTTAAAATATGATGAAGACTTTGAATCAAAAGTAAAATAACATTTTAAGAAGAGAGAAAGAGAAACAAAATCATGAGTTTCCTTCCTCTAACTGTTTTAGAGAAGTCATACACAACTTACCAAAGATTTCAAGAAAAAAATAGGAAGTAGATTTTTCATTTTTAGAAAAGTGAATGTGTGTGTTGATTTTAAAAAAAAACTTTCACGAAAACAAAAAGTTTCAAAGAATAAATGAAACAAAAACATAAAATAAAAAAAAAACATAAAACACAAAAGAAAAACACGAAAGGCTTTTAACTATTTTCTCTCTCCTGGTCCGATGCTTCAGAAATCAGATCTGCCCCTGAGATTTTTTGTCTTTCATTATTTTCCCAGTTTGAATTTTGCTTTGCCTTGCCCTTTTCTTTAGTAGGAAGAATTTTTAAATTACGGTACTGATTTTTCATATGTCCAGGCTTCCTGTATCAAAAGTAATAATGTCAGAAGAAATATGGACATCCTTATCACTTTTACCTTTTTTCCACTTTTGCTTATGCTTTGGTGAGCTTTGTGATTTGCTTGACAGGTCATTACTATCGTCACCAACTAAGCTTGCTCTTTCCATATCTTCAGCTTTTAGAACGATCGTTTTACCTGCATCCAAAAGTCTTTGACCCAAACCTTGCTCGTAGGCAATGACTAAGCCAATCAAATTATCAATAGAATATATATTCAAATCTTTAGATTCATAAATAGCAATAACTTTAGGATCAAATTTATCCAGTAGACATCAAAGAATTTTGTTAACCTTTTCAAAATTTAAAAAATCTTTTCCTAAAACATGTAATGAGTTTACAATTTGAATGAATCTGGTATACATGTCTAAGATCGTTTCAAAAGGTTTCATGGAAAATAATTCAAAATCATGCATTAACAAATTCAACTTGGATTGCATGATTTCACTAGTGCCTTCGTATATGGTGTGCAATTTATCCCAAAATTTTGTACCGGTAGTGCACGTGGATACTAATATAAAATCATCAGAATTTAAAGCACAAAAAAAGCAATTTAAAGACTTTGCATTCAATTGAGCAATTGAGTTGTTCTTCCCTGTTCCATTGACAAAAAGGAATATCAATTTTAACTCCATTAATAATTCGTGACAGTGATGAATAACCAGTTAAAATCATATGCACATGTGAAAGTCAATTGATTGCAAGAAAATAGACATGTGAGTTTTTCAAAAATCAAATGACATATTTTTAAATAAAGGTGGTCTAGTGATTGAATAACCTTCCGCAATAGTACGATTAGCCATGAATCAAAAATCAAAAGCTTTTAAAAACTTATTTTATGAAAACTTGCTCTGATACCACTTGAAAGTTCGTTAGGGATGTTAAGCCCTATAGAACAGGCCCAAGCTAATTAAAAGAGAGAGGTGAATTGGAAAACTTTAAAACCAAAGATAAAACTCCAACCAAAATCACCACAAATAAAGTGAGGAAGAAAAATAAATGAGGAAGCAATAATAAGAAAAGAATACACCGGATTTATAGTGGTTCGGTCAAACCTTGGCCTACGTCCTCTCCTTGGAGGCACCCTCCAAGTATTGCACTAATATCGTGACTCTCCTTTAGCACCCACAGCTAGGCGAAGAAGCCCTTACAAAATCACTTCCACCTTCCCCGGTGCGGCGAAGTCGCTAGGTCCTTTGACACCAAGGAGATCTTCTTCTTTGGTGAACTTACCTCGAGATAAGCCTTGAATCTGATGGTACTAAGGTGCAAGTTTACCGGAGCAACCGTGTGGAATCCCCTCCACACTCCCTTGAGTTCCCCCCCTCACTAGATCTTCTCCCTCTCAAACTCCACTCTTTTCTCTCTCCTCTTCAAGCTCTCTCTTCAAGTTTCCCCCACAAGAATGAAGCTACAATGGCTGCCAATGACACTTACAAAGTGCCTTGCCATAGCTTAAATATAAGCTCTCAAAATGAGCTCATTAATGCAAGTTGCCGCCATTATCGTTCAGGACGATAGACATATCGTCCTGGCCGATTAGTTCAAATATGAGGAAAATTGTCCTGAATATTGCCCTGAAATGAAGCTGGACGATGTCTAATCGTTCCGGATGATCTTCCGATCGGCCTGGACGAAATTCCCATTAATTGCTTTCCAAAACTGCCTGAGAAATTTTAGAAAAATTATCCTGGATCATCCTGGATGATATTTTATAGTCCAGGTCGATCCACCAGGATGATATCCAAAAATAAAAATTTCCTAAGTAGATCTGGCGGTAGATTCTTGCTGAATTGAGCCAATCGTCCTTGCCGATACAAAATCATCCAGGACGATGTGTTTTGTATAAAGACGGTTGCTTTAATGAGGATGTCCTAATTAGGGTTTCTACTTTTGTCAGATTATCTAGGACGATATAAATATCATCTCGGACGATGTTACCAAAAATTAAAATCTTTTAGGGCATAACAGAAAATCTTCCAAGTTACAAATCATCAGATGCCACACCAAATGCAACAGACTCAAGAAAGGAAAAGGATTATAAACTGACACAAACCTAGTCTTCTCAATCTTGAGCTGGTTCCAAATTGCAGTTTGATCGTGTGGACCTGAAACATTATCACATAAGGCAATCGTAGAGAAATAAGGAATGTTTGCTATCATCAAAATCATAAACCATTGATCCGCAATAAAATATATATTGTAAATATAATTAAATATAAGGATGTGAGCCACAGTATTTGTTATCATAAAAATATTAACTGATGAGCTTGATTTATAACACAATGTAGCTAGTATAGGGTAGACCATTAACACAAGTAGAGGTTGGTGCTGGGGAGCCTATAATAGTAGAAGATAAGTGTGTATACGTATAATGTGAAGGTGATACAAAAGTTTATTTAATTTTATAAAGTTATAATAATTTGATATGTTATATGTTATTGAAAAAAAAATTGACCTACAACTCAAATTGCTCAAGACAGCCTACCCAAAACATTTTGTGATATTATATGGTGTCAATATGATGCTCCTTACTTATCATGGAAGAATATCCCAAAGAAAGTGAGGGATATGTAGTTTAGAGAAATTCAAGTATATTTATTTGATATTACTTAAAATAATCATAATAGAGCATCTGACTATGGGGATTTAGAAAGCTCTCTTCATACTGGTGATTCAGTGCCTTATATTAAACATAGATGATAACTTGTAAAAAATATTTCAATTAGTTTCTTAAATATATATATACATTATTTTAATTATATTTTTTATTTGTAGAAAAAGTATCTTGATCAAGGATTGACACCATTGGAGCTGTATACAAGGACTCACCAATATGAAATTGACCAATAGTGGGTTGATGAGAAGGCGAGAAAATCTCATGTAAGTATAATTTTTGAGTAATAATATAAAATAAATAGAAATTTAATTTTTTGTATTTTTTTAAGGTTGATTTTTTATAGCTTTGGGATAATCAATAATTTACTGAGTATTTTGAGTATCACACATGATCAGATGTTATTAGAGGAAGAAAGAAGGGGAGGATTTATGGCTTAGGTTTGCATGAATTTTTTTATGATGATAGTACATTTACTTCAGTATTTTATAATATTAGTGGAGCTGAAGAAATGGTTAGCCATAAGGTTTTGCTATGACAAGAGAGATAAAAGAGATGAGAAAGATTCTAGTTAAGATGTAGTTGGAGGTGAAATCATATTGAGCTGAAAATCAGAAGAAAAGGGAGCAAAGGCTATACCTGAATCACAGGGCAGTGAGGATAAGGATGATGATTAGTTGTTGTTATTTTTTTGAAGAACTAGTTGGTGTATTTAGAACATATAGATGTAATAACTTGCTTTATTTTTTAAAGATTGTTTAGCAAGCTAAACTTTATATATTTTATGTTTTGAACTCTTAGATTATAAGTTTATTATGGATGTTAGTGTATTTCATACATTATGTTTTGAACTTATTAAGTATAAGGTTAATATTATTTGTTTTGTGTTTGAACTATGTGCAGGTAATTGCTGAAATTTATTTGGATGGAGGGGGGCTATCCCTTTTTTTTTTTTTTTTTTTTGCAATTGTTATAGGTTATTGAGGCTAATCGATGATTTAATCATCGGAAACTTTGATACCCAATAGAGGCAATTTTGTTATCAACTTTTTTATTTTTTTCATTAGTAAAAATTGGCAGCTGGCTGGCGGTTTGGCCACCAGAAATATTGGCAGTTTGACCGCTGGTAAAAATTAGTGGTTTCTATGAGCCAGAATCTTCTAGCAGTTTACCTATGATTTTGGATCCAATAATTTACGACTATTATAATCAACGAAAAATATTATCGCTAAAAATATGTCGTTGGTTTTCATTTTATACACAATTTATTTTGGAGGTTTTAAACTATAGTAAAAAGTCCAAAAAAATAAAAAATCATCAGAAAATTGAGTTAATGTGCAAGAAATTATTGTCGGTACTAGACAATTTTCCTATGGCGAATGATAAGAAATATTATTGATAGAAATTTTATTTCTTCTAAAATATATATTGGATATTATTTTTATGTACGTTCTAATAATTTAGGCACATCATATACTACTCATGATTGGTCAAGGCTTATGTTTGGATAAAATAGGATGTCTTTCAAAAGAGTCTGTATTTTCATTTTTCTTTATTTTATACTTCTTGAGTCTATCCATTTAAAGATTTATGTGAAATTGGTGATCGTACACACACAAAGTGGAGTCAAAAAAGTGATATGATATTTTTTTAACTAATGGTGTAATATTATCACAATCATAATGTACGATTAATTATACAAAAAAGTAGGTTAACAACTAATTATGTAGTTAATGCTAACGACATAATCATACTATATGATTTATTTTCATAAGGAAACCCTAGCTGCCAGATAATTTAAGTAAGTATTTTAAAAATAAAGTTTTGAATTAATCGTAATGTACAATCCTAATAATATTATATGATATTTGAAATATTACTTAAATTATTTCATGTGATTAAACCAATAAATTAAGGCTTAATAAATATGGATTATCATACTATACGATTAACAAGATGAAATCTGGACATCATATATATTATGCTGAACAAAAACTTTAATTTTTTAACTAATCATGTAGTATGATGTTGATCGCAACATATGAATCCTTGTTATTTGCACTAAATATGTTGTGCGATGTTAATTGTACCGAAAAATCTACAGAGACGATTTCTAATCATCCCAATAAGCATCATATATGAATAAAACAAAAATGAATTAATCATATTATATGAACTTACAATAGTATTGAACAATAATTATGCAAAATTTGAATAACTCTTCTCAATGATTATTCTATCATATAGGATGAACCCCCGTTTTGAGCTATTCATAATGTACAATCCTAGATCGTGCTATACAAACAATGATGAACTAATTAAAATTTTAAGGTTTTTTTTAAGCCTTATACTTTAGCAATTCAATGGAATCTCCAGTAAGACTTTTCTCTCTTGAAGGAGATGTGAGAGAGAATTCTTGAGAGAGCTTTAGTCTTAGAGAGAGAGACAATGAGATGTGTGAGGAAGGAGTGCGAGGGGTGTTTATATGGTTCTCCAGGCTTGTTTTCACCTTATTTCCTCTAGTGGCCTTGGTGAGTTCTTGGAGTTTCACTAAGGAGAGAAGCTTCAAAGTCTGTGTCTTGGATTCTTTTCCTTCACCAGGAGGGTTAGAAGTGTGAGAAAGATTTTGTGGGTTATTTATATAAAATAAAAAAAGACATTTGTTTTAGTAATTTTTACAGTATTATTTCACCCCCCTCTTGATAGGCTTAGGGATAATTCAACGAGGTTTTACAACCTCCCCAAACTTTCAACAAGGACCTCGTTATTCATCTTAGAGGTTTTCTTAGCATCAAAATTATCATGTGAAATCTCTTTCTCGATAGCAACAAGCTTCACAGAATTAAAAACCATGTTTCCATCATTAACATTTTGACAAAAAAAGAACATTTTGTAAACTAGCAAAATTCTGATTTAATACACAAGGCATTTAAAAAAGAGGTTGAGTGGAACTTACAACAACACCATTAATAGGAGAAATACCTTCCAACATGATAGGAACCCCCCAATCTAGTATTTGAAGATTTAAAATATTACAATGCTTGGGAATATAATTAATAAGAGGAGAGACAATCAAATCATTAAAAAGTTTCATTTGACTTTTCCAGAAAGCCATCTAGCTAACCCACATAAGCAGAGGCCGGAACAACATTAACAGGAAGGGTATTATCTTGATTCATAGAATGCATGTCATTAGTTTCCTTAAAGGGGGAAACCACCATGTTATTTTTGTTAACAATCGACTTAGAGATCTGCCTAGGAGACAATTTTTGCTTTCTAAGGTGAAGATACAAGTTAAAATAATCTGAAATCGCATGACCATAAGTTTTACAATGATTACAATAGAGAGAGATTTTTTCAAATTGAACTTTTTGCAAATATCAAATGTTTTCAGCCACCGAAATCTCTTTATGAGACTTTTTGATAATATTCAACTCAGCATAGACACGAGCAACATAAGGTCATGATCAAGCTGGTGTTGCTTGATCCATGGCAACAGTCAAGATCGTTTGAAAGTCGAATAGCCACATGTCTGGAATCCAACATACTAACAGAAAAGGACCCAGATAGTTTAAGATTGACCAAAAAATCATGTGACGAATCAAGATTGGGATGACATAGAGAAAAAATTCCATTAAAATTTTCAACCATGGTAAACTCAAAAGGTGCATCATGTTTTTCAATGATATCTTCCCCAAACATAACCGCATGTACACCTTTAAAGGATGTATGCACGAAGGAAATATAAGGAAGAGAATAAGTAGCAGCTCCAGAAGCCACGTCGCGAAAAGATTTTGAGTTATTATCAAGTTCAAGGAAACCACAAAGCTTTACATGATTAATTGGTCGGCTGGATCCCCTTGGATTAGAGGACGGCAGAGCCGACACAAACTCCAAGAACAGCAAAACACAACTAACAGAAGGAAAGAACCAAAAACTGAATGAAGAAAATAAAATCATCAGGGGCCATAATTGTCTCCATGCCACCTAGAAAATTCTCGACTACAAACTATAGCAGTAAGAAAGCTAAAGAAAAAGTGGTCAAAGATTGCAATCCAGCAAAAGCCCTCGAATGGCTAGAGCACTGAGAGACGAAGACGAGGCTTTATGAGAGGAGGACACTTTGATTTGTGGTTTAAGATTTATGAATTCATTGAAATGCAAAAAAGTGGTTTCTTATATTTCATATTTGAAGCAGCGTTCTTGTGTGAGATCTTTCTTTTCACTCAATATGAAAAATAAGGAAAATAAGAACTTATTGTTTAAACTGAGGATCATAATCCAATTTGTAATTAGTCATTTTTATTTTATTTTGGCCAATTAATAAAATAAAATAAAATGCAAACTCTACACATATTAGTTAATTATACTCCAAATTAAATGATATATCATATATGACAAATAATAAATAAATCTCAGATAGATCAAAATTTCATAGGCTTAATTTTAAATATCTCCGAATTTAAGAATTTAAAAAAAAAAAGTTTGGCAATATTTGGAATAGCTTGCCAAAATCCTGGTTGAATTGTGATACCAGCTGCCACTTATTCCATTCAAATAAATTCACTAAGAAAAAGTACGTGCTCACAAACTGCACTGCTAATTCATGATCGTGATGTCATATTGAGAATTTATGAGAATACATCTATATATATATATATATATATATATATATATATATATATATATATATATATATATATATAGATTATACATTGAAAATACGTTACATAGCAAACTATAGAAATAATAAAAAAAAAACTTCCAAATCAACTTATTTACAACCGTATATACCATGATTTTCTATTATAAAGACTTCTGTTTTTATTGCCGCATTCACGCCTCATATTTATCATCTCGGGAGATGACAGGGACATGAGGAGGCCAATTCTCCTTCTTAATGTCTACGGAAATGAAATATTGCTTATTCGTAAGACAAAAACTCCCACCACTGAGAGCAACCACCGCCATTCATCAGCTGATCTGAAGGCCAACCGGTACTGTGGAAGCAGAACTGTTTTTGTTCTGTACTGTCATCCGAAACCAAAATCCTGCCACCCCCAGCTTGTTCCTTCGTTTTGTGCAGATGATGCTCCACCTCCTTACCCGCTGAAAGGTGGTTCACTTTCCTCTCCACATCATAATTGTTCTTGTTTGACGACAAGCTCAGTATCGGAGTTTTATCCGCCTCACTGCGTGTTACAGTGAAGTCAATCTGCTTGCTGCTCTCCTTTTTCTCCCGTTGATTATTACTCTCCACCATCTCCGCAAGCCTTTGAACCTGAAAAAAAAAAATTAATTAGCACCTCCAGACTGTTCAGCTAGCGCATCAATTAACCACCAATTAAGAAAGAAGAGAAAACAAGGGATGGGTAGATGCAAGTAATATAAGTCATTGTGCTAACCTGCACGGATAAAACATTTTTCTGGTGGATCAAGGAGTCGAAGGAGGAACGGAGGGCATCGTAGTCTGCGCTGAGAGCGGCATAAGCTCGCTCAAGCTGCTTGGACTTCCATCGAGCACGTTTGTTTTGAAACCATATAGCCACTTGCCGGGGCTGCAGACCAAGCTCCTTAGCCAGCTGCTGCTTCTTCCTGGGCTCTAACTTCGCCTGTTCCTCAAACATCACCTCCAGTGATTTCACCTGCGCCTCACTGAACCGCCTCTTCTTCTCCCCCGCCACCGCCGCCACCGCCGCCGCCGCAGAAGCTGCAGCATCATTCTCACAGCCGCTACTACTGCTGTTGCTACTACTCAGCATCATCACATCGATAAAATTTCCCACCGTATTCGAATCCATCATCATCTGCAGCCAGCATTCGTGAAACACGGGAAGCAAAAGTATCGGGAGATTTAGAAAAGCTTTCGCCGGCGCAGTTTGGCGGGAGATATAGATGAGCTGGCGAAATGGGGGGAGGAGGGTAGAGAGCCAATGGAGGAAAGGCGGGCGGGGAAGTTGGCGTGAAGGACTTGCCCGCCTTGGCTTTGCAAGCTGTCTTTCTATTGATTCCACGTAGCTGTTGCTTAACATTTTGTCCCTCATAGATCTCTATCTGTCTCTGTCGCCTTAGGGGCCTACATAGCTCTCCCATTTCTGTATTAAGCAGGAACACCGATAAACCCAGCGATAGAAAAAGGTAGTAAATACAAATGAGCCATGCGCGTCAGATCATTATTCAAATTTATAATATATTTTAAATTATTAATGATTTTAAAACAATTAATATTTTTTATTTTTATATAAAAATCTTGAATTTAAAAATATATTTAAATTGAATCACATTCAATTCATAGTTCATATTTACATTAAATATATTAAGTACCTGATCAAGAATTAACATTTTTTGAACAGCAGTTTTTTTAAACGTAATTTTTTATTAGAAAGAATGATAAATTATGAATTATATATATCATTTACATTTAATCTTGATAAATAAATTTCAAGCCATTTTTCTTATTTATTTATTCTCACATTTAACCATTATTTTATAAATGTGGTTTTATTTATTTTAAGTAATTAGAATAAAAAAAGAATATTTTGATAAGATTTCTTGATTTAATCTTTAAAATTAATTATGTATTATATCATTTTAAATTTCATTTAAAAATATAAATTTAATAATATTATTTTTATCAGAATAATTTAATGAACTTTTTAAATAATATTTTTTGTATGATTAACTGTTTTTTATTAGGCATTTAACCTTTTTCCATGGAGATCGGAAAATTAATTTCGAGACTTCATGCTCTTTCATGTTTGATTTTTATATTACTATTATAAATAAGTTATGAATATTTATATTAAATATTAAATTTAATTTAATATAAATATAAATAATAATAATATTAATAATAAATGAATTAAATATATAACTTCTAGCGGTCAAGTAATTTTCCTTGGAGTGACGTGTAAGCCGTGGTGGGGGCCATTGAGCGGACTCAAGAGGACGTGTCGGCTGAGAGACGTGGCATTGGTCATCTCAGAAGACAGGTGGAAGACTAACACAAAATGCGTGGGAGTGTGGGATACGCTGCTGGGGGTCGCCGTCGACCCGCACAGGCCAAGTGCGGCGGGTAAGGACGTGGGCCTCTTCTTCTATTTCTTCTGTCTTTCTCGCTTGATCCTTATCCTGATCTGGATTTTTTCCTCCCATTAAGCTACTTATCGAATCATAAAGGAAATTGTTTAGCTAATTATAGCGTCTTTATATTGTTAATTTTAAAAAATGCTTACATAAATAATTAAAGCTGCTAATTTTATATTTGTTTATAAGAAAAATAACATAATATTTAAAATAAGGGCTATTAAATGATTAAATTTTAGAATGAATTTTTCCAGGATTACGGATTAAAAAGTTATTAGGAAAAAGGAACCTGATGCTGAATTAATTTAAGAAGGATAGTACATGCGAATCATTTTTGCGTTTTTTTTAGAGAACGCAATTCTATTTTACATTTTTATTGTGAATACAGGATAAAAAAGGCAATATCGATTAAAAATGCAATTTTTTGTGTTTACCGTAGAGAACGCGAAATGATTTTGCGTTTTATTCAGCCGATGAAATTTAATTAATATTAATTTAATTAATTGTTTAGAGATGAGATGGGAGATACAAGAGAGAAGAGGAGAGAGAGACTATTAAATTTTTAATATTTAATTTTTATAACCATTAGTTTTTAATATTATGTATGATTAATTAATAAATTTTTTATATTAATGTATAAAATATATTAAAAATATATATTATTAAATTGTTGCTGGTTAGCATATACATGGCGATAGAGTTAGAATTTCACGTCTCAGCGTTATATGGATATCCAACAGACAATTAGAAATATAATATTTTTTACATGAAAAATTCTGGAAAAGAAAAAAAAATAAAAAAGCCACTTCTCGTTGAAATGATTCCATTAGTATTAGAATAAATTACAACTGATCAACCCGTCGTATTGAGAACGATTAGATAACAAAAATCTATTATCAGATTGAAATCTAGTATCGAGTACATATCGGATAAAAATCCTGTGATGTGTGGTCATGGGCGGATCCCCATGTAGTTGAGGGGGGGCAAATGCCCCCCCTCAATTTTTTTTTTTTTTAAATTTTAGTGAGATATTTTGAAATATTTTGAGTATTTTGGGTATTTTGCCCCCTCTCAAAAAATTTTTTTGCCCTCATTTAATCAATCCTAAGCATTTTTGCCCATCCCCCACAAAAAAAAATTTTTTTGCCCACCCTAAAAAAAGAAGCTGGATCCGCCCCTGTGTGTGGTGGTCTTGAGAAAATTCAAGGTTTAATGGTGGCCAAGCAAATGTTCGGCTTCAGTTGGTGGCCGAGCAGAAGTCTGGCGTCAGTTAGTGTCCGGGCGAAAGTCCGGCAATGGTCGAAGAGTCTTGTGGCAAGAAAAATATAGTTTGTCTCACTTCCTTCTCTTCCTTGCTTGATTCCTTTTCGATGAAGAATGAGGGGATTATTTATGTTTTTATGAGAGTGGCATGACCATTAAGTTGGGAGTGGTTTGAATGTATGGCTAATATTGATTCCCTTGATTATGAACTATTTATTGGGCATAAAAAATGCCATGATTATATCATAATTTGATGATTATGAGCTTGTTGGATTAGTCTCATCAAGTCGGTCGATTCAAATATAAGCATGTAATATTTGTAAATTATTTGATAACTTAATTTATGGTTTAAACATTCCAAAACATTCCAAATGTGCTTCGGGTCATTTATTTGGATCCTTTTGGGCTCGGATTAAGTCGAATGTGGTGTAGTTGGGTTCGAATTTTCGAGACGTCTAGTTAGACTATAAGTTTGTTGAAATGGAAGTTTAGATGATCCTAATTTTAATTTCAAAAATTTTCCACTGGATTTTTCATCAAAATTTGTGCCCAATCAAGATAAATTTTTGATGACATGTTAGTTGCCCCCCATTTTAGGACGTCAAAGCTCTGGAAGCCAAAAATATGCATCAAAGCCTTTGGAGAATCTTTTTATAACATTTGAAACTCCAAAATAATTAGATTGTGAGCGTAAAGGTCTTAATTTACTTTAAAAGTGCAAAAATTGAGGCTAAATGTCAAAAAATTATTTCAGAGATTCAGAAAACGTCTGATTTGGATTGTATGAACAGAAAATTGAGCTCGGACATGCATGGATGGCCAAACCAATGAGCAACTGACTGCTACCACCTGAGGCGACACTTGCTGTAATGCCTAAAAAGCCTCTTCCCCTAGGGCACATGATCTGTGTAGAGCAGTCAGTTAAAATCGGCTATGGTTATTGCTATTTAATTTTTTAAAATATTTATTATTATTTTTTTCTTTTAGGAATTTCTAAAATTTTAGAATTAGACCCAAAAAAAAAATGGATGCAAATTTCACCACCTTTAATGGACTATTCCCATCTCCTCCCCCCCCCCCCCCTCTTCTTTCTCGTTATGTAAATACCCCCTTTGGGTAGGGGTAAATAGCCCCTTCTCATTTTCTTTCTTCTCCTTCTAACTTTATTACAATTGAGGCATTCCACTACCTTAAATAGGTGGCATCCTCTAACAAGTATAAGTGCTCCTCTCTTATAGAATTTTCAGGTTTCTCCTCCATTTCTTCCCCATTTCTCTTCTTACACAATAGGATTTCAATTGTTTTTGGTAAGTGGAATCCCCTATCAAAATTTAGTGCTCATTTTTAGTGTAGAAATTCAAATGAGTGACCATGCCTCCATTAAAATTCCCCAAGCCAAAGGAGATCATCCTGTTGCCCAACACGAAGGTCTGAAGAAGGGTTAGAAGGTGGCTAATACTAATGATGTCTCCTCCACCATAACTAGCAATTATGTGATTAATTTAAAGAAAAATTTCATTTCCTAATTGATCTTGTGATGAAGGTGCCTGAAAACTTATATCATTTATGTTATCTTCCTTGAGGATTCTTAATTATTTATAAGTTCAATTTTTTAGTAGGGCTATCATTTCTATCTCCCGCGGAGTTGGCCAATATTTTAGGGACATGTGGAGTGAGTTTCTTCCAATTTTCTTGTAGATCCATATCGATCATAACAGGATTAATTATATTTTTTAGAGATTATGGTGCGATGTTTACTCTAGAGTGCCTTTCTCAGATGGGTCAACTTACTTATAATATGTAGGGTTGTATCACTTTCAAATGTAAGTGGCTAGGAATTCACACTCGAGACCACTATAAGAGCTGGATTAATGGATTATTCTTTGTGTAGAATGTTTGGATTCATTTGGAGAAATGGGGAAAGCTAAGGGATTTATCTATTCCCCTTCTTGTTTAAGTAGAAGATCTACTGAAGATGCTTAACCTTCTTGATGTAGACACACTTCACTATGAGGTACATTATTTGAGCAAATAAGTAGATGAAGAGTATTTATTCGAGGTGAAACTATCTACTTAGCTTGAGAGATAACTTGCATATTGGTTAAAGAAGTCAGCAAAAGTTCTAGAGACAGTTGTCCACACTTTTAAGGTTCCTCTTAAACAGTCAGGGAATGATGAAGATCTGCAAGCTTCTAAAAAGAAAATTATGGAGGAGATTTTGACACTTACCAGCAAAGGTTACTATTCTTTTCCATCCAAATTATACATTCTAAAAGATGTTTTGAAATATCATTATGTTAGACGCTGATGAGTTGATAAACTTGTGAGTTCACATTTTTCATTTTTATTTTTCTTTTTGCATAAAAGGATATTACAAATTATTTCTTATATTTTTAGCTGTTACAACATATGTATCTTGAATATGAATTAATCAAGGCCTTGAATGATTGGAATATTGAATTTGTGATGGATATGTATCTTTAGGTAGAATAAAATAAGAAGTATGATGTCAAGATCAAGGAGATGAATATAGTGGAGCAGCTAGTAGAGTGGAGAGCAAAATTGGTTACCATGACAACTTTAGACTCTTTACAGAATTAATAGATGGATCACATTCATATTTAGCTGGTGGATGTACAGATGACAATCAATCTACATGTGAAATATCAGTAGATCCTTGAGGAGAAGATAATAGCCTTTGATAATGAGAACAAGAGATTTCAAAGTCTATTGTTCGAGAAGGAAGTCAAGTCCAATCATAACTTCACCTTTTAAAGTTATAGAAGAATTCAAGAAGTATGTTTCCTTCAAGATTATAGTTTAAGATCATGTTTAGGAGGTCTTGGTTCTCACAAAGAAAATCTACATATTGCTTCTCTTCATTTGAGAGAAGATACCAAATATAAATAGTCCTTGAAGGTTTTTCTTCTGATATAGATATAAAAGTGAGGCTTTCTTTGGGAGAATTTCTCTGAGGAATATCCTCATTCTAGAGATCAAAATCCTTAATTCTTAGGATAACTGATGGGCATTGTTGAGGCTTCCTAACATAGTAAGATTGTGTCACTTGTTAATTTCCCAGTACTACACTGACTCCTGCCAGAGTAAGAAATTTCAATTTAAGGTGAGGGATGGAGGAAATAATCCCAAACATTGATTGGAGTGAACATCCAAAAATAGTATTATAAGCCGATTCTAACTTTATTACATAATTATATGGAGTATGGAGTCTATCGAGAAAATTCTCTAAGTACAACAGGGAGATTGATTATTTCTTTTACCCATATAGGTCAATTATTAAACAAATATTGCATACCTACGATAGGTGGTCAATATTTTTCTTTGGTAAGACCCATATTAAGAAAAGCTTAGTAGAATAAGACACCCATGAAACTTACACTATCCACCTAAATTTTTTTTACATTGTAACATGGGTCACCTATCCCCATATTAATCATGAGTGGATCTTGATGATGCATTTT
Source organism: Dendrobium officinale (assembly GCA_019514585.1). NCBI lineage: Eukaryota > Viridiplantae > Streptophyta > Magnoliopsida > Asparagales > Orchidaceae > Dendrobium > Dendrobium officinale. Next base: position 37,405,002 of record CM033687.1, read on the forward strand.
TACTCCCTCCAAATTAGAATAATCCAAAGTAATAGAATAATAAATACAAGACTTTTTTGGTGTCGACTTTTTATCTACAACCATTAAGACTTTATTAGGCTATAAAGGGATCACAATGGTTTCAATCCCACCAACTATTTGATAATTATTCAACAATTTTATTTGCTGTAGTTGATTCCCCACAATAGGACAAACATCATCTCAAGTAGGTGGATTTTGAATAAATTATCAAAGATAGCCTTGTTTCTTAAGTATCTTAATTTTAACCTTGAGTTACTTAAAGGTTTCAATAGTGTGCCTACAACTATGATGGAAATGAAAGTATTGATTTTAATTTCTTAGCTTTGGCTTCAAAGGTTTAGGCCACTTAACATTTTTTTGTTTCATTTTAATGGTCATCAGTACATTTACTTGAGATACATTCAGTGGTGTATACTCCTCTTGTCAAGGCTCACATTGTGGCAATGGGGGTCTATGAGACATGTTATTCTTCCTTTGTTTCATTAACTACTAGAATGAGTTATCCATCCCTTATGCATTTTTACAATTTTCAATTATTTTATCAATCCTCATTTTATGAGCATTAATGGATTCATTTGCAAATATTTGTGCCTTGGCATGATGTATCATGTTCAGGTATAAAGGAACTATGTCTTACATAAGTGCCGAGTAAAGGGACAAGGACAAAGGCCTCCAAGGAAAACACCTCTAAATAATTCAGGATCCACTCCTGGAATTTATCAAGCTTCCCTAAAAAATCATTGAAAATACTTTTTAAGAAATTCTCCTTCATTCTATAGAATCTAGAGAAATGAGATGATTTCTTGGAAATTCTTTGAGTAGCAACAAATTATTTAACGAATATTTGGGCCAATTTGATGAATGTGGGGATAGTTTTGGTTATAAGTGAATAGAACCACATTCGAGCTTATCCTTTAAGGGTGGTAGAAAAAACTTGGCAGAGGAATGTATCTAAGGATCGCTAGATATATATAGTGGTTTTATAGTTATTGAAATGCTCGTATGGTTTAGATCTCTCATCATAAGAATCAATGCTTAATAGTTTGAATCTTACAAAAATGAGGTGTTGAAGGATAACTTAAGTCAGGGGTGATAACTCTTGAAAGTCCCATTGATGTAAAGACAATCTTTAGCCTCTCATTGGGATATCTTCTTGAATAAATCTCTATATTTTGTGGCATAAAGCATTGTGTGGGAGATCAACAAAATGAGGTTGGGCTAAATCTTTGATAATAATGATCAAAAAGCAAGGTTATCGACCTGTGCGTGAAGGATGCATAGAGATTATTATGCTAGCATGTTTGTTGTCTTGGCATAAAAGAGGATGCTTCCTTGACTGAGGAAGTCGAATATATGTATGAAGATGTTTAGGTTGAATACCCTCAACTAATGGTGTATCTTAAGGGAGAGAACCTCTTCTTGTCAATCTCTCATAAAAGTTAATATATCTCATTTTGAGATTCATCCATTTTTCGAATATAATTTTCTAGAGAAGTTCCTAAAGTTCCATCACCAGCAGCATTTTTCCCAACAGGATAAAAAGTGGCAGATGCTTGGCCTCTATGATTCATAAATTGATTTCTAGATTGATGTGTGTTGGAGGGGGAGGCTTTTAAGATGCTATTATAATGCTTATTTTCCATTAATGTATTACTTAGGATAGTGGGATTGAAGTTCCCACAGACGACACCAAATTATAATTCCCAGTAAAAATGATTCCCCTATTATTTGAATAAATTATAAGTGACTGGTCTATCCTATTAAGGATGATTAGATCATAACAACTAACTACCAGGTTGAAATCTAGTGACAAGTGTAGATTAGATATTATCTGATGATGTACATTTGGCGGCAGCATAGAAGTCTAGCGTTCGTGTTGTGACTTAGTTTTCAAAATTATTATTTTATATCATGTGAGTTTTTGATGATACAAAAATATTATTGATTTGATTATTATTTCTCCTTAAAAAATTAAAAAAAAAATATGCTTGTGTTATTTGTGTAATGTTTTAGGAAAAACAAACTCCATATTGCTGAAGAATTTAAGACAAATAAGATTAGGGCTTCTTGTAATTGAAGTCTATATCTTTTTCTATTTTTCTTGATTCTGAGATAATGTGGGATTGTAATTGGGTAATCGTGCATACACATATGATGGGAGTGAGTCAAAACTTATATTTTAAAAACTAATCGTACTGTATGATTTGACAAGAACATTCCTCTGGAACATAGTTAATTGAATCATACCTTATAAATTTTCTTTTATATTGTTCGTACTATACAACGTTGGATTCATACATACAACATCTAGAGTATAAAATAGATATGTACCAGTTCATCCCAAATGAACTCATTGATTTTTTAACTGATCATACTGTACGATGTGGAGTTCGTACATATGGCGTATAGAGTATGAAATGGGTGTGAACCAGCTTGTCCCATATGAACAACTAAAATTTTTAAACAATTCGAACTCTGCAATATTATTTTCATACAAATGATATCGAAAGTAGGAAATAAGCGTGTCCATGTTCGTACCAGACAAATCATGATTTGTTTTAACTAGTTCATATTATACGATGTAGGGTTCATACAAATGATGATCAGAGTACAAAATAGATTCATACATAAACATACCAGATGAACCTATTAAGTTTTGAACTACTTGTACTATAAGATGTCAGTTCATACATACGACTGCCAGAGTATGAAATTAGTTCATACAAGATTATAAAAGTATTTTTTTAATTGTTCATACGTACAAAATATAATCGTATTGTATGATTCAAATATGTTTAACTTGAATTTTTTAGTTTTTTGGATAGCTTTTCTTGTCCTTTTATATATAAGGGTCATAAAAACTGAGTGTCTATACTTCTTCTGTGAATTTTCTCTTGAGAGTGAGAGTGAGAGTATTTTAAGAGAGTGTTTGGGAGTGAGACTTGAGAGATCTTGCAAGTGGAATTTATAAAGGGTTCATGAGGTTTGCCAAAGGTGAGGATCTATTTATAAGTTCTTTAAATCTCTGCCCTACTTCTTTGAAGACTTTTGAGAGAAGATTTTGGAGAAGATCCGATACTTTGCCATCACTAGGAGGGCGAGAAAGGATGCTGGTACTCTTCCATCACCAGGAGGGTGACAAAAGACATTGGAACTCTACCGTTATTAGGAGGGTGAGAAAGGACATTGATATTCTGCCATCACTAGGAGGGTGAGAAAGGACATTGGTCCTCTACCATCACCAGAAGGGTAAGAAAGGATGACGATAGTCTACCGTACCGAGGTTAGTGGAAGAGAGGTAATTGTAAGGGCTTCTCCATCTTACTATGGGACCAAACAGAGAGTCACTTTGGTATAGTGTAATACTTGAAGAGGGAATCTTCAGGAAGTGGACGTAGGTCTACTTGGACCAAACCACTATAAAATTTTGTATTCTTCTATCTTTACTTTTCATTGCATTTTTATTTTTCAACAAGTTTAAATTTTAGTGGTCTGAAAAATATTTTGAGAAAATTTTATCATTGTGTAAAAAATATTAAATTAATTTTTTTAAATTACTAATTAGTAATTTAAACAAGTTGATGACTCCTGCCAAGATCTAATTAAATTAACTTCTATTTTTTTAAATTACTAATTCAAATTAGATCCCCCCTCCACTTGGTTAGCCTTGGGACAATTGCATTAGGTCTAACAACTTATTCAAACTTTCAATTAATTGGTGGCAAGATAGAAGTTCAGCATTAGTTAGTGGCTTGGCGAAAGTCCGACAGTGGTCGAGGAGTTTGGTGGCAAGAAAAATCTAGTTTTTCTCTCTTCATTCTCTTCATTCTCTTCATTACTTGAGTCCCTTTCCATGAGGAATGATGGGTCTATTTATATTTTTGTGAGAATGGCATGAACAGTAAATAGGAGGGTGATCAAGGGTAAGTTGGGATTAATTTAAAAAGATGGTCGATGTTGATTCCCTTGATTATAAACCATTTATTAAGCATTTGAATTTCTTAATGATTACATAATTTGACAATCATTAGCTCATAGGATTCATTTTCTCGATCTGCTCGATTCCACTATAAGCATGTCATGTTTGGAAATCTGTTGGTCATTCAATTTATGCTTTGAGCTTTCCAAATGCACTTCGGGTCTTTCATTTAGATCCGCTTGGACTCAGATTGAGATTCTATATAAGATTTTTGTGTTGTTGGGTTCGTATTTTTTAGATGTTCAGTTCGACTATAAATTTGTTAAAATCAGAGTTTAGATGTTTCCAATTTTAATTTCAAAAAATTTCCACTTGATTTTGCATCAAGATTCGTGCCCGACCAAAATTGCATAATTCACAGCATAGCACATATGCATTACACTCTACTTTTTATGAGAAGGGACCCAAACCTATTTGGGTTCCTAAGTCTGATAGTTGTTGATTCTTGCAGGATTGCTCTCACCAAAGACCTCGTGAGAGCATTGGATACTTGGACAAATGGAGGCTCACAGCTCATAACAGCTTAAACTTGCTGCTTAACAAATTCTTGAATTGCATTTTGATTATTGTTATGTTTTGTTTTTGTGATAATTTTTTTTGTTGTTCTAGTCATTTTTTTACTTTTGTTTTCTTTATGATGATTTTTTCTTGTTCTTAAACTTTGGAGATTTATGGCCAATGATTAGCATTTCTAAATCGATTAAAGGGGAAAACACCGTTGATGGTTTCCCTCCCTCTAACCTCTTGTGGTAATATAGTTTTCTTTTCTAAAAAAAAGTCTATCTCATTTAAAAAAAAGGTTTTAGAAATTAAGATCTTTTTTATCTTGCTACAATAGTCTTACTTATATATTTGATCCAAAGTTCTTATATATCTTTCAAGTTAATTGAAATCTTACCGTTGCACTTATCACATGATTTTGATTTTCATTTTGTTTTTTTGTTGTTCCCTATGTTATAAAGAGAGATCCTCTTCTCTAATATCTAGAAGATATAATCACAACTAAGAACCTTTTTTAAGGGTTTGTTAAAGAGTTTTTAGCTTGCAAATTTTTTTTTAAAAAAGGAAGTGGCCAATGACGCCAAATTGAAAAGAAAAGCATATACACGAAAGTGTATAAAAAATCAAAGATGCTAAAAGAGCCAATCAAAGTGACAAGAGGCATAAAATGAGCCCACTAAATGTAAAGCTATCCTCTCTTTTCAAAACCTTTAAAACTTAGAAGGACTCATGGGTTATTTGATTTTTTCAAAGGCTTGATTTCAAATTCCATGATAGAGATAAATTACTTTGGTATACTATTTTATAAGATATTTTATTTGTAACCAAGTTTTGAACGGATCTTCTTTTTATCCAATTTATTCTGAGTTAATCCTCTTGTTTTCAAATGATAATTTTTATCCTGAAAGAAGTCTGAGCTAGGGTAAACAGGATCGGATTTTCTACCATTTTCAGATTGTGACATTGTTAACTCATTGATCTTTCAAATCTTTAAAATTTAATTATTTCGAAAATTTGTCATATGCTTGCTTTGCTAAAAAAAAAAATTAAAAACCAAAAACTTCATTTTTTTTTCTTATTTTTATATGTTTTTTTGTTGTATTTATTTTTTTTAGGGTTTTCTCTGATCATCTCCATCTTTCCTTGATTTTCAAATTCTTGTCACATCATCCTGGCCGATACCTCTATCATCTTGGATGATATGATAATTTCTCTCCAAAATTTCATCTGCTGAACTTTTCTGAGCCTTCTGTAACTCATCGTCCCGGACGATACATTATCGTCCTAGACGATCCAATCAAACTCTGTTACAATAATATTGATTTTTTTGGCCAATATAATTTTCATCATAGCTGATGAATTTATGGTCATTGTCCTGGCCGATACACTAGATCGACCCGGACGATTCACGTGTCAGTACGTTTAAATCCTTAAAACCAGCCCCGGACGATCCATTATTGGACAATCGTCCTGGCTGATCCACTGTTCGTCCTAGACGATACACGTGGAACAGATTTAAACATTTTAACTTTGACCGATGTGATCAATTATTGTGCATCATCCTGGATGATACACCTAATCGTCCCGGACGATATACTTTTTCAATGGTCGTCCGGCTTGACTCCTCGGGACGATTGCCTGTATCTAATCGTCCTGGCCGATACCAGATCGGCCCGGCCGATCGGACCGCCTTTTTGACCAATCGGCTTGTACGCAATAATTGAACCAAATCATCCTGGGTAATTTTGCGATCAGCCTGGACGATATGGTCGTTTCTTTAAATACAAGCCATTCCAACCATTATTTTCACCTCAAAGCTTCTTCTTATCTCATTTTTACTTACTAATTTCTTGCTATGGCTGGTGGGAAGCGAGTCCGACAGGCTTTTGGAAGTTCCTCGAGGGACACTCTTGACCCTCGATTTAGGAAAGTGGAAGATCAAGCAGCTTACCATCGTTACAAAGAATGTGGCATCACCATTTCCAGAACCATCAATCCTGTCCACCTTTCATATCCAATAATGAATCTCTTTGCTCACACTTCTCTCTATTTTATTCTTACCCTCACTGTCCCTTTTTCCTCAGAACTTATGTTAGAATTTTATGCAAATCTTCGTATAAATTCTACTTTCACAGTCCTGATCTCCTATGTGAATTGACGTCCGATCGAGATCACATATCAGGATTGTGCTGAACTATTGCAGCTATCCAACACTGAGGATAAGCTTCATTACTATTTTAGAATTGATTATCGATATATTTTCCATCATCAAAAAGGGGGAGATTGTTATAAACATGTTTTTTGGATTATGATTTTGATGATAGCAAACAAATCTTGTTTTACTACGACTGCCTTTTATTGCTGACTTTTCAGGACTCAAAGATTAGACGAAAATCAGAATCAATTCAAGACTAGGTAGATTAGGATTAAGTCAGTCTGTAATTTTCTTTTTTTCTTTTTTGAGTCAATTATAATTGTTTGAAGTGACTGATGTTAAGTAACCTACACACACACACTTGAGAGATTTAGAACTTATGTTTCTACTCACATCAGCCCGGACGATCGAGTTCAAAATAGAAGATCTAATCAGAATTTCTTAGTTAAGACATCCGTAATTAACTGATCAGCCTGGATGATAACTGTATCAGCCAGGACGATATACTCAATACAGAAAGAAATTGCCGCCATGATCAATTTAGGTGTTCTGTATTTTTGCAAATCGGCTAGGATGATTCTTTGATCGGCCTGTATGATATTGTTACATTAGATATCCTATTTCTGATTGACATGCAAATTTTTTCTAAATGTTCTCTTCGTACTATACAAATTCTATAGCATGTAAATCTTTATTTTGAACTGATTGCATAAAGTTTTTAATTTTCAATACATATCATACTGTACAATATTTATATCATCCCAGATGATTTATATTACTTTGTATGTATGCATGTAAATAGTTATACAAACAAAATCAATTATTATAACCGATCGTACGTATAAACTTTTAGTTCGTATATACAAACCACATGTCATTTGGTATGGGGGATGAATCTAACTATCATTAAAATGATCTTAAATAATTAATCATCCCGGATGAACTCCTATTCATTTGTATGATCGTCTAGTCAAAAAGCATGTATAAAAGGATGCCTCGTAACTTGTGTGAATATGAAAAGTCATTTCATTTCGAATATATTTGTTCATACATACAAAATTTATTTTATCATGTACGAACCATCAATGTTATAATACGAATCCATTTTCATACGTATGAAAGGTCATTTTTCTTTAAATAGGAGGGATTTATAATTCATTTTCATTCACTTCAATAGCCTCTTCAAATCCTTCTCATCTTAGCAATGGCCACTTCTAGCAAGAGGGGTAGACTAACTAAGGGATCATCTTCTAGGAGTGGAGACAATGACTTTCTATCTAGGGCTAATAAGGATTATTTCCTTAGGTTTGCTTATGTCAAAATTACTCATTATAGAATCCTACTTTAAGAGGATATTCACTTTTAAGTGATGCCTCTTTTCGCCACTACTCAATTTGCCTTTATCATTCCTTTGATTCATTCCTATAACAAAGAAACTTTTCACTATTTTCTGGAAAACATGTCTTTCATTGAGGATGAGAATAGGATCATATCTTATGTTTTTAAGAAAAGGGTAGAGATCACTAAAGAAGATTTGGGAACAATTTTATATTTAAGAACTCAAGGAGTTAGAGCCCATAAATTGAATTCTACATCTAATTTTGACTGGACCAAAATCAACAAAGTTATTAGAGGGATTGAGAAAGTATGTCATTTGGCTAGGGTCTAAACCTTAAATAAAAATGTAAGGGTCATTCAGCATGTCTTTAGGACTTCTATTATTCATAAAGCTGGTGATCGCATTAACATTACTCCTCTTCTATCCATTATTAGTTATCTCATCATGACTGTTCAATCTATAGATGAAACCTAACTTATTATTGACTATATTCATAGAATTTTTGAAGTTAGTCATGTCTCTCACAAGAGGAAGAAAAACATTACTTTAGGACACCTAGTGAGCTTTATCCTAGAGAAGAAAAACAATCTTGTTCATCCCGAGCCTCAACTTGAATTTCCTATCAACTTCACTGATTCTTCATTTCAAGCACTTTTTGGGAAATATTATAATACAAGTGAGGATTGTATGGGAGAAGGGGGAGCACCAGCACCTACACATATGTCTACTCATAGACCTAACTTTCAAGAGATGGTCTAGTGCTTTGACCGATTAGAGAGTCATTTTGATCAACGCTTTGATCAAATTCAGACTCATTTAAATTAGCAAGATGCAGAGTACCAGCATGACATGGGTTGGATTCGAGGTCAGTTTGACTTGGCGAACACCAATGTGGCTTGATGAATAGTTATTTTTCTCTCTTCAACCAGCCACTTCCTCTAGACCAAAACCCCTCAAATTTATAGATGTACTTTTTGTGTGTTGTCTTTGCCAATCCTTAGAGATGTAATGCACTGATTTATATATTATGTTTGTTTAGTATTTTATGTACTTGTCCTTTCTTCTTGTTTTTGCTTTTGATGTTATGTTGCTTTTATTTATATATTGATATCAGTTGTGCTTCATTGTATCACTTCTTTAAAATTGATATCAATAAAAAATGTCTTGCTTTGTTGAGTTGATTTTGTTTTTTATTTGAAATGTTAATTTGCCTATATGATAATCCTGACTTAATTGATCTAAAAAGTTTTATAATATGAACAACAATACAAAAATTAATTTTATTAAAAAAATCCAATTTTTCAAAAGTATAAATTAATTTATAACTTATTAAAAAATTAACAGCTATCAATCTCATGTTCATTTTAGGCATACATAAATTTAATATTATTATTATAATTTTGATATCTTATTATTTTTTATTTGTCTTTTCAATATAATTATCTTTATACTTAGAGAAGTTTGAGTTTTTAGATTATTGATTTTGGAAAGATCAATTGAAAAATAGAGAAATATATAAATGTACAAAAATTGAAAGAATGCGCAATGGTTCGCAAATTGAAAAGAGGAACAAAATTAGCCCAAATACAAAAATATGCATAAAATATGCTACAAATATTTGAAAAGATGTGCAATGTTTCCAATCAAGTGTATTGATAATTTTTTTCCTCTACCTTTTAATCTTCAATTTCAATTAAATCTAATGTTTAATTATATTTTGTATTGGAAGTTTACTTTAATTAATCTTTATTTAATCACTTTTGCAATAAGTTTCCTTATCTAATTGTCTAGATTGTTTCATGACCTTGATATATTTATCTTGTCTATGTTATATTTTAATTTAAATATTATGAATCTTTATTTTTTTTCTAATAAACATTAATCTTATTATTGCAATTATAATTCAATATCTTTCAAGATCAATTATCAAAGGTTCTTATATGACTTATTATACTTCTTTAGTTTTTCTTTTTCTTTCTTTTTGTTGTTGTCAAAAAGGGGGACAAATATTATTTGTTTGTATTTGATTTTTATGTTTTTTTTTTTTTTGTATTTGTTAGAGTTGTTTTAATTTTTTGTTTTTCTAATTGAAGTATTTTGTGAACTGTTTGAAGTGTTTTGTGTGTTTACAAAAAAAAAAAAAAAAAAAAAATTAATTTGTTTTAAATAAAAATTTTCTTATATTCACATGCTTATTCATTTAAGGGGAGTTAAGGAGAAATTTAGGATTTTCAATTTTATTCAAATAATAATTTTTTTGCTATCATAAAAATTGGGGAGATTGTTGAGATATTTGCTACTTAGTTTTGTATGTTTGATATTCTTACAATTTATATGTTTTTGATGATTTTAATATTATTTTTCCTAATATATTTTGAAAGAATTATTTTACTCTTGTGTGTACTAACATTTCAGAAAAATTATGCTTCAAAATATTGAAGACTTCAAATCAAGATCAATTAAGAGTTTATTATAATTGAGTTTGTATTTTTCATTTTATTTAGTCTGAGAGAGTGTGATTGTAATTGAGTAACTGAGCACACACACCCCGGGGGAGAGTTTAAAATTCATTTTTTTAAACTGATTGTATTGTATGATATTACTTTAAGTGGGACGATCTAGTCAATTATTTTTCCTGACTAGCAGTCGTACGAACATAAATGAAAATATTTTTTCTAAGTATGGATCGTACGGGACTATCCCAGTTTCATACAAGGATGAATGTCTCGGGTTTGTTCTCACATGAAATTTTTTTCTAAGTATGGTTCGTATGAGACAATCCCAGTTTCATACAAGGATGAACATCTCGGGTCCGTTCTCGCTCATTTCATCCTGATGTTTAGTATAGAGTAAATTTGAAAATTTTCATATTGTTCATCCCAGATGAACTTGGTTCGTACCGGATGATGATCAGGTATTAAATGATTTTGTACTGATTCACAACAAGTTCGTATATAATAATATTTGAACTATTCAGACGTATAAACATACGATCGTGTACTCTCAAAATTGAAAAATTATATTTTATGGATGGTTTTTCATACCTTTTGTATAGAATGTCCATTAAGAACTAACATAAATAATGTTGTCTTCGTGATTTTTCAAGAGCAATTTAAGGAGAGAATGTGAGAGAGTGTTTGAGAGAGATTTCTTACTAATGGAGTGTGAAGTGTTTACAAGGTTACTCAAAGGTAAGGATCTCTGTATATGATTTATATTTTTCACTCTTCCTCTTGTGTTTCTAGATTGCTCATGAGAAGATCTTTGAAGAAGATCCGGTTCTTTGCCGACACTTTGAGAGTGTGAACAGCTGAAGTTACTCTGCCTACACTTGGAGGGTGTTAAAGGATGAAGGTACTCTGCCTACACTTGGAGGATGTGAAAGGATGAAGGTACTCTGCCTATACTTGGAGTGTGTAAAAGAACAAAGGTTCTCTGCCTACAATTGGAGGGTGTGAAAGGACGACGGTTCTCTGCCGCATTGGGGTTTGGTGGAAGAGAGTTTTGTAAAGGCTTATCCACCCTGATGTGGGGGCAAATATAGAGTCACTTTCATAATAGTATAATACCTGAAGATGGAGTATTCAGGGAGTGGGCGTAGGTCATGTTTGACCGAACCACTATAAATCTTTGTGTCATTTAATTTTTCACTTCTTACTTACTGCATGTAATTAATTTCATAGTTGAAGAGTTTTATTTTGAAATTTTAATTAACTTGCTTTAATCAATTGGTTTCAAATTTTAAAATCGAAGAAAATTTTTTAAATTTCCAATTCACCTTCCTCTTGGTTAGCCTTGGGACATAAGCTTTGGTTTAATAACCTATTCAAGATTCAACAGTCGGTGGTTGGGTGGAAGATTGGTGGTGGTCGGCGATTGGGCAGTGGTTCAACGAAGGTCGTGGTGAAGTCTGGCGGTGTCTAGGAGGAAGTTCAGTGGTGAAAGATGCCCAAGCAGTGGTTCGATGATAGTCATGGGTCGTCGGCGATGGTTCTAAAGCTCTTGAAGACGAAGAGCTCTCTTAAATCTCTAGCAAAAGATCCCCTTCATGTAGAAAGTAGGGATATATTTATAGATTTTGATGAGTGGCACACCCTATAAATATAGATAAGGTGCGGGGTAGGTGCAGAGTGCTCCATCAGATGGCTTGTATTGATTCTCCCGATCATAGAGAGTTTTCCATTATTTAAGCATTATAATAATGTCAGAATTCAATGATCTTAGGCTCGTTGGATTTTGTTTCGTTGAGCCATTTGATTTGACTATAAGCATGTCATATTTAGATATATTTCATCATCCAAATAATGCTTCGATCCTTCTAAATGTGGTTTGAGCGTCTAATTTGGACCCATTTTGGCTTGGGTTGGACTGATTTTTTGATGATGGGTTAAGCTCTTTGAGACAATCAGTTTGACTATAAATTTGCTGAAATTGGAATTCAGATGATCCCAAATTTAATTTTGAAAGTTTCCAACTAGAATACGACTCAAGCTTATTGCTCGATCAAAGTAATTTTTGGTCATGTATCAGTTACCCCCTAATTTTTGGACATCAAATCTTGTAGTGTCTAAAAATATATCTATGATTTTAGCATTTTGTGAAGTCAGAGTATTAATCAGAGCAAAAAATGTTTAAAAAGTTTACTCCAAAACTTTTCAAATAACTCAAAAATATCATAAAGGCTCTTTGAGCTTCAAAAGTGTCAAATCAATTCTGGAACATCGAAAATTGGTTCAAAGGATTGAAAAAGTTTTCAAATTGGACCATCCAAAATAAAATAATATATAATTAACAAATACATATTAATTTATTAAAAATGATTATGTATTAATTATATATATTAGTTTAATATTACCTATGTAAGAGGTGGCTATAGTTGATGCAAAAAAATTTTTAGTTTCCTTTTTTCAAATTTTAAAAAAGAATAATATTTATTTTTTTTTGCTCATAAAATTCCAATTTTTTTTAAAACTAGAATATATTCTACTAGGGTAATAATTAATTTAATGTATATTTATTTTATTTTAAGAATAATCAATTTTAAATTATTTCCACATTTATTTTTTCAAAAATAGAAATAATTATTTTTGGGCATTAGAAATTTCCAAAAAAAAAAAATAAAAGAAAAAAAAATTATTCTCAAAATATCCTTTTAAAAATATAAATACACCCCTTTGGGGCAAGGGAAAAGGCACCTCTTCTCTTTACTCGTCCCAAAATTTCTCCTACAAAATTAGGATTAATTAGAGTTGCTAAAATTTTTAAAAAAAATTTAGGATGGTGATTAAGGCGTAGACTCTTACGCAGGCTCTAATTTACTCGTAGCAGGGGAAAAATTATCCGATAAGAATTTAAATATTGGAAGTAGAGATCTAGCCTAACACTCTTATGTAGGCTCCAATTCACTCCCATTGGGGGAAAAACTACCCGATAAAAGTTTAAATACTAAGGGTCGTGATTAAAGCTCAATATTCTTGCGCATACTCTAGTTCACTCCAAGTGTGCGAAACATTATCTTACAATAGTCTAAATATTGGCAGTGAAGGTGATCAAGACCTGGTACTCTTATGTAGGCTCAAGTTCACTCCTAATGGGGGAAAAATTATCTGGCAAGAGTTTAAATACCGAAAGTGGCAATCAAAGCCCGGTACTCTAATGCAGGCTTCATTTCACTCGTATTGGGGGAAAAATTGTCCGGTTAGAGTTTAAATACTAATGGTGGCAATCAAAGCTTGATACTCTTACATAGTAGGAGTTCACTCTTGGCGGGAGAAAAACCGTCAGTTAAAAGTCTAAATATTGGCAATAAAGGTGATCAAGACCCGGTACTCTTACACAGGGAGTTCACTCCTAAAAGGAAAAAAACTATCTGACAAAAGCTTAATTACTGAAAGTGATGATTAAGGCTTAATACTCTTATGCAGGCTCCAGTTCACTCCAAATTGGGGAAAAAATATCTGGCAAGAGTCTAAATACAAGTGATTGAGGGGATCAAGACCCGATACTCTTACAAAGGCTTCTATTTTTTCCCATTAGGTGAAAAACTATCTGATAAGAGTCTAAATACTAGCATAGGAGATCAAAACCGGGTGGCTGCAATTTTCCCATATTGGGAGGCAACTGTCATCCACCTGAGATGAGGGTGGTCTGAATAGTACACAAAATGGTGGTTTTGACTCATATGATAGGAGGAAAGTTTTAAAGAATCAAAAGGATCTTTGAGGTATATTCTTTCTCCCTTCTTTTTTATTTTCTTATCCCTCCCCGCATTAATCTTTAAGCATTATCTATTCATTTATATATGCCCCTCCAAGTAATAGGATGCTACATATAATAATGTTGTTCCTTTTACTCGTGAAATAGTTGAGCTGATATGAGCTTCTTGGACTATAAAGGTCGACGAGCATAGAATATTAATAATAATTGATGACATTAACCTGTATAGAAGAGTCCGAGAGAATCTTACAAGAATTTATGACCTACCCGAGGTTGTTTTCAGAGTGTTGCTTCAGGATGTTTGTTAAGATAGTTGCTATTTGCATGCTTTACATTTTTGCAACTTGTATAGTTTTGATGATTCCAAACATTATTGTTCAAATGTGTAGTTATCTCCTAACAATTTTAGAAGATTTGTATTTGCTCTTGTGTGTACTAACATTTCAGGAAAATCGAACTCCAGACTACGAAGACTTCAAATAAAATTCAGCATGAGATACTTTGTGAAATTTGAAGCTTATACTTTTCTTTAAAATAAAATTGAAAGGGAGTGATTGTAATTGAGTGAATAAAAACATACAGACACACATAAGGAGATCATATAAAATTTATACTGATCGTACAGGACGATATTAGTTCGTACAGGACGATCAGACAGTTGTCTTTTATTGAGCACATGGAACGAATAGGAACTGGCTTGAAAATTTTTTCTAAGTCCTATTCGTCCAGGAAGAAATTAATAATCGTCCGGGACAATTTGTCCTCTGTAAAATTTTCATCCAGACGAAATTAAATTATCGTACATGACGATTTGCTCTCTGTAAAATTTTTGTCCAGAAGAAATTAAATATCGTCCAGGATGATCTGGTCTCTGTAAAATTTTTGTCCAGGCGAAATTAAATAATCATACATGACAATTTGCTCTATGTAAAATTTTTGTCCAGACAAAATTAAATATCGTCCAGGACGATCTGGTCTCTGTAAACTTTTCATCCAGACAAAATTAAAAATCGTCCAGGACAATCTGTTCTCTGTAAAAATTTTGTCCGGACGAACCAATTTTTGTCCAGACGATACAACCAACTTAGGATGGTTTTTCTGCAGTTTCTGGAACCGACCTTGTAATAACCGTTTGTACCGGACGAACTTAGTTTGTACGGGACGATCAGCTTGTACAAAAATATTTCGTACACATATGCAAACAGGTTCGTTTCAAAGCTTTTAAGTAAAATCGTCTAGGATGATCCACGATCGTACGGGACGATCCACTACGTACAGAATTGAAAACTTGTAGTTTTTGGGCAGTTTTTCTTGTCTTTTGTATAAATAGTCCAAATTAGACTGCCACACAATCTTTTTGTCATTTGATCTTCGTGCCTGAGAGAATAGCCAAGGAGAGAGTGTGAGAGTGCATTCAAAGGAGGATTCCTACCACTTGAGTGAGAAGGCTTCACTTGGAGTTCAAAGGTAAGAATCTCTACTTGTGAATTGGGATTACTTCACTCTTTTCCTTCTTCCTTCTAGATTCTTGTGAGAAGATCTGTCAAGGAGATCCGGTTCTCTGCCGACACTTGGAGAGTGTGAACAGATGAAGGGTTCGCTACCTACACTTGGAGAGTGTGAATAGCCGAAGGGTTCGCTGCCGACACTTGGAGAGTGTGAATAGCCGAAGGGTTCGCTGCCTACACTTGGAGAGTGTGAATAGCCGAAGGGTTCGCTGCCTACACTTGGAGAGTGTGAATAGCCGAAGGGTTCTCTGCCCACACTAGGAGAGTGTGAAAGGACGACGGTTCTCTGCCAACACTGGGGATTGTGTGAAAGGATGACGGTTCTCTGCCAACACTGGGGATTGTGTAAAAGGATGACGGTTCTCTACCGGACCGGGTAGTGGTGAAAAGAGTGTTTTGTAAAGGCTTCTCCGCCTTGCTGTAGGTGCAAAAGGAGAGTCACTATTGGTATTAGTGCAATACTCAGAGGGTGCCTCTGGGGAGTGAATGTAGGTCTGGTTTAGACTGAACCACTATAAATCTGGTGTCATTTACTTTACTGTTTTTACTTTTCCACATTTTTTTTAGCTTTAAAAATTATGTGGTTGAAAAACCTTTCTACAAAAACTTAAAAGAAAATTTTCATTTCGGTTTAACTCATTTTAAAAGAGGGCTTAAGATTTTTAAACTACCAATTCACCCCCCCCCCCCTCTTGGTAGCCTTGGGACATTAACTTAGGTTTAACAACCTATTTACTAGACTCAACAATGTTAACATATATAAAAGAGGCCGAGAGAATCCACCAAGGATATATGGCCTATCCAAGGTTGTTTACCAAAGCGTTGCTTGATGCATGACTATAATATGTATAGAAGAGGTTAAGAGAATCTATGAAAGTTGTATGACCTATCAGAGGTTATTTGTTCGAGGGTTACTCAATGTTGGTAATCCGTGTAGAAGAGGCTAAGAGAATCCACCAAAGATGTATGACTTATCCAAGGTTATATGTAAGAGCATTGTTCGATGATATTAACCTATATAGAAGAGGTTGAAAGAATCCACCATGAAAGTATGGCCTATCCGAGGTTGTATGTCAGAGCACTACTCAATAATAATAACTTATATAGAAGAGGTTGATAGAATCCACCAACAATATATGACCTATGGAAGGTTATTTGTTATATATTTACGCGATGATATTAACCTATATAAAAGATCCCGAGAAAATCCGCCAAGAATATATAACATATATGAGGTTGTATGTCAGAGTGTTGCTCGATGATGTTAACCTATTTGGAAGAGATCGAGAGAATCAACTAAGGATATATGACCTATCAAAGGTTGTATGTCAGAATACTGCTCGATGATGTTAACATATATGGAAGAGATTGAGAGAATCCATCGAGAATGTATGACCTATCTACGGTTGTGTCAGAGCACTACTCGATGATGTTAACCTGTGTACAAGAGGTCAAATTGAATCCCCCTATGAGCAATTTTTACTTGATTAGGAGGTGGCAAATGCCTTGTGTATTCTGAATCAAATGTGAAGAATGGTCTATCTTTAGATAGTTATCTCCTTTTGAAAATCGAGAATAAGACCTTGCCAAAGGAGTAGAAGTCTAACTAGGGACTATATAAAGCTTGAAATTTATTAAAAGCTATATAATCCTAAGATATCATCTTAGATATTGGAACAGCTTAAGGAATCATTTTGAACATGAGTGTAGTCAAGGATGGCCCCCAATCCATAATTAATTCCATTAAATTCATGTAGTAATAACTGATGCTAAGATGTTACCACTAATAACTGAAAGTTTGTTAGGGATGTTAGGCCCTTATGAAATGGCCCAAGGCTAACCAAGAGGGGGGGGGGGGGGGGGGTGAATTGGTATTTCAAAAAATATTTTAACAACTAAAGCACAACAAAGCTCAAACTAAAATCTCCACAGAAAAAAATAAGTGCATAAAAAATAAGTGTGGAAGCAGAAAAAAGAACACAAGGGTTTATAGTGGTTCAGTCAACTCGGTCTACCTACGTCCACTCCCCGGAGGCGCCCTCCGAGTATTGCACTAACCAAGTGACTCTCCTTTTGCTCCCACAGCAAGGTGGAGAATACCTTACAAAAACCTCCTTTTTTCTACCCCCGACAAGGAAGAGAACCCAACTCCTTTTGCTTCCTTCTGAAGCAGGAAGAGAACCTTGATTGATCGCTGAAGCTTACCTCTCCCAACCCTTCCAAGGACAAGAGAATCTAGTAGAAGAAGAAGTGGAACAATGCTTGGAGCAACCCTTGTGAATCTCCTTCATAGGCTCCGCCTCACAAGATCCTCTCTCTCTCTCTCCTCTAGGCTTTCTCAAGTCAAGACAACAGCAAAAGATTGTTCAAAATGTTGAAAAATAGCTCTTAAATAGAAGAGCTTCAAAATAGCTCATTAATTGCAAGTTGCCAACATTATCATCCAGGATGATAGTAATATCATCCTGTACAATCAGTGCAATTTGAACCTAATCAGTCAGGATGATCTGGGATGAACAGAAGAAAGTGTTCCTATCGTCCAAGACTATAATAAATCGTCATGTAAGATTAGTTCAAATCACAGATCATCAGCCAGAAAATTGCTCTAAAAAGAGTTTTGGACGATTCCAAAATAGCTTGATCGTCCTGGACAATTAGTTCAAATTAGAAGAAAATCATCCAGAGCATCGCCCGGATTTTGAGCTGTCCAATATTTATCGTCCAGGAGCAACTAAGGTTTTTTGAGCAGATCGTCCCGGCCGATCTTGCGATCGTCCAGGACGATTATAATATCGTCCGGGGCGATGTGAGTAAAAGCAGAAATTCTAAGTAAGATAGAAAAATCACTCAAGTGTGTGTGTGTGTGTGTGGGGGGGGGGGGGGTTACTTAGCATCAGAACACTTCATTGGTTACAATTGACTCAAGAAAGGGAAAAAGAAAATTACACACTGACTCAGACCTAGTCTACCCAATCTTGAGCTGGTTTCAATTATCGTCTGATCTTGTGGCCCTGAAATGTCAGTAGAAAAGGCAGTCATAGAGAAATAAGAGTGTTTGCTAATCATCAAAACATAATCCATGAAAACATATTTGTAACATTAACCTTTTATGGTTGAGAAAAATTTTCCCCCATGTTGGGACCCGCGATCTCACATATGGCGCCAAACTGTTATATCTTTGAATATTTGCAGTGGCAGAGAAATATAAAATTTAAAATCTTAACTTTGTATTAAGATCCAACACATAAGAAGATAATAAGAGAGGGTGTAGCATTCATAAGAGACACTAGATCTTTGATGTGGAAACCCCTAAAAAGGGGGAAAAACCATAGGACCTGGCGCAGTTTGAATGAATTCACTATTATTTATAGCCGATATCAATGAGGCCCTTCCTTGGGGGGAAGACCTTATGCTGATGTACCAAAAATACATAATATTATATGGGGGAATGGTAAGAATTAGTATTAAAACATCTTTTAGTCGATATAACCATAGTCGATGGGAAATAGGGGTCGAAAAGACCATAGTCTAGCGACGGTGGTCGGAAGGACAATTGTCATAAGGAGATAAGTGTCAAAACGTCTATTATATGACGATGGAGATTGGAAGGTTCATAGTTGGCGATAAAGATTAGAAAGATAATGGTTGGTAGGAGATAAGGGTCATAAAGATGGTGGTCTGGTGATGGAGGTCAGAAGGATTGTAAAAGGTGACAAAAGTCAAAAGGACCATATTCAGCAAGAGACAGGGGTAAGAAAGATGATTGCTTAATGATGGAGGTTCAAAAGACTTTTGAAGGTTACAGAGGTTAGTAGGGTCATACTCGGTAAGAGATAGGAGTAAAAAAGACTATTGTCTAATAATGAAGGTTAGAAAGACTGCAGTTAGTGGGTGACGGCGGTCCGAAAGACCATTGACTAGAGATCGAGGTTTAAAGGACCATATTGGGTAGGTGACTGAGGTCAAAAAGACTATTTTCTAGTGATGGAGGTCAAGAGGACCATAGTTAGTGGGCAACGAAGGTCAAATGGACTGTAGTTGCTGGGTGATGGAGGTTGAAAAGACCATTATTTAGCGATGAATGTCGGAGGTACCATCGTCGTCAACCAACAAAGGTCAAAAGAATTGTTATCGGTGGGCGATGGAGGTTAAAAAGATCATTATCTAGCGATGGAGGTCAGAAGGATTATAGTCAGTGAGCGACGAAGGTTGGAAAAGATAATTTTCTGGTGATAGGGGTCCTTCCGACAACCGTCAATTAATGAAAATGGAAGGAAGGATCGTAGTATGGCAATGGGGGTCAGAAGTAGTGCACTTTTTAGACTAGTGGAGGACCAAATTGTTTTTGGAGCTCTTGAAGACTCAGATCTAAATACAATCAATCTGAAGTCTGGCAGTGGTTAGTGGAAGTTTAGTGGTGAAATATGGCCAAGCGATTGTTTGATGGTTGTCGTGGGTTTACTGGTGATGGTGTTGGAGCTCTTGAAGCCTCAGATCTCACATCAGTCTCCAGCTAAAGTTCCCCTTCATGTTGAAAGTAGGGGTCTATTTATACATTTTCATGAGTGGCACACCTCAAAAATATAGAGAAGATCCGTGGTAGGTTCGGAGTGCTCCATTAGATGACTCGTATAGATTCCCTTGATTATAGAGAGTTTTTTTTAACTATTTTAGTGCTTTAATGATGTCAAAATTGAGTTATCTTGGGCTTATTGGATTTGACTCGTCGAGTCGTTCATTTTTTACTATTAGCATGCCATATTTGGATATCATTTTTTTCATTAAAATAATGATTTGGTCCTTCCAAATGTGGTTTGGGCTCCAAATTTGGGGAAAATTATTCGGTGCGGACTCTAGACATAGCTCTATGTATAGAGGCCAATAGGAAGATGCCATGTTACAGCATGACGACTAGATAACCCAACATACCCAGAATCTAAAAGTTTGCATGGGCTTTATCTTTTATTATTGATTTCGTCGAATCGAAATGGGGTCCAAGCCAATTTTTAAAGAAGGCTACTCTTTTTGTTCTATTTTATGAGATATTTATGGATTATTTATACATTAGGGTTTAAAATATATTATTAGAAGGGCATTGTGAAGAGAAGAGAGGAAGATGAATTGAAAATGGAAATCTCTTTGGATGACTTCAAATCATTCGAGGAGATGGAACAAATCAAATACTTAAAGGAAGAAATGCCGGAGCAAATCACGGAAGATATGCTGGGATTTTTATTATAAGATCTGAACTCAAAAGAGTTTTTATAAGTGATCTTATGAATGTAGAGTTCTTAATGTTTACAATAGTCTTAAAGTCGTGAATATTCCTTGCACTGCTTCTCGATACCAGTGGTAGCACTGCTCGAGATTTTGTGTTCCATGACACTTTTCTCGATATTTTTTGGACCACATCACTTCACTCGGTAATTTTAATAGATAAAGTTAAAATCATTTTCATATTTACACAGGGTATTTATTCAAGTGAGAAGGAAGCATATGATATGTATTGTAATTATTCTAATAACATTAGAATCATTATTCCAAAGGAACATCATAGTTACTAGCCCAATTCAAAAAGAGTTAAATCAAAGGACTTTGTATGTTTCAAAGCTTGATTTAAGAAGGGATTTTAATTGAATTCATATTTGAAATATGAAAAAAATCTAATACACAAACAAGGTATCCAGCTTTAGTCAGATTTTTAGTAGGTCAAGATCAAGTTTAAAAGGTTTAAAAATTCATTAAGAGCCACAATCAAAAATTAGCTAGGCCTAAAGATCAACATTTGCTTAGTTAATGTAGGAACATCAGTGATGAGAAGGCATCAGTTCTTAAATCCATGACAGAAGCTGGGATACAAATAGTTGATGCATTTTCGTACCGACACGATGAAGAAACTGGTGTAGAAAATATAGGATTCTCCAAGGGGGATACATATAACTTTATTCAAAAGTAGAGAAGATCGAAGATTAAAAATGGAGACATGAATTCCCTCATTGAATTGTTTAAAGAACTACTAGTTCATGACAATATGTTTGCATGGGACATACAAACTGTTGAAAATGATAGATTGTTGATTTTTTTTGGGTGGATGGTATAGGGAGGATATATTATGACTGTTTTGGAGATGTGACTATTTTTGATACTAGCTGTAGGATTAACAAATACCATTTAGCTTGTGCACCCTTTGTTGGAATAAATTATCATTGGTAGAATATTCTTTTAGGGGTTGCTTTTTTCTTAGGAGAGACTATTGAATCATTTACCTGATTATTTTAGACATTTTTATGAATAATGGGAGATAAATATCCCATAATGATATTTACAGATCAGGTTTAGGCAATGTCTAGGGCAATTAAACTGCATAGTGTCAAATACGACATAGTTTTTGCCAATAGCACATCAGCAAGAAGGCTCCATCCAAAGTGTGGTGCTTTAATAGAAATATCTAAGTTATAGGACTTTTTCATCGATGTTTAAACAGGTGTTATTCTTACGAAGGGTTTGAGAAAACTTGGGCTCAAATGATCAGTGAAGGAGACCTCCTAAGTCATGAACGATTGAAAGATCTGTATAGAATCATGAATAAGTGGTCAACAAAATTCAATAAAAACTATTTTAACCTATGCATTGTTTCTATACAACATAGTGTGTCCACCAACAATATGTGTCATGGCTTTTTCAAGCCAACAAGTTTTATAATTGAATGTTTCCTGGGCTTATAGAAGCTGATGTTAAGTTGGCATCAAAATTAACATGATGAAGATTTCAGATGCAGCTAGTCTGACATAGTACCTTTAGTAAAATGTAGCCCAATATTGAAGCAAGCTGCAATTTTTTACACAAGAAAATTATATCCATTTTTTAATGAGTTCTTACAGGGTGTGGGTGGAATGTGCATATATCATTCTTTAAGTGATGTATTCACCATTTTGTGAAAAGTGTTGATAGAAGAGATCAGACATCCCATTGGATTGCTCACTTTGATTCAACGGAGGTGTTCGTCTCGGTATTGCTTGGTACTATGCTCTATATTTTGCTCGGTACTACTAGGTATTTATTTATGTTTTCTTCTCGGTACCACTGGGTATTATGCTCTGTATTCAGCTCAGTATCGCTCGACTCTTCTCAATTTTTTCTCAGTACCACTCAGTATAGAGGAAAAAAAGTGTAAAATTTTTGTACCTAACCTCAGTTAGTAGTTGACTAACATTTGAAAGCATAAATTGTAATGATTTTAAAAAACTTTATCGATGTATTCTCTAAAATTATGTCTATGTACAAGAAATGAATTTATAAATTTAATTTTTTAAATCCTTTATGAATGTATACACAACTTATTTCATTTACTTGATAGTTGTACAAAGAATTGCATATGCAAATTATGCTCTAAATTTTTATATTTTTTGCCACTTTGTAATGTTATTCCAAAATACAAGCTTAGGTTATAAGATAAATTTTATATATTTGTAAATAAACATGCCATAGTAAATGCTATTCGACTGAATAGGTTAATGAAATATAGTTTCAATAGGCCAACTGTAAATGTCATCATCGAAGCATGCTGTGTTTCTTCATAAAAATGCTCAATCTATACATAATATTGACACAATATGTATATCAACCAGACTGGAAATAAAAATCATTATAAAGAATAGAAAAATTCATTATCACTCACAACTTGCAGTATAATGGCAATGTGTGTTGGGTTTGGTAAGGAATCGTAGAATTCCATGAATTTCTTTGGCAAATTTGTAACAACCAGTATCCAATGAAAGTTGTGTATAACTATTAAAAGGTTGAATTTGCATCCCCTAATAGCTTCCTTATTGATGTGGGATACATATGGCTCTATACTATATTTATATTGATGATAGCCCCGGGGAAAGACAGAAACAAATATTTGGAAAACATAATAGGGAATACAAAAAAATGTAGAATCTAATTTACTTTGCAGACTGGCTAACTAACCCAATGGAAGATGGAAACAAATATGAATGGTTGGTACAGTCTTGGACACAGTTTATTCTTCTCCAGTAATAGAATGACAAATATGTCATCTTGGTTATTATCAAGGTACTCGATAGTTATGAGCTCATCGACTTGACTTTGATAGATAACAACATTCTCGGATGAGAATATTACATCACTCCTAAAAGACATCCATAATATGTCAATGCTTAAGATTTCATGAAAAGATTATGGACTTATGCATAAAACTTACTTGTCCTTATATTTTCAAAACAACTTTCAATGAATCTTGAAAGTTTGTTAGGGATATTAAGCCCTTATGAACTAGTCCTAAGGCTAACCAAGAGAGAGGTGAATTAGTATTTTAAAAATCTTTCACAATAAAAAATATAAACTAAGATTCACCGCAAAGAGAACCAAAGTGTGGAAATTAAATGCGAAAATAATAAAGGAAAGAACCCACCAGATTTATAGTGATTTGGTCAATCCTTTACCTACGTCCACTCCCCGGAGGCACCCTCCAAGTATTACACTAAACTGAGTATCTCTCCTTTAGCCCCCATAGCTAGGTGGAGAAGCCCTTACAAAATCACTTCCATCTTCCTCGGTGCGGAGGAGTAGCTGGGTCCTTTAACACCAAGGAGATCTTCTTCTTCCCAGAACTTCCCTCAAGACAAGCCTTGAATCCGATGGTACTAAGGTGCAAGCTCGCCGGAGCAACCATGTGGAATTCCCCACCATAATCCCTTGAAACCACCTCCAAGGATCTTCTCCCTCTCTCAAACTCCACCCTTTCCTCTCTCCCTTTCAAGCTCTCTCTTCAAGTTCCCTCCAAAAGAATGAAGCTACAATTGCTGCCAAAGACACTTACTAAGTGGCTTGTCAAAGATTAAAAAGAAGAGCTCAAAATTAGCTCATTAATTATAACTTTCCAACTTTATCATCCAGAATGATATGCATATCATCTTTGCCGATCAGTGTAAATTAAGCCCAATCAGCCAGGATGATTTGGGACGATCAGAAGAAATTTGTTCATATTGTTTAAGATGATAATATATCATCCTGACCAATCAGTACATATTATGGAATATCATCCTGAACATCGCCCTGAATAAGAACTGTCCGATGTCCAATCGTCTAGTGGATCGTCCCGGTTGATCCTACGATCGTCCAGGACGATGTGATCATGTAATCAAATCTTAATTGTTTTCCTTAAATACCAAATTAATTCAGAAAAAATTATGCTAGATTGGCCAGGTTGATGCCCAGGATGATGACCTAGATGATGTCCAAAAATAGGTAATACCTAAATAGATCTGGTAGTTGATTCTTTCTGACTTGGGACTGTCATCCTGGCCGATACAAAATCAACCATGATGATATGCTTAATGGCAACTGCATTAATAAGGATGCCCTAATTAGGGTTTCTATTTTTGAACTGATCGTCCAGGCTGATATAATTAAAGTCCCGAATAATGTTACCAATAAACTTTAGCAAACAGTCAGAAAATCTCCCAAGGTGTGTATGTGTGCAAGGTTACTTAGCATCTGAAACCACATTATTTATAATAGACTAAAGAAAGGGAAAAAAATACAAACTGACTCAGACTTAATCTACCCAATCTTAAGCTACACTCGATCTTATGGACCTAAAAAGTTAGTAGGCAAGGCAGTCATAGAAATTATGAATGTTTGCTATCATCAAAATTCTAATCCATATAAACAAATTCGCAATAATCTCCCCCTTTTTGATGATGACAAACATTACTGGTTGAATTTGCAAAAATTAAAACATTTTCTCATAATCTCCCCCTTACTAAAATAAAGTTTATATATATATATATATATATATATATATATATATATATATATATATATATATATATATATATATATATATATATATATATATATATATATATATATATTAAAAATAAAAAATAGATACAAATACAATAGTACATTCTTCCCCTTTGATATTATCAAAAAGAGGAGGGGCACAAACAAACAAATGAAAAACAAAATGATCCGTGATCTAGTAAAAAATTGAATATTCTTAAACGAGAAAGTTACCTCTTGATTTTTTTCAAAAACTTAGTGAGGAGTGGATTGATAATGCATAATCTAGAAAAGAATAGAAATTCAAAAATTGTTAATTCAAGCCCAAGTTCTTTTAAAGGATTAAAAATTTTTTAATCTAACATCTAAATCAAGAAATAAATTAGAAAGAGAAACACTAATTTTTTTTAATCTAATATCTAAATCAAGAAATAAATTAGAAAGAGAAACACTAATTTTTCAAAACTCCATTCATAAAACATATCTAATAGAAGATTAATGCAAAAATTGGTGAATCAGGAATCATGATTTTATATCAAAGGTTTTCTTAAGTTTTAAGAAGTACAAGAAAGATAAGCATTGCTTTTTGTGGGCTTATTTTATGCCTCTCATCAGTTTTTGTCCCACTTTGCGCATATTTTACTTTTTGATGCACTTTATGTATCTTTCTTAATTTGGTATCATTACACATATTTTGATTTGAGATCATTGGCCATTTTTTTTATTTGCCATCATTGGCCAATTTTTTAATTAAATATGCTATCTTTCTAAAAATTTTAAAATAAAAGTAAACCCATTCTATTGATAATATGAACTACTTGATTAAGAAAATTATGAGGTAGATTCAATAACTTGCAAAAGATCCCTATGCGATAAACAAAATGTAGGGAGATGAAAAAGATTAGTTTCAAAATCTAATTTATAATATGATGAAGATTTTGAATCAAAAGTAAAATATCCTCTTTAAGAAAAGAGATAGAGAGGAAAAATCATGAGTTTCCTTTGACTATTTTTAGAGAAATCAACCATAACTTTCATAAGACTTCAAGAAAAAAGCAGGAGGTAGGTTTTTCTTTTTTAGAAAGGTGAAATGTGTGTGTTGATAAGAGAGAACTACACAAAAAATAGAAAAAAAGACCATTTTAAAACTATCGAAAAAGAAAAAGAATGAAAAATAAACAAATAAATAACAAAGCCTAAAGAAACAATAGAAAAAAAATCGAAAAATAATGAACAACAACAAATAAATAAACACACAAGCATAATCTTGCTCTTGATCTAATGATTCAAAAGCTAGGTCTGCCCATGAGATTTTTTGTTTTTCACTATTTACTATTTTTACAATTTGCTTAGCTTTTCCTTTTCTTTTGCAAGAAGCGATCTCAAATTAGAGCATTGATTTTTTATGTGTCAAAGCTTCCTACATCCAAAGCAAACAACATCAGAAGAAATCTTAACATTCTTACCATTTTTACCTTTATTCCACTTTTGTTGATGCTTATGCTTTGGTTAGCTTTTTAATTTGCTTGATAAGTCATCGCTTTCATCACCAACTAAGCCACTTTTCTCTGAGTCTTCAGCATTTAACACTATCATCTCATCTGCATCCAAAAGTCTTTGACCCAAACTTTACTTGTAGGCAATGAGTGACCCAATCAAATTATTAATAGAATATTCATTCAAATTTTTTAATTCACAAATAGTAACAATTTTGGCATCAAATTTGTCAAGTAAATAATGTAGATTTTTTTTTTAAATTTTAAAAATTCTTTACTTAAAGCATACAATGTTGTAACAATTTGAATAAACCTAATATACATGTCTAAGATCGTCTCATAAGGTTTCATGCAAAATAATTCATAATCATGCATTAAAATATTTAATCTAGATTGTTTGATTTCATTAGTGTCTTCGTATATAATATGTAATTTATCACGAATTTCCTTGCCAGTAGTGCACGTTGAAATAAACATAAAATATTTAGAATTTAAAGCAAAAAAAAAAGTTTAATGATTTAATATTTAATTGAGCATTAATTTATTCTTCTCTGCTCCATTGATTAAAAGGAATATCCATTTTAATTCCATCCATAATACGTGACAGTACAGAATAACCATTTAAAATCAAATGCCACATTCGATAATCAATTGATTGCAAGAAAGTAGACATACAAATTTTTAAAAATCAAAAGTAATATTTTCAAATAATGGTGGTATGGTGATTTAATAAACTTCCACAATATTACGATTAAAAAAAGTAGCCAAGGATCAAAATTTAAAAGTTTTTAAAAACTCAATTTTATGAATCCTGCTCTGATACCACTTGAAAGTTTGTAAGGGATGTTAAGCCCTTATAAACTAGTCCCAAGGCTAACCAAGAGAGAGGTGAATTATTATTTTAAAAATATTTTACAATAAAAATATAAACCAACATTCACCACAAAGAAAACCAAAGTGCGGAATTAAATACGAAAATAATAAAGGAAAGAACACACCAGATTTATAATGGTTTGGTCAAACCTTTACCTACATCCTCTCATCGGAGGCACCCTCCAAGTATTGCACTAAACTCAGTATCTCTCCTTTAGCCCTCACAGCTAGGTGGAGAAGCCCTTACAAAATCACTTCCACCTTCCCTAGTACGGCGGAGTATCCCTTTAACACCAAAGAGATCTTCTTCTTCCCAGAAGTTCCCTCAAGACAAGCCTTGAATCTGATGGTACTAAGGTGCAAGCTCGCCAGAGCAACCATGTGGAATTCCCCTCCACACTCCCTTGAAACCCCCTCCAAGGATCTTCTCCCTCTCTCAAACTCCAACCTTTCCTCTCTCCCTTTCAAGCTCTCTCTTCAAGTTCCCTCCAAAAGAATGAAGCCATAATGTCTTCCAAAGACACTTACTAAGTGCCTTGTTAAAGCTTAAATAGAAGAGCTCAAAACAAGCTCATTACACTACAGGAAAAACAATGAAAACCGGCGGTTTTTTCCGGCGGTTAGTGTAAGATTACCGGCGGTTTTACAAAATACCGGCGGTCTAACGGCGGTTTAGTGACCGCCGGTAAAAACGGCGTAGGAAACAAATTCCGACGGCCTTTTACCGGCGGTTTATTTTTGCGGCGGTTTTCCGGCGGCCTATACCGCCGGTGATAACCGGAATTTCAACCGTCGGTCTGTCGGCGGTTTGGCCGCCGGTAATGTAACCGCCGGAAAACCGTCGGTCAGAGTACCGGCGGTGTTCCGGCGGTTAAACCTGGCGTCGTCTGGTTCATTAGACCGCCGGACGGCGCCGTTAGACCGCCGGTAACTTACCGGCGGTTGACGACGGTTATAGCCGTCGGTATTACCGACCCGACGGTTTAAACCGTCGTGCGTCCATCGTAGAACCGCCGGTGACCGTCGGTAAGCCGCCGGGATTCACCGGCGGTTTAATAATAACACCGGCGGCTATATCTTACCCGTCCGGTATCGTAGTTTCCGGCGGCCAAACCGCCGGTTAGCCGCCGGAAACCTGTAGCACCTGAAAAAAAAAAAATTGACAGGCATCCCCTCTATTTGAGGGAGGTTCACCCTAAAGTCTAAACCTGCAGAAAAAGCATATATATGTTGGGCAACACGCCGCTATATTCATCACAACCAGAAAATACAAAATTCATCACAACATTACAATCACAAGTTCATACAAGAATGGTTCTTAATAATGCTACAATCACCAGTTCAGAAGTTTACAAGTTCTAATTAATACATTCATCAAACATAATAAACATCTAATCATCATCGGTATCCTCACTGTCTGCAGATGGCTGCTCCTGTTGGTCCTTCTTCCTTTGTTTTCCAGCTCTGTAGGATTGCAACTCTGCTTGCATTTCATTCTGAACCCTTTTTTCATCTCTTCAATCTCTCTAGTAAGTGCTGCAACTCTCTCACTTACAGATTCTTCAGCTCCACTTGGATCATGGAATGCAGAGGTGTATGAACTGGACTCAATAGCAAAAGCTTGTGAACCCATGCCATATACCCTCCCCCTCTGTCTTCCACCAACAACAACTTCTGACCATGTCTGATACTCAGAAGTATGGGCCGATCCAGAAGATGATCCCTCGCCAGTGGACTGCCTACTTTCTCTAACTCGTAAGAAATCATCCTGCAAGTTACAAATAGTTTTATTAAAATAAATATTTTATTCTAAAAATCCAAAAAATTTTACTCACATGAGCCTTCTTAGATTTCTCATCAACCCACTTCTGGTCAGCTTGATGTTGATGAGTTCTTGTATGCAGCTCCAATGGTGTTGGCTCCCGACCCAGGTGCGCTTTCTGAAAATTTGATGCTTAGTTATACTAAACATAAATATATGTAATAAAACCCAATTCAAAACACTTACGAGTCGCCGCCTATGTTCTGTATGAGGTACAGATCCACCAGTATGAAGAGAGCTTCCTAAACCGCCGCAGTCAGAGGCTCTGTTCTGTTTATTCTGCTCTCTCATTTTTATAAACTCCGGGGTAGCCCAAGCACTACTCAAATCTGCCCAAACGCCCTCTCCATCCAATTAGGCCTCTGCCCGGACTTTCTAATGTCCGTGAACATGTCTCTGAGACGGGTCGCTCCTCTCCTCTCAAAATTAGATCTGATCCTCGTGCTGTACTCAGGCAACCACCTAAATTCTTTCTGTACAAATTTAGGCAATATCAAAAAGATTAGTACAAATTAAATCATATATTTGAAATCATACAAAAAAAAATATACCTGAAATTCTCCAAACCACATATCTCTAACAGGCTTTGGGATCTTCTTCCAGGATAAGTAAGGAGCATCATACTTATTCTTTATTATATCCCGGATCATATGTATAGGTGGCCTTGAAGGATTGAAGCTGCAAGTGACTTTGTTTATCAATAACATGTAATATATCAAAATAAAAACAACTGAATAACTTAAATTGAACTTACTTATCGCCGTCAGGCTCGATGTATTTCTTTTAATGGCCAACATTCTCCACTTAAGCATCCTCATCTCTACAACACTTAGTATTATGATTTCTTTTAATGGCCAACATTCTCCACCATAAAGCTTTATAGGTCTAATCACCATCTTAAGCATCCTCATCTCCACAATGGTTGCTATTAGATAATTAATCAAAAAGAAAATACTTATCAAATCATAAGAAACATCATACAAATTTTATCATCATCAAATCACTAATAAAACACATGAATCAGATACAATATCTGGTTTATTTATGAGAATTCATAATGCTTACTGACTAATTTCCACAAAATCAACTAATTAATAAAAAAAAATTAAATACAATAAACTACCATCAAAGCAAGTGAAGAGAGATAAAATAGTCTTATGCTGCATTTCATAAACCTATTTTTATTGATCAAATCAATAAATAAAGCAGAATTCAATAAATTATGCTTCATTTGAGACAATTTTCTTTACTGCTTATTAAAACAAATTTTTAGTACAAAAATATTAACTTTTATACTAAAAAAAATTATTTTAAGAAGCAATGAGAAAAGTCATCCCAAAACATAAGCTTACAACTGAACACATTATCAGCTTTTGTACAACAATTGTACTTGTATTAACATTTTTTTTTTTTTAATCAGAGGTAATGCTTTTGTGATGAGGCTATTATCCAAAAAGGAATGCCCAATAAAATTTTTACGAATTCTAAATTCATTTTTATGCATTCAAATGTCATCCGTTACTTCACCCATTTTTTTTTTAATACACACATAAGTTAACTCTGCTCTCGCAACCAACCATCACTTGCTATCATCCATAAACTTTTCACTAAATTCATTTACAGGTCGAAGCTTTGCAGTTTTATTATTCATCAAATTAAGGCTTCGTTTGGAACGATTGTACTAAAAAGTTATTTTAAGAAGAAGTAAGAAAACCGTCCCAAATGAAGCCTAAATTGGCTTTAGATTAACTTAAAATTCCATTTGAAAGCATTTACAGGTTGTATAAAACATTAACTAAACTTTTCACATATGCACCATAACTCTCTCCCACATTTTTAAAGTATAAAACATTAACTAACAAGATAATATCAACAAATAATCAAAGAAAAACCATTAAAATTAACCTTAAAAGAGAAATCGGTTTGTTTGGGGTCGGAAACGGTCGGCGGTCGGGCGTCGGAGTAAAGGGGTCGGCGGCGGTCGGACTGGGGATGGCGGCGGTCGGACAGGGGTCGGCGGCGGTCGGAATGGGGTCGGAGGCCGGAGTTCCTTCGTCGGGGGCTGATCGGACGAGCGGAGGAGCGATATGAGCGAGCGGCCGAGAGAGAGAGAGGGAAAACAGGGAAAATGAAATGAGCGGAGCGAGGGGGCTCGTATTAGGGCTTTTACCGGCGGTTTTCCGGCGGTTTAAACCGCCGGTACAAAATCACTTATCACCGTCGACTAAAACCGCCGGAAAACCGACGGTTCGCGTCTATATCCGGCGGTTTACCGGCGGTTCAGACACCGTCGGTATTACCGACGGTTTATCGTAGCTAAGCCGTCGATTAAGCCGTCGTTATCGTCCGACGGCGTAACCGCCGGTGTAGCCGTCGGTAATACCGACGGCCTCTAAACCGCCGGTTCAAACCGCCGGTTTTCACTGTTTTTCCTGTAGTGTTAATTGTAACTTACCGACTTTATCATCCAGGCTGATATGCATATCATCCTGGCCGATCAGTATAAATTAATCCCAATCAGCCAGGATGATTTGGGATGATTAGAAGAAATTTTTTTCATATCATCCAGGATGATAATATATCATCCTGGACGATCAGTACAAATCGTGGAATATCGTCTTGAATATTGCCCTAAATAAGAGATGTCCGATGTCCAATTGTCTAGTGGATCGTCCCGGTCGATCCTGCGATCGTCTAGGACAATGTGATCATGTAATAAAATTGTATTTGCTTTTCTTAAATACTAGATTAATTTAGAAAAAAATTATGCTGGATCGGCCAGGCCGATGCCCGGGACGATGCACAGGACGATGTCTAAAAATAAGTAATACCTAAATAAATCTGGCGGCTTATTCTTTCAGACATGAGCCTATCATCCTAACTGATACAAAATCATCCAAGATGATGTACTTAATGACGGCTGCCTTAATAAGGATGCCTTAATTAGGGTTTCTATTTTTGAACTGATCATCCAGGCCGATATAAATATTATCCCTGACGATATTACCAAAAATAGTAAACTCTAGGAAATAGTCCGAAAATCTCCCAAGGTGTGTGTGTGCAAGATTACTTAGCATCAGGAACTACATTATTTATAATAGACTCAAGAAAGGAAAAAAATACAAACTAACACGGTCTTAATCAACCCAATCTTGAGCTGCACTCGATCTTGTGGACCTGAAATGTTAGTAGGAAAGGGAGTCGTAGAAAATCATGAATGTTTGCTATCATCAAATTTCTAATCCATGAAAACAGATTTGCAACAATCTAACCATTTCTTTAGATATCTTTCAGTGACCTTGGAAATCTATATAAGTGGGTGCAGGTCGAGCTTCTATTTTAGCTCCATCATCCACCACAATAACATTTGTTCCCTTTACGATCTCTACATGTTCCTTAGGTTTTATTGCATTTTCTATATTGATTATTGGTTGTCTGGTCTACCTTTTACAAGTAGTATATAGGCTCTTTACTAATTTTGACTTATAATTTGCCCATTGGTGTATACTTTTTGTGATTTTTGTGCTACTAGTGGTAGCCTCGATGTTCTCTATAGTTGTAGTAGCACTAACTTTTATTTTTGGAGGTGAAATGGTTAAATATTTTATTGTACAAAATTTCCCACTACCACTTTGACAAGTGGGACTTGAACTTCTTTTTGTAGTGGAGCGACCTCGCCAGTCTAGGGTTGTGACTGGATTGCAATGTCGTTTGCTATTTTTGTATGTGACGATATTTCCATGGGCAAGTTAGATATTTTAACTTTAAATGCATTATGAAAGTTTTTCTCTAGAAATTTCTTTATCTATTCGTATCTACTATCATTCTCTTTAAGTTAAAAAACAAAATCTTCCTATCCTTGAATGCGCCTTTCAACCAGGATAGAAGTTTATTCAACCTTTACTAGGCGATTGATTAGAATTTAATTTTAGGATATTATTTTGTGCATGCCTTCTTCATGGGACTGGCAGATAACATCATCAGGCACATTGGTGGGTGCAGGTACTCTTGGACTGGTGAACTACAGATTTTGCGATGGCTAAGGAGAGTGGATGTCTTGGGTGACCTAAGGGAGGTGGCGTGCCTAGTGAGTTTTGTTCATAGTTTCTTGGGATGTTTAGTTGAAGTTTTTTTTAGGAGAATGCATGGGATAATTCTGTAAGAGTACTCTCTCCTCTTCAGTAATTCCTACAAAGTGGTTCATTATCTGTAGAACATTATTTTTAACTCACACCAAATTGAAATAATAAAATAATATTTCTCAAACAGAACAAGTTAAGAATACCTGTTCCTCTACAAGCTTAGTAAATAACCAGGTTATTTCTTTCTCGATGTACAATATATGGCTATCCCAATGAACAAAACACGGTCGTGAATGTTCTTCCAATAGTTTATGTAATCTTATATATTTAAAAAACTAAATCTGCAAATAAAAATTATAATCTTTTAAGCCAACTAAACATTTTTCTATAATGTCAACAAAACTTACTACATATCAATTAAAATTACAATTAAAATAATAAAAAATCCATTGATGTAGATGAGGGGGCTACCTTTCGAATCCTTCCTCGAGATAACATCGAATTTTTTCACTAGGAAATTCCTTATTGATGCTAGCCAGTTATAGGTAAGGAATTAATCTACATGCTCAGCAACTGTTAATACGCTTGCAGTTGTTCTGAGTTTTTCAAAAAAGAAAAAAAGATTTGAAAATAAGAATATTATGAGTTGTGCCATAAAATCATCAATTTTGGTTGACTCCTAAGAACTATCAATCTCATTTCTAATATTATTGGAAGTTTTCCCAATTATTCTGCCACTGCTTGGTATAAATATGACACCCCTATTGGGAAGTCCAATGATAAGAGCTACCTCATTAGAAGTGAAGCGTAATTTCTTTTTTTTTTTAATTACAAAACACTGGTGCTGGATATTCCATTTGATTAGCAACAAGAAGAGATCGATGTTCAGCCACCTTAAACTTTCCACGAATTATTCACTAAATGTGCTAACAAAACGATCACATACTTATCTAAATAACGATGCTCTACACCAAAAATGAATCTTGGGAGTATATCCCTGTATAAAATTCAAATAATCATTAGTTGAAAGAGTAATACCGAGCATTATACCAAACAATATCGTGAAAAATACCGACAAATACCGAGCTAAATATTGACCAATATCGAGCAACATACTGACCACTACCGAGCAAAATACCGACAATATCGAACACATTATCGAGAATTATACCGACCAATACCCTGCTTAATACTGAGAAATACCGAGATTTGAATCGAGAAGTACCGTGTTATAAGCATGATGATCGATTGTGTGAGAAACTCCTATTGCCAACAGTACATTCAGTTATCCAAACCCTCAAAATATTAAAAACTGTAATATATCAAAGTGTCCTCGGTACCGAGTAAGTTACTGCGTGGTACCAATAATTTTTCCATGGTCTGTTGCTCGGTATAGAACGGTATCGAGTTAAGAACTCCTATTGCCGACATACATCCAGTTATCCATTGTGTGAGAAAATTGAATCACAACTATATGATAAAACCCTAAATATGATATCCTTACCAATTTAAGCATTTGAACATACACTAAAACTTTAAAAACTACTTAAACGCAACAAAATACCATGGGCATTGCTCCCTGCAATAAAATTAATGAGCATATGATGGAGATTCGAAAGCTAAAGATGAACAGACGCCTTGAGACCACAAGGAAAACCGAACAACTTCCAAATTGAATTTTTGACACTGCCCTCTACTCTTTTTGCAGTAAAAAATGGATCCTAGTTCGGTTCGAGGAAACCAAGCGATAAAAGATAAAGCGCGTGAGAACTTCGGATTCTGGGTAGGTTGGGTTGTTGGGTCATCATGATGCAATGTGGCATCATCCTATAGGCCTCCGAACGTAAATCTACATCTGGTGTCCGCACCGAATAATTTTCCCTGATTTGGACTCTTTTGGGCTCTAGTTGGATCGATTTTGGTGTCGTTGGGTTTGTTTCTTTGAGACATTTAGTTTGACTATAAGTTTGCTGAAATTGGAATTTAGATGATCCTGAATTTAATTTAGAAAGTTTCCAACTTGAAGTTGCCTCGAGATTCGTGCTCAATCAAAGTAATTTTGTGTGACGTATCAATTCATATGATAAATTTATTTTAAAATTTTAAAAGAATATACAATAGAGCTGAATACTCATATAATGTTTATTTTAAATAAACAAATTATGCATTATAATAATAAGTGTTAAAAGAATATTGTTAAGAAATTTAAAATTTGTTTAATATAATTAATTAAATATAATAATGTTGAAATTTAAAATTTCTAAAAAATTATCATATTTTTTGTTAAGTTTGAAAAAATTATCAAAGTTTAGTTATTTTGAAAAAAAAAAAAGAATAACGTTTTGAGAATAATACGTAAAAAAAAAACCGTAACAAAAATAAATCGTAAAAAAAAAAAATTCTGCTCTCCCTTACCTGTAATAGAAAAAATAAGTTAAAAAAGAATCGTAAAATTTAGCCTAATAATAATAAAAAAAAATCGTTTACCTCCAGCCGTT
The DNA here is from genome assembly GCA_019514585.1 of Dendrobium officinale. NCBI lineage: Eukaryota > Viridiplantae > Streptophyta > Magnoliopsida > Asparagales > Orchidaceae > Dendrobium > Dendrobium officinale. Next base: position 37,441,302 of record CM033687.1, read on the forward strand.
TAAAACAATAAATAAAGAAAAAAAAATTCACATAAAACGCAATAGGGAATTGCTTTTAAATTAAAAACGCAAAAAAATAAAAAATGTTTACGTATTTTTTTTTTCTTTTAAAACGTTTTTTTTTTCGTATTGGCAGAAATCATAATTATTAATAACGTTTTTGATCCGTTTTAAATTTATTTTTCATGTCGTTCAATCTCCTAATTTCTAAGTGAAAGCTGATCCTTTATAAAATTCTACCTAAAATTTATTGAATAATTTAGAATTTATTATTTGCAAGAGAGTTTAATGTCATTCACTCATTTGTATCATTTTAAGGTTGCGTATGCAATTGAGAATTGAAAAAAGCAAACTGTTTACGTTTGTTAAAAATTCATTTGATCAGACATAGATGGATTTTAGTGCAATTTTCTTTTATATTTCAAAACATCTGAATGTTTAGATCAAACTTTTCTAGTTTCAATTTTACTTTTTTTTAGTTCTTTTTTTCACTATACCTAATATTCATATTTTAATTTTAAAATTTCTTTTGCAATTTACATGAGAACTCTTATTTTATAAAATTTTGATTTCTTAACCCAAAATTGCCTTTTATGGATTATTTTTCTCCGCCATTGTTGGATCCAAAATTATATATAGGTGATATCCGACATTACCTCTATGAGTACAACCTAAAAATCTACCAGGATGCGAAGAATTAAAGGGAGAGAGAGAGAGAGCTCAAATATATGTTGTCCAAGTGCTAATGCTTTCCCAAGATGCAAAACGTATCCAAAATGTTCTTTATTCACTCTTTATTTATAGAGATTTAAAACTAGAAGAAATGAACATTGAGTAAAATGAATAAAAATGTTTAGATTACTTAACTTTAGTTTTCCACCTCAGGGCAAGTTTGATAGAGCTAAGTATGTGTGGGTGAATGGAAATAGGCGACTCATAAATAGGAAAATTATTCTGTCAGGTTACCTGACGTAGAGATACATCAGGTAGCCTATAATACGTCGCCACGTGCACTTACTCTTTATCGTGCGGCCCGACGACTCGACCCGGAGCGGACTCGGGAGTTGGCGTAGCTCGGTATTGCTAGGTATTGATCCATTTTGCTCGACAAAAATGAAAAATTCTATTATGTGAAGACCAATACCGAGAAATACCGAGCAATACCGAGCAATTCCGAGTTCTTTTAGGTATTACTCAGTATTGCTCGGTATTAATACCGAGTTCTTTTAGGTATTTCTCGGTATTGCTCTGTATTGCTTGGTATTGCTCGGTATTGGTCTTTACAAAACGATATTTATCATTATTGCCAAGCAATACCGAGTAATACCTAGCAATACCAAGCAAATACCGAGCAATACGCGAACATAGTAATCACGGATTCGGTCCGAGTCAGGTCGTCGGGCCGCGCTGCAAAAAATAAGTGCACGTGGCGACGTATTATAGGCTACCTGATGTATCTCTACGTCAGGTAACCTGACGGAATAATTTCTCCATAAATAGAGAGATTTCTTCCTTGTGAGCACTTCAAAGTCACTGGTAATGCATGCTAGAGCTTTAGATTGCCTATGGGTGGAAGGCGAGTAAACTTGGTTTGTAGAAAAAAATGGGTTCTATAGTTGGTTGGTTGTGATAGGTTGAGCCAAGTGTCTCTTGAGTAGGTGCTTTCTCGTATTTGTGGTTGTGATCATTTTTTAGGATACTTCACTGTGTATGAGGAAGAATATCCTTTTTGGCGAGTTTCCCTAAGTGTCGTGTGGCTAATTGAGCAATCCATTTTTTCCCTTAATTGTAATTGTGAGGGATGACTCCATTCTATGTGTCTAGATGAACCTTGGGTGATTTCCCCCTTACAAGTCCATGGTATGAATCCACCTACTATGACTCGCTGACGAATTGTTAAACACTTGAAAAGATATATATGTGTATACATTCAGTTTCCTAATTCACTTAACCCTTCAGAGGGATAGTGATGAAAATGACAACTTATTTTTAATAGGGGCACAAAATAATAAAGGGAAAGTTAGTATCCAATTTTAATGTAGCCTTGATTGTTGCATAGATTCTCAATTGTAATGGTGATGTGACGCCACTCATGAACATTCCCTATAAAATGTATTCCCGCACCGGAGACCTCTTATGTGAAACTAATCCACATATTTGAACATTTTGATTTTTGAAATCAAATATAACATTAAGAATAACATACCATCTCGAAAAATATAAATAATACTATACAATATATTCAAAAATAAAAATAAGGTTTTTGAAAAATAAATGTTTATGTTTCCAAATATTTTTTCCTTATATAAAGATATAGTTTATTTAATTTTGGGGTATAAGTTGTCATGTCTCAAAACCTATGGAAATAATTAAAATATAAGCAAAGACATCACAAACTCAATACATAACATTCCAGAGTGAAGTAAATAATATAATACGAAGTAAAAAAAATAAAAATAGCCTTCCAAAATTTTCATTCCATAATAATCAATTACAAATAATCTACCCCAAATTCATTCTATACATAAAAAATAAAAACTAGACAATAAAATTTTCTCATAGTGGAGGTAGATCGAGATGATCCAAATCTTATCAACCTCTACATCTTATCAACCTCTACTTGACTGGACCTTTTCCATTCCTTGAAATTTCATAAGATATATAGAAAGCATTTTACGTGCTAAGATATGACAACTCATACAAAAGAAATGAAGCCTAGAATTGTAGTATTTAAATATAAAAGTTATATAATATTCATATAATAATAAATATCATTAACAATCTCATATCAGCACTTGAAAAACGGAGTTATAAATATAACATATTCTAACACATTTGCACATAATAGATGGGGCCATAAATAAAGTAGGGCCTCTCACATATGCATATAACAGAGATTGGTCTAAAAGCATAAAAGAACAAGGGTTTGGGCTAATACTTGTAGTGCACTTAAACATTTCCCTTTGTAGAATTTGCTCCATATGAATATGATATGCACGTGTAGAACTTACCAGAATTGACACATGTATGTTAAGAGTGGAATGTGAAAATGGTAACAACATATAACATTTTAGGGGTTCATACATGTTCAATATATAGACATAATTAATACATACCTTTTAGCAAATAATATATAGAGGCAGATGAAACTTGATTTTAACACAATAATTAAGTATTAACTAGTGTCAAAAATGATATATTAGATTTATAATATTTCACAATTGTATGAGAAAAATCAATAAGTGAAAATTTGACTTTTATAGGCATAATGACTAGACTAAGAAGTTCTACAATATATGAGAAAGTATATTTAATAAATTTAGTTATACTCAATAAAATATATTTTACCTCATATCATTTTTAGAAATACTAGAATTTTAATAAAAAATAGGATATTGGGAGCCTAACTAAAGAAGAACGAATATCCTAATTAGCTTGACGGACAAATTTGCTATGTGGCCTCTAAGTCTCATCCCTTCCTTTCTCCTTCTTTTTATCCTCCTCTCCTTCTCTTCTCCTTCTCCAAAAATCTTATCGAATAAGGGTGAGGAAAATGAATATAAATATTTACTTTTATAAGAAACATCTTATTGTTTAGTGCCATGACTCTATATCTTGTAGCATTGTAACGCTTGACTGAAATTTTAAAGGTTCACCCATATATTCCTAGATAATGAGCTCAGCATCGCAATGCTCTTTCTAGGTCCACAGAGCTCTCTCAAACATCTTCTAAATACATAGAAGATAATGTCATTGTGCTTTCACCATTCCCCCTCTCAAAAATAGAGGAAAACGCTAGAATGTTCTATGGCCCAACGTCATAGCACTCCTAAAAGGAGTTTTTTTATTCAAATTCTTAACTTCTCCAGCAAAATTCTACACTCTAACTTCAATTTCTCGTATATAGATGTAAAGAAGAAATCTTACAATGTTTTATAGATACGATCATTACATCTTCCCCTCTTTATAAAAATGTCATCCATGGCATTTACAAAAGAAAATATTCAAAATAATTTTGGATATAGTTGAATTAATTTTACTTCTTTCTCCTAGGAGGTCTCTCAATTAGTTTTTTTCTTTCAATGAACCTTAACTCTAGTGATCTGCTTGTTCATCAGCTGCATTATGTCATAAGCAAGAATACAATTAGGTTATTTCGTATAGGTTAGATTAGGATGAACTTTAATTTCACATTTAGTAATTCACTATTCCAAATCAAAAATCCACTTCCTCAGCAAAGATAAATGAAATAAAATATAAATATAAATATAAATTATCTCAGTTAATAGGAATTTGCAACCATACAATATGAATTTTTTAATAACTTTATTGGGGCCAATATAACTGACACTTAACTTATTATCCTTACTAAGTCTACGTATACTTTTAGAATAATAAAACTTTTTCTATTTGTCATGAGCAATTTCCAATCTCTTTCTAACCAATGTAACCTTCTTTATAGTAACGTCAACTAGCTTAGAACCCATTAACACACTTTCTCCCACTTTTATCAAAGCCATGGGAGTTTTACACCTTTTGTCATATAGAGCTTCATATGGTCCATTCCATTGCTTGCCTACAAATAATTATTATATGCAAATTTAACAAATGGCATATGATTTTTTTAACTTCCTCCAAAGTTCAGCACACCAAGCCTAAGAAGATCCTCTAATATGTGAATGACCCTCTTATATTGTCAATTTGTTTGGAGATGAAAATATATACAAAAACTTAACATAGTCCCCACTCCTTCTTGGCATCCACAGTCTAGAGGTAATCCAACCATATTGATATAAAATAATAACCTTCATAACACCATAAAATATAATAATCTCCTTTACTTATAGCTAAGCCAATTTATAAAAAAAAATTAGTCTATCTCATGTGTAGAAAATGAGTTAACTTTATCAATTGTTTTCTAAAGACCACACAAAATCATGGCCTTACCTAAATTTAAAAAAAAAAAAAAACTATGCTTTACTTATAATGGACATACAACTTCCCATTCAAACCTTATAATCCCAAATAAAAGCCTTCTCATAAGGAATCAGACAAGATGCTATTTCTATGAACTTCCTACTAAGAGAATTAGGCACCACATTTACCTTACCAAGTTCATAAATTATGTTTAAATCATAGTCTTTAACAAACTCCAACCACATTTTTTAGTTCAAATTCAATTCCTTATGAGTAAAGCCATACTTTAAACTTGTAGTCAGTATATATGTGACATCTCACCTCATATAGAAAATGCCTTTATATCTTCAAACAAAACACAATAGATGCCAAACCAAAATAAGTAGTAGCATAATTCCTCTCATGTTTCTTTGGATGTCTAGAAGCATAAGCAATCACTTTCCCATTTTATAGTAATCCACAATCTATTCCTTTCAAAGAAGCATCACTATATATTTAAAATCTTTCTATTCAAGATGGAATAGTCTGTATAAGGGTTGATACTAAACATTCTTTTAAATTATGAAAACAAGAATCACACTCTTATGTCAAGTAAAATGGCATGAACTTCTAAGTCAATCTTGTCAAAGGGATTGCAATTTGTGAAAAGCCTGTGATATACTTTTCGTAATATCTTTCCATGCAAAAAATAACTATAGACCTTCATCATAGAAATTAGTCTTACCGAAACAATCACAACATACACCTTATAAGGGATCCATAAAGATTCCTTCCATACAAGCACCATGCCCCTAGAAAATTCAACCAAAATTCACAATTAAAATTTTTTACATAAAACTTATGTTGCCTTAACATCTCTAGAGTCAATCATAGATAATTTGCATAATCTCTTCAATATTCAAATACACTAAAAAATTACCAATGAACACATTAACAAGTTGATCTAAATATTCCTTGGATACCTTCTATAAGAGATCCATGAACACCGTTGATGCATTTATTACTCCAAATTTCATCAACAAAATTCTTACTATTCATACATATTGCTAAAAGCTATCCTTTCCACCTCTTCAATGTTCACTTTCAATTGATGATAAATATACCTCAAATTAATCTTAGAAAATCTGGGTTATTCTTTCAATTGATTAAATAAATCATCTATCCTAGATAGTGGATACTTTTCTTAAAAGTCTTCTTATTTAGCTCTCTTTAACCAATGCACATCTACAAATATCCAACCTTCTTTTTCATGAACAATGCAAAAGATCTCCATGAAGATCAACTTAGCCTAATAAACACCTATCTAACAACTAGAATTGAACTCTGAACTCTGTTAGTTCCTTTGGTGCCATTCTACAGGGGGACTTTGCTATTAGGGATGTACTAGGAATGAATTTAATACCAAACTCTCTCTCTCTCTTTCTCTCTCTCTCTCTCTCTCTCTCTCTCTCTCTCTCTCTCTTGTGGCATGCTGATCAACTACTCAATTTAATACATCAGAGAAGTCTATCTCAACTTGGACATTATTAATACTTCAAATAAATTTACTCAAATCCTTTAAATAAGCTAAGAATACAACATTGCCCTTTCTACAAGACTTATCAACTTGTAATTCTGATATTAAAGATAATAGGACATTTTTGGCACCTATAAAATAAAACACTTCCCCTTTATGACACATGACTACTCTCTTGTTACTATAATATACCTAGGCTTTATATTAACTAAGCAAATCTATTCAAATAAATTAAAGTGTAATATAATTATATTTTACACTAGCCTCCTATTTGAAATTTCAATCTCACCTTTATAGAATTTACTAGTAATGAGATAGCCTTCAATGGGTAACAAAATAAATAAACTATGTAATAATGATTTAGTAACTAAACCCAAATCATTTAAAACATGTTCAAACAAAAATGAATGGCTCACTATTTATTCAAATAAAATCTGTTAAGATAACACATAAATAAAAGCCATACGTATCACCAAATCTTGTGCTAATTTAGCCACTTACTGGGTCATACTATGACCTTGGGATGCACTGGATCAACACTAACCCCTTTAATAGATTCCCTCTGAGTCCCTTTTATTAATCCTCCTAATTTTCTACAACTAAATCTATAACTACTATGGGTCGATGATCCTTTAATAATTGTTATAGATATGTCTGCTACTTGATGTATCCATTTGATGATTCCTTTAGCCTCATATCTACCCTCCAGTGCCCATTAGAGACATTAAATGATCTTATGACCAGACTAGCCAAACCAAAGTACAACCCTATAAATAATAAACATCAACCAATTTAAAATACAATGGCTTTTACTAGAGAATTATCCCTGTTGTTGCTCTCCATCATCTGGTTTTGGTTTTTCCTCATCTTTCTAGGTGTGGTCTTATTGGGTTTACTGGAAACTGGATGTGGTGATCATTTTGGGCTCCTGGGCAGTGTTTCACTAGTTTGTTGGGTTGTTCTATTTTACCGAGGATGCTGGGAATTAGTAATTGGCTAGCTGCTTGTTTTTTGGTGGCTGTCAGGGCTTTCCTTGGTATGTTATATCTATTCTATGGTGGTTTTTTTGGTGATCTGTGGCTTTCTTCTTGGGTACCTTGGTGGTGGTTTGCTAGTGTGCTGGGTTGCCCTATTTTTCCATGGTTGTTGGGGCCTTATTATTGCTCTCTTCTTATTGCTCTTTTGTGGTTCTACTTGGAGTAATTTACTTGGGGGGGGGGGGGGGATGGCGGTGGATGAGGCTTTTTGGTTGGATGGATTTTCCTTGTGATGTTTGTGGGATCCATTCTCTCATGAGCTCTATATGCCAGAGCCCCTCTTATCTTTCCTGTGTTTTTTTTTTTGTTTGATTGGTGCTTTTTAGTTCCATGTAATTCATTTTTATGGGTTGTGCACTATGTTTACCTAACATTTTTTTGTTGTTGATTACATGCTCTTTGCATGTTGTTGAGGTTTTATCTTTAAGTTATATCTAGGTTGGTTATTGTTATACTGATGTTGGTCTTTATAACATTTTGTATAAATCTTATGTATGGCCTATTAGTCTGATTTGTTTTTCTTTTATGAACTTAGGGTGTTGGAACTAGCTTTATGTTCTTATGGTAAGAATATGGGGTTATCATTTATTTCTTTCTAAATGTACTAGTGGCTTTGTGATGCTTTTCCATTGGGTTTATGATGGTTGCTCAGATGCCTTTAATTACTGGTGGTATTTTCAACCTCTTCCTAGTTATATTATTTTGTGCTTCCTATTTTTGTGTCGTGTACTCTCTTTTGCATGTCATGGTGTTGTTGTTTTTTTGGATAGGAAGCTTTCTCTCAATGCTAATTCTTGTTGCCTACCTTCTTTTTGGGTGCTTCTTCTTGTGCACCATAGATTGTACCTAGGTATTATTATATTTTTGATTAGCAGGGATCTTGAGCTCATAGATTTTTCTAGATTTATTCTTGTAGCTCTTTTGATCATTAGAGAGCTCAAGGAACCTTTAAGAACCTTGTAATTTTTTTATATAATTAATGTGTAGGCCCCTCTGTGGGTTTTCCCTAAAAAAAAATTCAAATGAATTGAATCAAAATGTATGCAACATCTCAGTGCTCCTCTGGCATTTGCGGTTATCTCCACGTGATTTAGTATTCCGCTCTCGAGTGTCTTGTTTTGCCCTCATCGCTTGGTTTTTTGGCTATTTTTTATTGTTTTCTTTCTATTTAATTATTTTGTGCTTCTTCCTTTGCTGGTTTTGAGGTTTTTTTATGTTTTTTGGTGCTGGGAGATAACGACTCTCTTGTTATCCAACATGTCGACAACTTCTTTTCTTGAGGGTAAAACTTGCTCTTTTAAAGATATATTGGTTGGTTCTTTAGCATTTTATCCTAAATTATTGTTCATTCATTCTTCGTTTAAGGGATATAAGGCCTTGTTATTTGAGGATTCTGTGGTTGAACTGTTGGCGGCTCCTTATGCCTTAACTATGGTGGGGAAATTTTTTCTTTGGCGGCCGAATCTTGATGTCATTCAAAATTTTTTTCTTAACCTAAAGCTTTTTGGTTCATTTCATATTGTCTTATTAGATCAAAGACATGTTGCTATTCAACTAGCTAATGATATGGATTATAACCATATATTTGTTAGGACATCGTATAATATACAAGCATATCAAACGCATTTGCTCAAATGTAATCCATATTTTAATGTTAGCGAGGAATCTCTTATTACGGCTGTTTGGATTTCCTTCCCTAATTTGAAACTTCATTTCCTTAATCATCAAATACTATTTGATTTGGCTTCAATTTTTGGATGGTCGTTGCAAACGGACCAAGCCACTGCTTATATTTCTCAGCCTTCTGTAGCTAGGGTTTTGGTGGAATTGGATGTTTCTAAGAAACATCCTAATGAGATTTGGATTGGCTTGAAGATGAAGGGCTATTTCCAAAAAATGGATTTTGAAAATTTACATATCTTTTGTTCTTACTATAAGATGCATGGTCATGGTATTAATTATTTTTTTAAAAAAACATCCCCATCTTCGTAATGAGAAGGATTCATCCAAACAAATGCATGGGGATGAAGTCGATGTGATTTCTCATATTGTTAGTACTCCTATCCCTGTGACTTTAGATAGTAATACCTATAATCCATCTCAAATTAATGAGGAGCCTTTAGCATTAACTGGTGATACTCTTGAACCATTTGTTTCTAATGTTGTTGTTTTGAATTAGGATCAAGGAGTTATTACTAAAACCTCTTTTATTACACCTATTTTCTATGAGAATAATGAGGAGCAAAATTTGCCTAATATTGATAACCAAAAAGATGTTAATGTTGATTCCATCCATTCTTGTATGATTAACAAAAATTTATTAGATTTGAATGGTAATATGCTTTCTCACACCCTCTTAAATCATTTGAGTGAATAGGAGAATTAGATTGAAGCTAATGATATTCTATTGGAGGAAGGTGAACTTGTTTTTATGGAGAATAGCTCTCCTCTTCGAAAACGAATTGAAGGCATTGCTATGAGGGATAAAGATAATATGGAGGATGACAAGATATTTATGAGGATGAATGTCCTCAACATATTAGTCAAGGGATCCACTAAAATGATAGTAATACAACTCCTCCAACTTCATATTAAAATAGTGATGTCTTTACTGATACTAAGATATGAGAATTATTGCTAAATGTTTTCCTAATTATGATAATGATACTAGTTTCATTAAGGTTAATAGTAAAAGAGGTAGGAAGAAACAACATATTATATTACAATCTCCTAGAACAACTCGCTCTCATACTACTCATTAATTGCATTTTTATGTTTAATTCTATTATTTGGAATGTGAGGGGCATTGGTTGTCCCTCTTATAGAATTTATGTTAAGAATTTATGCCGTGTTCATAATAATTCTATTCTTGTGTTACTTGAACCCCTTATTTCTTCTTTTGGTTGATAATAACATATCAGGTTTTGGGTTTTAATTATGCTATTTCGAATGTGTCTAACAAGATTTGGTGTTTTTTTGGAAATACCCAGTTAAAGTTGATGTTATTGGTGATTTTACTCAAGTGTTACATTATCAAGTTGAAGTTTTCAATTTTTATTATTGTTCTTCTTTTGTGTATGCTGATTCATCTCGTTACATCAGGAAATTGCTTTGGGAATAAATCATTAATTTTCATAGTATTTGTAATTTGCCTTGGCTTGTTGGTAGTAATTTCAATGTTATTACTAGCCCTTTTGAGAGGATAGGAGATTCTTCACCTTCTTATTAATCTATGGAGGATTTTAATAATATTATTTTGGACTATAATTTAATTGATGTTGCTTTACCTGGTAATAATTTCACTTGGAATAGGGATAATCTATGGAAATGTATGGACCGTGTGCTTTTTAATGACTCTTGGCTTAATTCTTTTAACTCCATTAATGTGCAGCATCTTAGTAGAACTTTGCCTGACCATTCTCCTTTGCTTATTAGCCTGAATTTTAGACAATTTAATAGTTCTTCTCATTTTATATTTCAAAACATGTTGTTACTTCATGACTCTTTTTTAGAAGTTGTTCAGAATAATTAGCAAGCACCTTTACATCTAGATAACTCTAGTTTGGCATGAGGAGACTTTGGTTTAAGCTAAAAAGACTTAAGCAAGTTTTAAATTGGTGGAACCATAATGTTTTTAGAAATCTTTATTCTAATATTTTGGAAGATGAGCAACATGTTGATAATATTGATCTTTCTAGTCAAGTTGAGCCTTCTAATGCTAACTTCACTCTTTTAAAAAATGTTAAAGAGGAGCTTTTTAAAAGAAGAAAAAAGCTGCTGCTAAGCACTTGGTTGAAGGTGATAACAATACTAAAAATTTTCATGCATTAGTTAAGAGGAAAAGGGCTAAAAATTATATCATTAAATTTCAACGGGAGGATGATTTTGTTACTAAGAACACTGTGGAGATTGCTAATTTAGCTGTTCAACAATTTCAAACCCGTCTTAATAAGAATTATAGCCCGGCTCAGATTATTGACTAATCTTTTATTCCTAGCCTTAAATCCCGAGAGGAGAATGTTAATCTTTTTTATCCTCCTTTCGAGGAAGTTAAAGATACTCAGTTTGATATGAATAGTGATTCTGTGGCTAGGCCAGATGGGTTTATCACTCAATTTTTCAAAAATCTTGCTACATTATTAATAATGATATATTTGCGGATATTTTTTATTTCTTTGTTTGTAATCCTATCCCTAAATTTTTTACTTCTACCTCTATGGTTCTTATTCCCAAAAATAACTCTATCAACACTTGGAATGATTTTAGACCTATCAGTCTTTGTACCTTTTTTAACAAATTGATTTCTAAATTTCTCATGAATCGTCTTACCTCTCTTTTACCTAAAATTATCTCTCCATCTTAGATGGGTTTTGTGAAAGGTAGGGCCATTACGGATAACATTTTGTTGGCTCAAGAATTTTATCGATCATGACTTGGATGTCAGAGTGAGAGGGGGAAATTTAATTTTAAAGCTTGGTATTGCCAAGGCTTATGACAATATTGTTTGGAACTTTATTTATCATATTCAGGATTTTTTATGGCTTTAGTTCAACTTTTATTAATCTTATTAAGAAATGTATTGAAGATGTCTATTTATCTTTTATTTTTAATGGCTCTAATAATGTTTTTTTTTTTTACTTCTCATGGTTTAAGGCAATGTGACCCTATTTCTCATGCTTCTTTTATTATTGATACAGAATTTTTATCTAGGTGTCTTACCATTCTTTTTGAAAATAATCCTAGTCTCTATTTTAGAACTTTGGGTGGTTTTCTCGAATCTCACTTATATTTTGTGGATGACTTTATTTTTTTTACTAATACTTATATTAATAAAATTCATAAAATTGTTGATTTTTTTTTTATCAATTTGAGATGGTTAGTGGCTTATCTTTTAGCAAAAATAAAAGTTGTTTTATTGCTTCTAAGAGGATTTATAATGATCATTTTTTAGCCATTAAAGATTTAACTTGTTTTATGCTTGCTCGTTTACCCATTAAGTGCCTTGGTGTCCATCTTTTTAAAGGTAGAAGGAAAACTTTTCCTTTTGATGATCTTATTACCTCTAATAAAAAAAAGCTTGTTTCTTGGGACTTTAACTTTCTTAACTTTGGTGGTAGAGTTACTCTAATTAATAGTGTTCTTTGTTCTTTACCAGTTTACAGTTTCAAACTATTTTTCTAACTCAAGCTGTTTGTAATAGAGTTCATAAGCTTATCAATAAATGTTTTTGGAAAAGTACTTCTACTAAATCCAAAATTACTGGAGCTGCTTGGGATAATTGTTGTGGTGTATTGGCTGAAGGAGTTTTAGGATACAAGAATATGAATGATTTAGCTATGACTTTTTCTTTTAAACTTTGGTATAATTTTCATGCTAAAGTTAGCCTTTAGGCTCATTATATGTTTTAAGCAAGGTGATTTTAGAATTTGGCAAAGGCTTTGCATGGTTAAATGGGATAATGAGCCCTTCATTGCTTGGGGACTTGGTGAAGATAATGCTTTCTTTTGGTCATATCGATGGTTAGGTAAACATTCTATTGATTCTATTTTGAATTCTTCCTCTATCGCTTAAATTAAGGTTAATTCTTTTTATAAAGATAATTTTTGGGACTATGAGAAACTCTCTAATGTTATTCTTGATTGCATTATTCAGCAAAATTTGAACTTTCCTATCAATACTGCTTGTAAGGATATTATCTTATGTGATTTTTTCATAGATGGTGGTTTTCACTTAAAGAGTGTTTGGCATATTTTTAGATCTAGGAGAAATATTGAAAATATTTCGCTTTGATTTGGCATAAGAGAATTCCTACTACTATGACCGTCTATGTATGAAGAATTTTACATAAATTTATTTCCATGTATGATAATCTAAAAAAATAGGTTTTATGTTTCCTTCTATGTGTCAATATTATGGTTGTGAGAGAGACTCTCGTTTCTAGTGAGAGAGACTCCCATTTTTTTAGAGAGAGAAAGGTTAAAAAATTTGAATTTTTATTCCCAGTTTTCATTCCTTCCATTTAGGAATTGACAAGGAGATGGTGGTGGATGGCCGCCAGCCATCTTCAGTTGCGGTGGCAAGGGGCGAGATGGTTAAAGGCATTATGAACCAAAATCTGGTTAGAGATAATCGCCTTAATGTTGTTTCAAAAATGAATAAAGCTGATGATCAAAGACAACATCATGTAGGTCTTGAAAAAGGTTTTGTATGTTGAGGGTAAAGGTAAGGCTTTTGCTTTTGATGCTGGTACTATAACCCCATGGGTATCTAAGAGATCTTCGGAACAGGATTTTTTTGATATGTCAACTTCATCATCTGAAATGAAAATCTATGTTAACAGGTTTGGCTATTCAAATTCAATCTCTGAACATGTCCACAGGATAAATGCGAATTCCTGTAACACTACTAACACAAATCTTCATTTCATTGGTGGTTCAAAAGCCGCGGGGACTGGTGTCGTGGACAAGGTGAATGGGGAAATGCCAAATAGAAATGAGATTGAGATAGAGGGAAACCTGTGGAAGAAAAAGCCTTACATCATGTTGGATTTCAAGGATGAAGATATGGTATTCTCTGAAGATGGTAAAGCTATGAAAATGAGTGAAGATGTTGAGATTTTGAATTCCAATAGGTTGAGAAATCCCTTAGTAATTAAGGTGTTTGGGAAGGAAATACCTTCGTATATTATTTCATGGGAAGTGAGAAGGCAATGGAAACAATTTGGGAACTTTCACTTTACAACTCTTGATAAGGGTTGGTTTTTGTGTTCCTTTAATTTGACAGATATGATGGAAGGTGTTCTATCAGGGGGTTGTTGGTTTGTTAATGACCATATAGTGGGAATGGAGAGGTGGACGGTGGAGTTTTCTACTCTATCTCTGAAGGGTCTAACTTCCCCTATCTGGATTAGGATGCCTCACTTACCCTTACAATGTTGGGATGAAGTTAATGTGGCTAGGATTGCTTCATCAGTTGGAAAACCTATAATGATGGATGGAAACATATTTCAGTGGGGGAAGAGGGAATTTGCTAGAGTTTGTGTGAGAGTTAAGCTGGATCAACGGCTTCCCTTAGGTGTTTGGGTGGAGAATATATCAGGGAGGTTTTTCCAGAGGTTTGACTATGAGAAAATCTCCACATTTTGTTATGAGTGTTGATTGATAGGAGATGTGAAATCAGATTGCAAAGTAAGGAAAAATGGAACTATGGAGAGGATTGTTGAAGATGGGAAGTCAAGGCTAGTAAAGGAGGTGGAAAAAGATAAAGAGGTGGACACTGATTCCACATATGGACCATGGATCATGGTTAAAAGGAGGAATAGTAGAAGACCTGAGATGCTAAAGGAAAATCTGAAGGTTGTTAAAAAATAGTGGAAGAAAACCAAGGAAGCTCATGGGGAGAATGCTGCAGTGGAAATTGCTCCTCAAAATGTTTATGCTGTGGAGGAGTTGGTTTCAAATGCTGAAGGTAAATAACTAGAGGAGGTGGAAATAGCAGTGGAATAGGATGTGCCTTTTGACGGGTTACAGCATGCTGCTGTTGGAGATGCAGCTATGAAGAACAATGTTAATGCAGAGATTGAAGATGTGGTGAATATGATCCTTTTATTACTTGTAATTAGTTTGTCTTTGGTTCTTAATGCATTAATTTGCTTTCTTCAAAATAAAGATTGAAGATGTGGTTGATGGTATGTTTTCATGTAATAAACCCTTTATTTCTATAAATGTAAATAAGTTTGATGTTTTGAATGGGGAGGAGGAGGAAAGAGGAGCTGTAGTGGATAATACTAGCTCTATTGGTGGTGATAATAATTGTGATGGAAAAGTGCCTCATGGAGTTGAAAATTTTGATAGAGATGGAGAAATTAAAGGCAGTGAGGGGAGATTGGGTGGTGTGGAGAAGGAGAAGGAAATTGGGTCTAATGGGGAATTGATTAAATGTAAGCTTGTAAAAGAGCTTAGGTCCATAGGTCCTATTAAGAACAATTCCCATGGAAGATTGTTTGATGGAGGAAATATGAAGAGACATGGGGGCTCTTCCGCCAAAAATTTTTAATGGAATCCATAGCCTTCTGGAATTGTAGAGGGGCCAAGAAGAGAGATGCCGCTCTTTATTTGAAGGAAATTATAAAAGATTACAGGAATTTTTTTATGGGATTGGAAGAAACTAAGTTCACCTCTCTTGATAGTCCTACTACCTTTAGTAGGACTTTCTGGTGGGATCATGATTTTCTGGTGTATTCTCAACTCATTGGCCATTAACTGATTCTCTGTTATGTCTATTGGGATGTGACGCAGTAGAAGATGTTAACCATGTTACCACAAAATGTTTCAAGCTATTAAAGGTAATGGAGGTACTTAGAAGCTGGGGGATCCATTTACCAGAATTTAATGATTGGAAGTATTGTTTGATAGGTCTGAGGAGGCTAATGGATTCTAATTTGCTGTTGGTTAGGATCTATTTTACATTATTATGGTTTGTTTGGAATAACATGAATAAGATTAAGCATGGAAAATCTGAGGAAAGCAATGTGATGATTGCAGCTTATGTGCTCGATTTTGTCAGCTTAGGTAAACAATTTTTAATCCTGTTGGATCACTGGGTTGCTAATCAGTCCGTTGGACTATTCTTTGACAAATGGCATCCTCCTCCACCCGAATGGGTTAAAGATAAAACTTGATGCTATTTTTATGCAAATTTGCATTTCTTTAAAAAAAGTGTCAATATTATTACCATTTGTATTTATCATGTTTTTTATTGCTTTAATTAAAACTCAATTATGATCCTTTAATGCAAATCTATGCTTAATGCTTGGTTCTTAAATTCTAAAGGGCACATATGTAATGTTATTCCTTCTCTCTTTGTATGGTTCTTATGGTAGGAGAGGAATAATTGCCTTTTTAATGATCTTCGGATGAATCATCATAAGGTTATCCAGAAAGCGAAGGATAAAGTTTTGTCTCTTGTGGCTGTTAATCTTCTCTCTTTGAAGAATTTTAAAAACTATTATTTTGTTGGGACTACTTTAGGCCTTAACTTGGAGGGTGATCTTACTACTTTAAAGGCTAATATTATTTATTGGAACAAACCCCCCACTAACTTTTTTTAAGTTAAATGTGGATGGTGCTAGTAGTGTCTCTTCTATTGGATGTGGTGGTGCTATCAGGGATAGTAATGGTAGCCTTATTATGGCTTTTGCAGGTCCTTTATAGAATGGTAATAATTTTGCTGTTATCACTATGGCGATTCTTTACTATATTAAGTTATGTTTCTCTCTTAACATAACTAACTTATTTATAGAGGTTAACTCTGGTTATGATTTCCAATTCCTATATGCTGATGATAATAGGTGCTGCATCCCAGATCCTTTTTGTCAAGTAAGGGAAATTAAAAATCTATTGATTTTTTTGAATTATTTGTTTCTTCATATTTGTAATGAGGGTAATGCGTGTGCTTCTTGGCTTGCTAATTGGGGGTATAGTCTTGACTATTTTCCTGATGTTATTTGGTCCACTGTTCTAGTGGCACTTAGAGGTATGCTTAAACTTGATGCGCTTGGTCTTCCATATGTTAGAACTTAAGTGGTTTTTATGGTGGCTTTCTTTGTTTTCTCTATCCATGGGCCTTTTTTGGTTATCTTGGGTGGTGTGCTGGGTGTTGTGTTAGGGTTTGCTGTAGACTTTATGTTGTTGGGTTGTTTTCAGGTGTCACGATCTATTTTTGATCCATGACATTATCTGGTGGTGGTTTTTGGTGTTTCTGCTATTTCATATTTTAATGGGAATTATCACTATGGTTGTTGCTTTATTTATGGTGTTGCTACTTGGATTTTTCTCGAGTTAGATGGTTTTATGCTCTTCCTCACTTCTTCCTGGAGGTGTGGGGTGTTCTCTTTAGTTTGGTTTGATTTTTTTGGTCTCCTTGCCTAGGGATTCTCCATGCTTCCTTCTGAGTTTGTTCTTTCTTTATGGTTTTATGTGTTGTATTGTGTTGCTCTTATTTTTTAGGTCTTGATCTATTCAGCTGTCGCTGAATAGCTATAGGAATCTCTATGTGGCTTTTAATTTAGCTATTGTTTTTGTGGATCTAGACTTGAGATATTTTTGCATATGTTATGTTGCTAACGGATTATCCCATTATTGTTCTCCTACCTTCAGGTTGCTATTTTGGCGGGCTGGGGGTATCTATGAGAGTTTGGCTGAGATTTGGGGCTGTGATGGCTTTGTTTTTGGTTTGGATGTTACCTTCATGAGTTTGTATGTACTCATTGGTCATTGGATTTTGGCTTGGTATATGTCCAACTTGTTTCGGTTGATTAGCTTGGGGCTTCATTTTTGACTTTGTATTGGTGATTGACTTGAGGTTTCATGCTATTCTTCTGGGGACTTTGAGCTTTTTTGGATGGAGCCTTTTTGAGGTGTTCTTGATTGCTCCTAAGGGTAGGATTGAGTGGCTTGTGGATTTCCTTAATGAGGCTTCCTGTTTTAATGCTACTATTTGCTGTATAAGTCTTTTATCCTCGATTTGGCTTAATGTGGTGGCAGGATTTGGATTACTTATTATTATGCAGATTTTGCTATTCTTATTTTGGTACTTAAATTAAGATTATTATTTTTGGTTAACCTATAATGCATTGTGCTATAGCTTTTGCATTTCCAGTCATTTTGATTTGCAGGTCGAGGTGATTATGGCTGACATCAAGCTTTTTTACAGAAAGATTGTGCTTCATTTCTTTACTTTTATCTTTCTTTTTTAGATGCTTATCTATAAAATATTTAGAATTTTTTAGGTTGCCCTGTAATTTTGTTTAGTGGAGACTATTAGCTTGTAGGTTTTTTTTTGCTTTATTTTCTAGCTCGCTCGAGCATTAGTGAGTTGATGGTCTCCCTTTAAGACATTGTAATCGTTTTTATTTATTAATGTGTAGGCCCCTCATTGTTTAACTAAAAAAACTTAAAACATTAACCAATATTCCTCTTTTCAAAGAACAAACATGCAAGAGCACTAATAAGAGATACATATTCACATACTTTTTTAGATACCATGGGTCCTCCCCACCAAGAATCATACTTCTATATCTTGATTTCATCACATTAATAACACTTATGATGGTGTCCCCTCCAAGTCTCTTCCTGCTTGCATCCCACTTCTATTAGGTGAACATTAGGTTATTCTTCACCAGCCTCACTCTCTTCGTAATCTAAAAAAAAATCCTAAATATGAAAAGGAATCAAGGGATGCCTTAAACTATATCTTAAACTCTACAAAAATTGTTAACACTTTTCTTCAAGTGTACTGACTAGTTGAGGGGTAAATTTGCAAGGATTATAAAATTTTTCTCATACTGTACACTAATTTCAAAAGTGATTCCAACATCTACTTCCTGGCTAACAACAACATAAAATAAATATTAAAGATTTAGAAAATTTATTCCAAAAAAATCCATTCATTTTGTCTGCCTTAAGATTTCTCACTCTACTAGCATATTCACTAAATCTCTACCTCTCTATTAAGTAAGAATATAACCAATGAAACCTTTTTACCCTTAGAATAGTTCATATTATTAAATGACTATTTTATCCTAAAAAATAATTCTTTATTTACATGAGACTCTACTTCTCCATATAATCAAGGAGGCTTCAATCTAAGATATAACTAAAGGTACTTGTCTGCCGCCTCCTCCTTAATTCAAATCATCCTATTTTAGGCATCCCCTATTAGTTGGACTAACATGCTTGATAAATACCTCATTAAAATGGAGATCATCACCACCACATTACTTTGAATTGTATTAGGCCTATTGGAACTTTGTCCATCCACTACTTTGAGATCTTGGGGTCCAGGATACATCAACACTTCTATCTAAAACATAGATATTTGTGGTTCAATAATGTTTACATATAATACGCATAAAGAAAAAAAAAAAACTTGACTATCTCAACTTCCTCTATATATCTATAAATCATTACATACAACTCTAGATGAGATTTAATTATTTTAAACATTCACTTTAATACCCCTCTGGCATGCCCTAGAACCTAATGAAAGAATTAAAATCTAAACCTATCCCTTTGGCATGCCTATTAGAACCTAATGAAATAATTATGACCTAAACCTAGACATATAAACCACAATATGGAACATTCCATTGCTAAATAAATAATCTAATAATAAGAAAATATTAAAAATAACCTTCTAAAAATATTATTCTGAAAGATTGTTAGGGTTGTTAAACCTTTTATGAACTAGCCCGAGGCGAACTGAGAGGGGGGGGGGTGAATTATTTATTTTAAAAACATTTCTTAAGGAAAAAAAGATCTTTTTGAAATCTTTTTGAATATTTTAATATAAACAATTTTATCTGATAATACTGAAGTAAAAATAATTTCATAATAACTAAAATCAAAGATTTCAAATACAGAACAATTCACAAAAAAAATGTGGTAAAGTAAATAGAAAGAGCACATAAGAATTATAGTGGTTTGGTCAACTTGATCTACGTCCACTTCTCAAAAACCTCATTTCTAGGTATTGCACTAAATGTAGTTCCTCTCCATTTCTCCCAAGAGTAAGGTGGAGAAGCCTTTACAAAATCTTTCCAGCGACACAATGAGGTAGAGTACCTTGAATCCTTTTACTCCCTCCTAGAGTAGGTAGAGAACATGGAAATCCTTTTACTCACTCCTAAAGTAGGCAAACAATCATGGAATATTTCTTCTCCCTCCTGATAAAGGAAGTGATCCTAGATCTGATGCTGATGATGGTCTCCCCAAAGTAGTAAGGAACCAAGGGAAAAAGCCTGAGGAAGGTGGTGGAAACCATGCTTGGACCAACCTTTGTGAATCCCTCACAACTTCCCCTCTCAAGGATCTCTCCCTTTCTTATCTCCCAAAGCTCTCTCTCTCTCTCTCTCTCTCTTCCTTCTCTAAGCTCTCTCTTAGATCAACTCAACACCAAAAAATCTCTCAAAAAATAATATGTGAGATTACATAGGGAGCGTCCAAAAGAAGCCAAAATTTTCAATTTACTATCAAAGATGTTTCATTATGATCCTAAGATCGTCCTATACGATTAGTACAAAATAGCACTTTTAGCCAATACGATCAACATTGCCCAATTTGATCAATTAAAATATTTGTACATATCATCTGTATAATTCTACAATTATTCGGAACGATTAAATCAATATACTATATTGATCATCTAATACAATATAGGATGATGGGAGGCAATTTACATATCATCCCACACATCCCTCGGGACATCCAATATGATCTCCTGTATGATTAACAAAAATAATTTTTTTTAGACGATAGGGGATTGTCCCAAGAAATATCTAAGATCATCCACTATGATCATAAAATATTGTCCTGTACAATCTAATCGAGAAACCTTACCATAATAATTTAGCTAATCACATTTTCAATTTAGGCATGATTGTTATAAATCATCTAGTATGATGTAAATCTTCTTGTACGATTAGAACAAAAATTGAAGATTATAATATTACCTAAATTATGATTGGCAATTATTTTCATGTCTATAATTGATCATCCTATATGATCTAAATAATCGAATATGATTAGTTAATCAAATTTACTTAACAAAGGGTGCTCTAATTAGGATTTTCTACATAACATATCATCCAATGCGATTTACATCGTAATGTATGATTAGTTCAAAAATCTATTTTTCTCCTAACGCACTAACTCACCCCCTAGTGTGTGTGTGCAAGCAAGGTTACTTAGGACTTGACACAAAAAGGTAAAAAGTACATTAAAATTGAAATTACAGATATACTCAATTTTAGTCTACTCGATTATGAACTGATTTACATCATAAGTAAAGTTGTATACCTAAAAGGTTAGTGAGCAAGAAAATAAAATAGATATACCATAATAGTAGTAGTAAATAAATAATATTTTTTGTTATCATCAAAATCATAGTACTAGGGCCTAGATTTTCAACAATCTATCCCTTTTTTATGATGACAATTATTACTGTTTAAAATTTTGAAATCTATTTGACATTCTATGAAACTTCCCAATAAAAGATGAAATTCTGAAAGTAAGGGGAGTTTAAAAAAATATTTTTATATAATTTTTTATTTTTAAAGAAAAATGCAAACATAAGGACAAATAGAAAACAGGTAAGCTGAACAAACTACTTTTACTAAAACATAAGAATCAAACAAAACACATCATCCCACTTTTAACATCATAAAAGGGATGACAAAGAAAATCACGAAAAGAGCAAAGGAAGGACATAAAAAAAAGAGAAAAGAAGACCAATACAAATATATAAACAAAAATTAAAATATGATAAACATAAAATAAAATAGGAATATGCCAAAAATTGTCATAAATTAAAATAAAAAACACTCTTTTTTTTAATTGATTAACTCCAATAAATGATAAATTTAGCTTATTATTAGATTTAAAAGCCCATAAGAAATGAATTAAGAACACTGATATCCAAATAGGTTAGAGAATCAATCTTGTTTACACTGGCTTAAACTCCTTGTAAGTTAAAATCTTTTTAAAACAAAAATCTAAATAAAAAATAAATTATATAAGAAAGTGATCTTTTCAAACTTCATTCAAGAAAAATATGTAATAGAATAATATTTTGTAATCAATCTAAAATCATAAATTTCAAATTCAAGTGTAGGAGATATCAATTGGCACACAATGTCTTCTAAGGTTTTAAGGATTTGAAAAAAAGGAAAGCAAACTCTTAGTGGGTTTATTTTGTGTCTCCTTATCAGTGCACATTGTGCATGTTTTGATTTTTGATACACTTTATGCATCTTTTGATTTTTGATATACTTTATTCATCTTATAATTATTTGGCAGTCATTGTGCATGTTTTATATCTTTTTTAGCTCATTTTGTGCCTCTTTTTATTTTTGCATGGTAGCCTTCTTTCTGATTCATAAACAAATTCTTAGTTGTAAAATATCTTTCAAATATAAAAAAGGAAAAACTTGCTATCTTACATAAGGATGAGTAAACCATAAAATAGATTCCTATCTATATGATTAATGCAAACAACCTGATTAAGAAGACCTGAAAGAGATTCATTGACTTAGAACATTATTCATATGTGAAAGATTACTATGGGAAGATAAAATAGATCAATATTTCAAATTCTAAATTTTAATTTAAAATGGATTTTGATTCAAAAAAAAAAAAAAAACACCACTAAAGTAGTTAGAGGAAGAGAAACAATCAGAAATATTTTTTTCTGTAACTATTTTAGATAAGTCAATCATTGCTTACATTTTCATAAATAAAAATAAGGCAATATTATAAAAAAAGAATAAAATCAACATCAAAAGTGAGTAGAGATCTGACTCATAAAATTCTGAA
Source organism: Dendrobium officinale (assembly GCA_019514585.1). Classification (NCBI taxonomy): domain Eukaryota; kingdom Viridiplantae; phylum Streptophyta; class Magnoliopsida; order Asparagales; family Orchidaceae; genus Dendrobium; species Dendrobium officinale. The sequence goes on from CM033687.1 coordinate 37,464,143, forward strand.
GGAACTCAATAGAAAAACAAAAGCATAAAAACAGAATGAAACCATTGAAAGAAAAAAAAAACAAAAAGTTAGAAATAGAAAGATCAGAAATAGGGAGTTTAAATTTTAAGCATGAATGTATATCACACCTAATCTAGTCATAAGGTACTGAAGGTTTAGAAGGCCAACAATTTTATATAGATATCATCAATTTAATTTTTAGTAGTTACATGGTGTAGCTCTATGTCTCCTTTGGTAACATGGTCCTAAATGAAATGGTTCCTTATATCTATGTGTTTTAAAATGGAGAGTTGGATTGGATTCTAAGAAATATAGATGCCACTAGTGTTATCAAATAAGATTTGAATGGTGCCTATAGGAAATCATAAATCCAATACTTGTTACTTTAACCAAAGGACATGGGACACACAACTTCTTAAGGCTATGTATTTAGCTTTAGCAGTGTTCAGTGTAACTGAGTTTTATTTTCTATTAGACCAAGAGACTAATGATTGTGCTCTGAATTAACATGTTATAAAAGTTCTTTTCTTATCAACTCTATTCTTATAAAATATTAATCAAAATATCATATAATCTCAAATAAAGTGTTATGCTTATGATACCAGATTCCTAAATTTTTGGTTCCTAAGAGATATCTAAGGATTCTATTAATAGTAGTTAAGTGGGACTCTTTTAAATCATCTTAAAATCTAGAATAGATAAACGCACTAAATATTTATCAAGTCTGCTAGTAGTCAAGTAAAAAAATGATAAAATTATTCCTTTGTATTTCTTCTGGTCAATATATTTTCTATTTTAATACTTACCTAATTGAACAGTGAAACTAATGGGAGTATTTCTTGGCTTTGCTTTATCCTTCTCAAAATTTTTTAGGATGTCCTTAATGTATTTTGATTAACTAAGGAAAATTCTATCATCCTTTTACCTTATACTAAATCTAAGAAAGTAGGTTAGTTTTCCCATCATACACATCTAAAACACCTTACTCATTATTTTTAAAAATTCATCACATAAATGTTTATCAAAAAATCTAAATAGAATATCCTCAACATAAATTCGGATAATGAGTAGTTAATCTCCTACTATTTTTAGAAATAGGGTGGTGTCTATGCTTCTGTTAACAAACATTCTCTCTAGTAGGAATGTTCTTAGCCTTTCATACCATGCTCTGGGTGTCTATTTCATTCTTGATAAAACCTTTTTTAATTTGAACACATGCTTAAAAAATTATTAAATTTCAAAGCCTGGTAGTTGTTCAACAAACAAATCTTCTTTTATTACCCCATATAGAAAGGCACTTTTGACATCCATTTGTTTCAATTTAAAACCCTTAAAGTGGGAAAAAGCTAAAACCACTCTAATGGCTTGCAGTCTAACAACAGGGACAAAGGCCTCTTCATAATTAATCCATTCTATATGGTTATACCCCTTAACAACTAATCTTGCTTTGTTTCTAGCCACAATACCAAAATCATTCATTTTGTTTTTTGAAAACCCATTTAATTCTTACCACATTGTGGTCGTTAAGTCTTTAAACAAGTTCCCAATCACCATTCCTCACAAATTGAATTAACTCTTCTTAGTAGGCTAGGGTCCCTGATTTATTAGATAGGGCTTAATTTATGTTGGTGAGTTCAATCATTAAAATGAAGGTAGTATGGTTTACTTTTTTTCTAAGTCAATGCCTAGTTCTAACACCTTTAGTTGAGTATCCTAAGATTAGTTCCTTATGATGACTCTGACAATATCTCAATTCTCTATGTAGTATGTTTTTAGGTACTACCCTTTCCTCCATATTCACAGATTCTAATCCTTTGGTAATTTCTACAATTTCTTCTTCTTCTACCCTAAACCCTCCATAACTATCTGATTTATTAAATATAATGTGTGGTCATCTCTACTACTAGTGTTATTTTATTGAAATCTCTATAGGATTTCTGACCATTTGAGTAACCTCAAAACACTCCATCAGATTTGGGGTTAAACTTCCTAGTAGAGATATCCCATTATCCAGAATGAATACTTTACGTCCAAAGTTCTGAAGGGGAGAGAGGTTCGGTGTCCTACCCTTAAGGATTTCATAGGATGTCTTGTAGAGATTGGATATAACATTAATCCTATTCAGAACAAAACATGTTGTATTCATCGCTTCTACTTAGAAATATTTATGAAGTGAGTATTCAGCTAACATATCTCTTATGGCATTTACCAGGCTCTTATTCTTTCTTTTAGCTACCCCATTCTATTGAGAGGTTCTAGGAGCTAAAATGTAATTATCTATCTCTTGCTCCTTATAGTAGGTTTCAAATTTCTCATTTTAAAATTCTCCACCATAATCGCTATAAATGGTTAGAATTTCATAATCTAGCATCCTCTAAATTCAAGTGGAGAATGTCCTAAATTCCTCAAATGATTAAATTTTATGAAATAAAAATCAAACCCAACTAAACCTCAAATAATCATCAACAATCACATGCCCAAAGACTTTCCCTCATAAGATTGTAGTGCTAAAAGGTCCAAAGAGATCCAGATGATGGACTTCTAAGGGTTTGTTAGTGTTAATGTCTTTGATTGAGTGGAATGAGAATTTAACTTATTTCCTTGACCAACAAGTATCACACAAGTGTTCCTTAGTGAACACTAGTTTGTGTATCCCTCGCACTAAGTCTTTTTGGGTGATTTTACAAAGATTTTTTCATGGTTGTATGACATAATCTCCTGTGCCATAACCAGGATTCATCATCAATAATTTTTAGGAAAAAAGAAGCACCAGTTCCAACATAGTTTAAATTTGAAAGTTTGTGAGAGTTATTAAACCCTATAAAACTAGTCTCGAGGCTAACAAAGAGGGAGGGGGTGAATTAGTTCTTTTAAAAATTTCTTTAACAAATAAAAAGTTAAAACCTTTTGATATGGAAGTAGAACTAATTTTATATTAATAATATTAGACATTTCAAAAATAGAATAAATCACAAAAAACATATAAATTAAAATACAAATGGAATGAACACATAAAGATTTATATTTATTTAGTCAACTTAACCTACATCCACTCCTTAGAGACTCCCTTTCCAAGTATTGTGCTAAACATAAGTGATTCTCCTTTTGATCCCACAGAAAGGTGGAGAAGCCCTTACAAAATCTTTCCATTGATGTGGTGAGGCAGAGGACCTTGAATCCTTATACTCCTGAAATAGATAGATAATTGTGAAAATCTTTTTTCACCCACCTCATCAAGGAAAATAACCTGGGAATTCTTTTACTCCCTCCTGGAGTAGGCAGAGAACCTGGAAATCCTTTTCACCAACGTGGTGAAGGAAAATAATTTTGATCTGATGCTGATGAAGATCTTCTCCTAAGCCACCAAGGAACTCGAGAAGAAACTTGAAGAGGATGATAAACACCTTGCTTGGTGCAACCTTTGTGAATCCCTCAAAACTCCCCCTTAAAAAGATCTGTCTCTCCCAAGCTCTCCCTCTTCCTTCTCTATTCTCTCTCTCAAATGTCATCCATAACAAAAGATTGTCTTAAGAGGAAATGTGAAAGCTTAAATAGAGAGCATCTAAAGAAGCACTAAATTTTAAATTATCGATAAAGATTATCCAGTATGTTCGATAGATTTCCTGGGACTATTAGTAAAAAATATCCCTAATCATATAGGATGATCGACTTTGCCTATATGATATGTACAAGTATTTATACAAATCATCCCATACCATTATGTGATCCTCTGGGTTGATTAGTTTAAGATACTATATTGATCATCCAATACGACATTGAATGATGGGTTACGATCTACATATCATCCCGCAACCCTCTCTAGATGTCCAGTATAATCTCTTGGATGATTATAAGAAAATTAAGGTTTTCATCTTGGATGATAGGTGATCATCTATAAAATATAATTGATCATCTAGTATGATCAAAGCAAGTAATCCTGTATGATATGATTTATCAATCTAACCATAATTCATCTCTTAATCAAAAGATTAATTTAGGCATAATTATCATAAATCATCCATCATGATGAATATCATCCTATAAGATTATAACAAAATTTAAATTTCAAAAATAACCTAAATTTTTATTGGCGATTATTTTTCACAATTTGGATTGATCGTCTTGTATGATATGGATCATATTACATAATTAATTTAATCAGTCATAATTAATAGTGATGCCCTAATTTGGGTTTCTAGTTTTAACTAATCATCTTATATAATTTAAAATCATCTTGTGTGATTTGAAATCATCATGTACGATTAGGTAAAAAAATAAAAAATTCTCTAACTCACCAAAAAACTCCTCATGAATGTCTGTGTGCAAGGTTAATTAGCTTCGGGACCACCAGATATATGGTTTGACACAAGAAAGGAAAAAAACTACATTGAAATTTAAATCACAGACTAACTTAACTCTAGTCTACTCAATCAAAAGTTGATTGGCATTGCAAGTGAACTTGAGGACCTAAAAAGTTAGTGAGCACGGCAAAACAAAATAGACATATAAGAATAGCAGTAGTAAAGAAAAAGTAATATTTGTTATCATCAAAATCATTGTACTTGTGCCCAGATTTATAACAAACTTCTCTTTTTTTATGATGATAAATATTACTGTTAAAAATTTTTCAAAGAAATTTAAATTTTTGTTTTTCATTTCTTAGTTATTTAAAAGAAAAAAATGAGTCCTAAAAAAGAATAGAAATATAATAAGGTAAATTCCACAAAAACATAAGCAAACATCACACTACTCCTTTTGACATCACAAAAAGGAGAAAAAATGGAAAACACTATACAAAGTAAAGTACAAAAATGAAGACCAGTATAAACATATTAATAAAAGAACTGATAAACTAGAAGAGTGAAGAACCCTGATCATGTAGAGGTGGTGGTGATGGTTTCTCAAAGTAATAGTGATAAGAGCCAAACTACTCACCAAACTAGGCCATATCCTAGACATATTCTGTTGCTGCTGGGCTATGTAGCTTTCAAAATGAGCAATATCATCTGCATGTTATTGGTGTTGCATGAAGACATAGGATTCAAACCTGACTTCTAACTAGTCAGACAGTTGAACCATCTAATCTATTTGAAATTACTAGTAGATATAGACAGGTGCAGGAATATATCATTCCTCTTCAGCCACATCCTCGTGTATAGGGTGATGATGAGTACTGTGAATGATATGGAAGGAGCTATTGGAGTAAAAAATAGGGAGGTGGTCAGGTGGGCCTGGATATTGAAGGTTGTATTTGGATTCAAGGATATTGACAATGATATGTCCTAAGGGTAGATTTGACATTCTTTTGTGGCCAGGATCCCTAATGTTGGTTAGATATTCAATATAATAAAGTAGAATATTAATGGCATTAAAATCTTGATAAGACATTATGTAGTAGGTGTTGAGTAACATGATGGGAGTAATACGAATCCAATCCATAGATTTAAGATGAATGGAGGTGCTAGTTACATAATGGTTCATTCATCTTTCACTAAGGTATTAGTTACAGAGTAATGATAGGGGGCATTAGTTTCTATAAGAAGGGTATTAGTAGGGTCCCAATTAAAATTATCATCTAAAGCCCAAATATGGAAATTATCGCCATTGGAGGATATTTGAAGAAATTTATAGAAATGCTAATAGGTTACTTTAATAGGGTGTCTATTAACATTTGATTGGAGTGTAGTAAAATATGAATTAAGGCGAAGACTAGTGAAGAAATCAAAAAGCAATTTAGAATTAAAAGGAAAAGTAAATGTAAGAATAAAGTTAAGAGTGGTGTGAGTGAATACGTAATAGTACTTGATAGGTCTAAACCTCATGATTGACAACTTTTTAGGGGTTAATCCTAGTAGATTTATAGCGGGTATAAGTAGCTTCATCAACTGCTTCAGTAAATTGAGAATCGATAACACTCCTTAAAAAGCTGTCTGTGAGTGCACGAGATTGTTTACCACTATCTATATGAAAGAAATGATAGCTTGATTGAGATAAAAAATATATTGGAAGGTTTTGAACAAGGAATAAGGCTTAAGTAGGGTTTTTAATATAGGATCGATAAAATTGTCCATGATGATTGTGAGATCATCCAAGATGATCTAGTGCAAAAATTTTGTCCAGAAGATCGATAAAAAAAGTTGGTCTTATCATCTAGGATGATCAAACATCATACTAGACGATTAGATACTAGATGATCAGCATGAGGAGTTGGCCAGGATGATCATTGAATGGCTATATCATATAAGAAACTATGTTGATGGTCCAGGATGACATTAAATAATGGATCGACCTAATGACATTGAAATCATCCAACCAATACTACCACGTGGATCATCCAATATGATGTATGAATTATATGGGACGATCACCAAATATTGATTCACAACAATCGTTGGATATGTTGTGATCAGGGAGGTGCATTTTTATTTAGATCATACAGAATGATATGGTTTATCCTGGATGATGTGAGAAAATCAAAAATATTCAATACATAGAATACGGTGATCAAGAGGATTTAAAAAAAAAAGATATTAAAAAATATAAAACAACAAAAAAGTAAGCATAAATTAAAATATAATTGCATAAATTAAAATATAATTTTTTTATGTTGATCAACTCTAGTAAATGATATATTTCTCTTTTCAGTAGATTACAAAATAGTAAGAAAAGAATTAATAATGCTGAAATCCAAAAAGATAGAAAAAAAATATCTTTTTTACCCTAGCTCAAGCTCCTTACATATTAGAATTCTTTTTAAACAAAAATCTAATTCATAAAAAAAATCAGTTAAGAAAAGTGATATGTTCAAACTTTATTCCAGAAAAATATATGATAGAATAATATTACAAAGTAATTAACTAAAATCATGATTTTTGAAATTCAAGTGTTTTAATATATCATGTGGCACATGAATTCTTCTATGATTTAAAGATTTGAAAGAAAAGGAAGCATATTTCCTTGTGGCCTCATTTTGTGCCTTTTTTCAGTTATCTGACCCACTTTGCGAATCTTTTAATTTTTTATACACTTTGGCGTATCTTGCAATTACTTGACAGTCAATATGCATCTTTTTTTTTTTTCTTTTATGCTCATTTTATGGCTCTTGTCATTTTTCCGAGCTGGCTTTCTTTCAAAATCTTTAAAGACTCTTAGTTATGAGATTAATTTCTAAATATAAGAGAAGAAGTACTCACTATCTAATATAAGGAAGAGTGAACCACAAAATAGAATCATATCCATATGATATATGCAACAACTTGATTATGAAAATTTAAAAAGTGATTCAATACATTTCAGCATTATTCATAGAGATGTATTACTGTAGGAAGATAAAATCGAACTCAATTTTAAAGTCCAGCTTTTAATTTGAATTAGATTTTTCCTAAAAAAAACAAAAAATTAACCACTATAAAAGTTAGAGGAGTGACAATCATTAAATTTTCTTTCTTTAACAGAATTAGAGAAGTCAAGCACTACATACTAATTTCTAAAGCCAAAAGTAAGGAAATAATGTCTTTTGAAAATTCAAAATCAGGAGTAAGCATTGATCTACTTTAAAACTTTGGGAGCGAGTTATGTAGCATAGGTTGTGGTGTGATACTAATGTTTCTCAAAATCAATTTAGATTCATGCCGGGTAGGTCGACTATGGAAGCCATACATTTATTAAGAGGTTTGATGGAGAAATATAGAGAAAATAAGGATGATCTACATATGAAATATATTGATTTAGAAAAAGCATATAACAAAGTTCCCAAAGAAGTGCTATGGGGAGTTCTTGAAAATAAAGGAGTTAATAATGCTTATATTCAAATCATTAAAGATATGTATGCAGGAGCGATTACTTGTTTTCAAACACAAGGTGGTTTGACCAAGTATTTCCTTATTTCTGTTGGGTTACATCAAGGATTAGCCTTAAGCCCATATCTTTTTGCTTTAGTCATGGATGTTCTCACTAGAAATTTGTAAGATGATGTACCTTGGTGTATGCTTTTTACTGATGATATTCTTCTTGTTGATAAGACAAAAGAGAGAGTTAAAAGTAAACTTTAATTATGGAGGTCAACATTAGAGACTAAAGGTTTTCACTTGAGTAGATCTAAAATAGAATATATGGAGTGTAATTTTAGTAGTAATAGACCTAATGAGGGGATTATGACTTTGGGCGATCAAGTCATTAATAATAGTACACGTTTTAGATATCTTGGATCTATTGTTCAGAGTGATGGGGAAATATATGGGGATATTATCAGCAAAATTCAAGTTAGATGGTTGAAGTGGACGAATGCATCGGGCTTGTTGTGTGATGGTGCTGAATGTTTTATGGTAGTGAGGCCTGCAATGCTTTATGGTGCTGAATGCAACGGGCTTGTTGTGTGATGGTGCTCAAACTTAAGGGAAAATTCTATAAAATGGTAGCGAGGCTTGTATTGCTTTATGGTGCTGAATGTTGGCCATTAAAAGAGAAGCGTAATATTAAGTTAAGAGTGACAGAGATGAGGATGCTCAGGTGGATGAGTGGCTTTACTCTTAGAGATAGGATATGAAATGAGCATATACGTGAAAAGGTTGGAGTAGCTCTAGTAGAAGATAAGATTAGAGAGAGTCACCTTAGATGGTTTGGACACATAAAATGGCGGCCTTGTAATAACCTGGTTAGGAGAGTAGAGGTATTAGATTTAACTTATGTTAGGAAAGGTAGAGGCAGACCTAAAAAGACCTGGTTAGAAAATATTAGGAATGACCTTTCTATATTAGATTTAAATGAGAATTTGACCTTTAATAAGACACAATGGAGAAAAAGGATTCATGTAGCCAACCCCACGTAGTGCGATAAAGGCTTGATGTTGTTGTTGAAGAAAAAACCATAAAAAATTAAGAACATAAACAAAAATACATAAAAAATAGACATTTAAATAAAACTAAAACAAAACACGAGAAGTAGAAAGCAATATTTTCAAGCATTAATATCTATTACACCTAATCTATTTCTTAAGATGTTGAATGTTTCAAAGTCTATTGGTTTTGGAAAAGATATCAGTAAGTTGGTTTTTAGTGGCTACATGGTGTAGCTTTATGTATCCTTTAGTAACATGATCCATAATGAAGTAGTTCCTTATCACAATGTTTTTGGTCCCTAAGTGTTGGATTATGTTTTTTGATATATAGATGGAAATATTGTTATTAAATAGGATTAAAATTGTGCCTACACATAATCCTAAATCCAAAACTTGTTGCTTTAACTAGAGGACTTAGGCCACAAAACTTCCTAAGGCTGTGTACTCAGCTTCAGCTCTATATAGGGTAACTAAGTTTTTTTTTTATACTAGACCAGGAGAATATGGCCTGTCCTACAAATTAAAATGTTTAAGAAGTACTATTTCTATCAATTCTGCTTCCCTTAAAGTTTGAATTAGAATATTCTATGATTTCGAATGAGTTGCTAAACCTAATATACCAGATTCTTAATTTAGGGGTTCCTAAGAGATACCTAAGAATTCGCTTAATAAAAGTCAAGTGGGACTCCTTTGGATCAACCTAAAATCTAGCACGTAGATAAACACTAAACATAATATCAGATTTCCTAGCAGTCAAGTAAAGAAGTGATCCAATTATTCCTTTATATTTCTATTGATAAATAGATTTTCCATTTGAATCTTTATTTAACTAAATATTGGAACTTATGGGAGTGTTGATTTGCTTAGATTTATCAATTTCATAGTTCATGAGGATGTCCTTAATGTATTTTGATTAACTAAGAAAAGTTTCATCATCCTTCTACCTTGTGCTAAATCCAAGAAAGTTGGTTAGTTCTCCCATCATACTCATCTACTCATTGCTTTTAAAAAATCATCACATAGATTTTTATCAAAAGAACCAAAATAATATCATCAACATAAATTTAAATAGTGAGTAATTTATCTCTTAACGTTTTTCAAAAATAGGGTGGTGTATATGTTCCCCTTAACAAAGGTACTTTCTAATAGAAATGTGCATAGCCATTCATACAATACCCTAGGTGCTCATTTTAGTCCATATAATGCCTTTATTTTATTTGAACACATTATTAGGAAATTATAAAATTTTAAACTATGGGGGTTCTTCAATATATACATCTTCTTTTATTACCCCATTAAAAAAGGCGTACTTAACATCTATTTGGTATAGTTTGAATACCTTAGAACAAGCTAAGGCTAGTAACATTCCAATGACATCCAATGTTGCTATAGGGGAAAAGGTCTCTTAAAAGTCAATAACTTCTATTTGATTTTACCCCTTAGCTACCAATCTTACCTTATTTCTTACCACTACACCAAAATCATTCAATTTATTTTTAAAAACCCGTTTAGTTCCAACCTCACTCAAGTCCTTATAGATTTCAATTAGCTCCCAAACATTATTCCTTACAAAACGATTTAACTCTTCTTGTATGAATAGGATCTAAAACTCATTAGATATGGCTTAATTTATATTGGTGGGTTTAGTCATTAAAAAGAATACAATGTGGTTTACTTCTTTTCTATGTCCATGCCCAATTCTAACACCTTCAGATGGATCTCCTAAAATCAGTTCTTTAAGATGACTTGAAGAATATCTCAATTCTCTAGGCCATATTTTTTTAGGTTCTACTCTTTCCTTAAGATTTGTATATTCGAATAATGGGGTGATTTCTATAGCCTCTTCTTTTTCTACCCTGGACCCTCTAGAATTATCAAATTCATTAAATATAATATGAGTGGTCTCTTGAACTTCTACTATTCTTTTATTGTAAACTTTATAGGATTTTCTAACACTTGAGTAACCTAAGAACACTCCTTCATCAGACTTTGGATCAAACTTTCCTAGTAGTGATTTCCTATTATTCAGAATGAACACTTTAAATCCAAAGACATGAAGCTGAGAGAGGCTGGGTGTTCTACCCTTTAGAATTTCATAGGTTGTCTTATACAGCTTGGATCTAATGTTCACCCTATTTAGAACATAAAAAGATTTATTCATCGCCTTTACCCAAAAGTATTTAGGAAGTGAGCATTTAGCTAACATGGCATTAGATGCTTCTACTAGGGTTTTGTTGTTCCATTCAACTACCCTATTCTTTTGAGGGGTTCTAAGAGCTACAAAGTTATGGTCTATCCCTTGCTCCTTTCAAGAATATTCAATTTTTTTATTTTCAAATTCTCCACCGTGCTCATTATAAATGGTAAGAATTTCAAAACAAAGTTTCCTCTGAATCCAAGTGGAAAAAGACTTAAACTCTTTAAATTACTAACTTTTATAAGATAGGAATCTAACCCAAGTAAATCTCAAATAATCATTAACAATCACATACCCAAAGACTTTCCCTCCTAGGCTTGCAATGCTAACAGGTCCAAAGAGATTCATGTGAAGGACTTCTAAGGGTTTGCTAGTGGTAATGTCTTTAATTGTGGTGTAGGAGGATTTGAATTGCTTTACTAACTGATAGGCATCACACATGTGGTTCTTAGTGAACTCTAGTTTATGTATTCATCTCATTAATTCTTTTTGGGTGATGTTTCTAAGGCTTCTCATTCTTTCATGACACAATCTCCTATGCTATAACTAGGATTTATCAATAATTTTTTTAAGCAAAGAGATGTGTTAGATTTAATGTAATTTAAATAAAGCATGTAAACAATATTAATCTTTTTTCCCTATAAAACAACATTATTATTTAAGATTATTATGAAGGTGGTAGATAGAAATTTCATGTTCAAGCCATCTAATAGTAAAAAAATTTCAATAAAAAAATTTTTTTAGTTACCAATTTTACCTAAACCCACCACTCTCGTAGTAGTGTTATCTCTAAGTGTCACCTAGCCTCCTACCTTGGCCTCTAATAAAATGAATTGATTTTTATCTCTAGTCATATGCCTAGAACATTCGTAATCAAGGTATCACATTATCCCCTGAGATCTTCTAAGAGAGCACACCTATAAAATCATCAGATGTTAGATTTGGAAACCCAAACAGGTTTTGGGTCCCATCTTATGGAAAGAAGAATGAAATGCATGCCTGTTATGCTATGAATTTTAAACTTTTGGTCTTTACACCAAATGTGTTTTATGGAAAATGGTGAAATGTGGGAGATATGTTTTAATATACCATAAGAAAAATATTTAACACCAAGAAAAGGGTTTACTAATCTATTTGGGTTATAATGCCCCTTCTAATGGTTGAATAATGCAAGCTTTATTGATGGTTTATGAAACTATTCCAGTGTAGGTTATTTTTTATTTCACTTAAAAGCAGTTAATTTATCTTCTAAAAATTTATTTACACTTTTAAGAATTAAGTTTTCTATTTTTAATGCATGCTCCCTACTATCTAAATCAGATGCTAGAGTATTTAAGTTCTTATATGTATTTTCAAATTCAACATATAATATTTTCATGGAATCTTGCTTTTTAGTTAAATCATGATGCTTTTTATTCAAAGAGCTAAAATCATCTAACAAAGCCATGTGATTGCTATCCAGAGTGGAATGATCTTTCCTTAGTATTTCATGCTCTTTCTTGGTATATTAAAAAAATCAATTTTGGGACTGGCATGTAATTTCTTGAGCTTGCTATATGAATAATAATTTTTTTAAAAAACTTAAAGTAATTATTAATAGGTAAGCTCACACACCTGTTCTTGATCAGAGTGATCAAGATGATCAATTACCATTAAACATAGGTTTGTTACCTCCTCTTCAGCTTTAGTTTCAAAGGATTGTGGTGCTATGTCTGCCCAAAAAGCCTTTTGGGTTCTTTACTTGCACTTCTTGAACTTACTCTTTCTTCACCCTTCTCCTTTATTGGGGGAGCTTTAAGAGGTGGGAAATGAAACTTTTGATGCCCTAGCTTCCTGCATTTAAAATAAAAGTAACATAAGACGAAACTTTATAATTTTTATTATTATGACCCTTATTTCATTTTTGTTGATGCTTTTGCATTTTTCTTAAGGAGCTCTTGAATTGCCTAGTCATTAAAGTAATGTTAGAATTTTTAGAACCATAAGAATTGTTGTTAGAAATATTAGCATTTAAGGAAACAATTTTCTCCTTTTTATTCTCACCTGCATCAAGCTTCCTTTAGTTCAATCCTTGCTTGTAAGTAATGAGTGATCCAAGTTATTAATAAGTTGAATAAACATTAAGATCCTTAGATTCAATAATGATAGTAATTTCTTACATCAAAGAAAAAAGATAAACATCTCATACTCTTGTTAACATTTTCATAATTTATGAGTTCTCTTCCTAATGCATACAGGGATGTAACAATCTATGTAAATATAGTATACATTTCAGAAATAGGTTAGCTAGATTCATGTGAAAAGTTCATAATAATGAAGAAGAATGTTCATCCTAGATTGTTTAACTTCCTTTGTTCCTTCATAAGTATTGCATAGTTTGTCCCAAATCTCTTTACTAGTTGTACAAGTGGAAACACACACATAATCTTTAGATTTTAAGGAACAAAAAAAAAAAGTTTAGAAAATATTCAATTAGTTGTGCTAAATTTATATCATCAGTAGTCAATTCAGAAAAAAAGAATTTTAGTTTTAACAACATTTACTAATCTAAAGGGTGCAGAATAACCATCCTAAAGTAGCATCCATATACGATAATCAATTGATTGTAAAAATGTATGCATGTAAGTTGTCCAAAACTTAGATGAATGTTATAAAAAAGAGGCGGTCTAGTGATTGAAGATCCTTCAGTGGTGTTTCTATTTCCAAATTTAGTCATTCATCTTCATTCAAAAGTTTTCTAAAACTTAATTTATGAACCAAACTCTAATACCACTTAAAAGTTTCTAAGGGTTATTAAACCCTAAAGAACTAGTCCTAAGGCAAACAAATAGGGGGGTGAATTGATAATTTTAAAAATTTCTCTAACCAATAAAAAGTTAAAACCTTTTCATGCGGAAATAGAACTCATTTTACAATAACAATATTTATATATTTCAAACACAACAAATCATAGAAAAATGCAAAAATTAAAATGTCAAAAAATAAATAGAATAAACACACCATGATTTACAGTGGTTCAGTCAACTTGACCTACACCCACTCCTTGACATCTCTCTCTCCAAGTATTGCACTAAGTAAAAGTGACTACCCCTTTGCTCCCACAATAAGGATGTTCAACCAAGATTGTTTAAATTCCTTTGTTCCTTCATAAGTATTGCATAGTTTGCCCCAAATCTATTTACTAGTTGTACAAGTGGAAACACACATAATCTTTAGATTTTAAGGAACAAAAAAAAAATGTTTAGAAAATATTCATTTAGTTGTGCTAAATTTATATCATCAATAGTCCATTCAGAAAAAGAATTTTAGTTTTAACACCATTTACTAATCTAAAGGGTGCAGAATAACCATCCTAAAGTAGCATCCATATACGATAATCAATTGAGTGTAAAAAGGTTGGCATGTAAGTTTTCCAAAACTTAAATGAATGTTATAAAAAAGAGGTTGTCTAGTGATTGAATATCCTTCAGTGGTGTTTTTATTTCCAAAGTTAGTCATTAATCTTTTTTCAAAAGTTTTCTAAAACTTATTTTATGAACCTGACTCTAATACTACTTAAAAGTTTCTGAGGGTTATTAAACCCTAAAGAACTAGTCCTAAGGCTAACCAATAGGGGGGAGAATTGATAATTTTAAAAATTTCTTTAACAAATAAAAAGTTAAAACCTTTTCATGCGGAAATAGAACTCATTTTACAATAACAATATTTATATATTTCAAACACAACAAATCATAGAAAAATGCAAAAATTAAAATGTCAAAAAATAAATAGAATAAACACACCATGATTAATAATGGTTCAGTCAACTTGACCTACGCCCACTCCTTGATGACTCTCTCTTCAAGTATTGCACTAAATAAAAGTGACTACCCCTTTGCTCTCACAATAAGGTAGATAAGCCCATACAAATCTTTCCACCAGCCTAGTGAGGCAGAGAACCTTGAATCTTTTTACTACCTCCTGGAGCAGACAAAGAAGATGGAAATCTTTTTTCACCAACCTGGTGAAGGAAGAGAACATGGGAATCCTTTTACTCCCTCCTGGAGTAGGTAGAGAAACATGAAATCCTTTTTGACACACCTGGTGAAGGCAAGGAACCTGGATCTGATGCTGATGAAGATCCTCCCTATAGCCTCCAAGGAACTAGAGAAGCAACTTATAGAAGATGATGAACACCTTACTTCGAGGAACCTTTGTGAATTCCTCAAAACTCCTCTTTACAAGGATCTCTCTCTCTGAATCTCTCTCTTTTCCTTCTCTAAGCTCTTTCTCAGATCTCCTACATAGCAAAAGATTGTCTCAAGAGATAATGAGAGAGCTTAAATAGAGAGCCTCAAAAGAAGCCCTAAATTTTAACTTGTCGATGAAGATCATCTAGTTCGATTGATAAATCATCCTGGATGATTAGTACAAAATAGCTCTTTCAGCCAGGATGATAAGCTTTGTCCTGTACAGTAAATATATGTAATTAAATAGATTACCATGTATGATTCTACGATCATTCTAGATGATTAGTTCAAGATAATATATTGATCATCCAATACGACATGGGAAGAAGAGTGGCAATCTACAAATTATCCCTCAACCTTTTAAGGACATCTAGTATTATCTCTTGGACGATTGGAAGAAAATTATGGTTTTTATCTTGGATGGTAGGGGATCAACTTATGAAATAAAATAGATTATCTAGTATAATCTATGTAGATCATCTTATATATTATGATTGATTAATCTAATCATGATTAGTCTCCTAATCATTGATCAATTTAGGCATGATCGTCATAAATCATCTAAGACAATGCATATCACCCTATACAATTATAACAAAATTTGTAAATTAAGTAATTGCTTAAATTATGACATGCAATTATTTTTCATAATTTGAACTAATTGTCCTACTCAATATGGATCATACAATATGATTAGTTTAATAACTCATAATTATTTGGGATGCCCTTGTTAGGGTTTTTATTTTAAACTAATTATCCAATACGATATGAAAACATCTTGTATGATTAAGTCAAAAAATAGAAAATTATCTAACTCACCAAAATTGTCCCCCTGAATTGGTGTATGCAAGGTTACATAGCTTGGGGTCCACCAGGTATATGTCTTGACTCAAGAAAGGTAAGAAGTATATAAAAATTTAAATTACCGACAGACTCAATCTTAGTCTACTGAACTTAAGTTGATTTGCATTAGAAGTGAATTTGAGGACCTAAAAAATTAGTTTGCAGGGAAAAACAAAATAGATATGTAAGAATAGCAGTAGTAAAGAAATAATAATATTTATTATCATCAAAATCAATATACTTGGGCCCATATTTGCATAAAAATTAAGCATGTAAACTTTATTAATTATATTTCCTTATAGTACAATGTTTCTATTTGTGCTAATCATGCAGCTGGTAGATAAAAATTTAATACTAAGTTGTTTCACAAGTTGGGTTATACTAAGTAGGTTATGTTTGAAGCCATCTACAGGTAAAACATTATTAATAATAAATTTTTTTAAGTTCCTAATTATACCTAATCCCAGCACTCTCCTAGTGGTGTTATCTCCAAGTGTCTCCTTGCCTCCCACCCTAGCCTCTAGCAAAATGAATTGGTTAAATTAAGGAATCATGTTTAATAGTTAAATTTAAATTAAGATGCTTTTTGTTTAAATAATCAAATTCATCTAATAAAGCCATGTGGTTACTTTATAGAGGGTAATAATCTCTCCTTAGGTATTCATGTTCTTCCTATAGATTTGAAAAGTAAGATTTAAGGTTGGCATGTGATTTTTTAAGAATCCCAAATGCCATATGAATTTTTTAGAAACTTTAAATAATTGATCATAAGTTTTCTCACATACCTCCTCTTGATTAAAATGATCAAAATGATCATGTTTCATTAAGCATAGGTTGGTCACCTCCCCATCTACTTTAGTTTTAAAAGAGTGTGATGCTGATTTTTCCTAGAAAGCTTTTTGATTCCATTGCTTTCCCTTTTTGAATTTAGATTTTTCTTCACCCTTCTCCTTGTCTGGATGAGATTTAAGAGTTCAATAATCAAAATTCAGGTGCTTTAGCTTCCTGCATTCAAAGCATATAAAATCAAAGAAAATTTTGAATTTTTACCATTCTTACCTTTATGCCATTGTTGATGATGTTTTTTATTTTTCTTTAAAAAGCTCATGAATTACCTAATCATCAGTGCAATGTCATCATCATCCCATCAAAAAGAGTCATTATTAGAGTCATTTGTCATTAAGGCTACATTTTTCTCTTTTTTCTTTTTACCTGCATCAAGAAGGCTTTGACTCACTCATTATTTGTAAGAAATGAGTGATCTAAGTATGTTAAATATGGAATAATTATTCAAATCTTTAGTTTCAGTAATGGAAGTGATTTTTGTATCATAGGAATAAGGTAAAAAAACAAAAAATTTGTTATGTTTTTCATAATTAGTAACAAACTGAGTAAACCTAGTATACATTTAAAAAATTGATTCACTAGGTTTCATGTAAGAAAGTTCATAATCATGAAGAAGAATATTTAACATAGATTGTTTCACTTCTTTTGTTCCTTCATATATTATGCAAAGTTTATCCCAAATCTTTTTTCCAGTTGAACAAGTAGAAACATGCAGGCAATCTTCAGATTTTAGAGCACCAAAAAAAATTGTTCAAATAGGTGAAAAATTTGTTATTCAAAATAGAAATTATTAAAAAAATAAACTCATGTTAGAGAGAGAAGCTCTCGTTAGAGATAGAAAAAGCTTTCAGATTTCAAATTTTGGTTTTCTCAAATTTTCATCCAAATTTTAGGTTGTGGTGAGGGGGATGGTAGCTGATAACCTCCGGCCATCTATGGCTTTAACGGCAAAGACTTCATCCTTAGGTGGATGCATAATTCAAGTTTTGGAAGGAAATGCTCATCTGGTTGCTAGTTCAAAATAGAGAAAAGTGGACTTGTTGAATAAAGCTTCAAGAGGTGCTTTAATCATTAAGGAGAGTGACGGAGATGTTCCTAAGAAAATTATCCATGTTATGGTTAAAGGTAAGTCTATTTCTGAAGACATTGAAATTTTTACTCCTCGACATGATAAGGGTTTATTGCCTACGAACTCGACTGATCCTTCTGTTTCTTCATCAGGGATGAACATTTTTGTTAGCAGATTTGGGAATTCAAATGCAATCCCTGGCCATAGTGTTATAAATACAAATTCACCTATTTTGGTTAATAAAAGTATTCATTACAATGATGGTAGTATAAAATTGGTCAAGAAGATTGATGCCACTTTGCTAAAAGTTAATGAGGAAATATCTGTTAGAGCTAAAAAAGAGGTTGATGTTCTTCCTTGGAACAAAAAGCAATACATTAAATTGAATTTTAATTATTAAGACAGGGTATTGTAGTAGGATGGTAAAATAGTGAAACTAAAAAGGATAATGAGATTTTGAATTCAATTAGGTTGATGAACTCTTTCGTAAACAAGGTGTTTGGAAGAGAAACCCCCTCTCATATTGTGGCATGGGAAGTGAGACGTCAATGGAATCAATTTGGAAAATTCCATTTTACTACTCTTTGAACGGGTTGGTTCTTGTGTTCTTTCATATCAGCTAAAATTTTAGAAGCTATTCTTTTAGGTGGACCATGGTATGTGAATGGGCATATTGTAGGTATGGATAAATGGAAACCTAAGTTCTCTCCATTATCCATGAAGGGAATTAATTCTCCTCTATGGATCTGGATTCCTCATCTACCTTTACAGTATTGGGATGAGGTAAATGTTATAAGAATTGCTTCTATGGTTGGTAAACCATTAATGTTGGATGGTAACATGTTCCAATGGGGGAGAAGAGAGTTTGCAAGAGTTTGTGCTTGTGTGAAACTTGACCAATGCCTTCCTTTGGGTGTTTAGGTAGAGAGTATATTTGGATGGTTTTTCTAAAAGGTGGAATATGAAAAAAATTCCACATTTTATTTTGAATGTGGAATGATTGGCCATGTGAAGAGTGAGTGTAAAAATTGAATTTATGTTACCAAGGAAGCGGGGGATGTTGATAGCAAGAGTGGATTATATATTGATGATGGGATGAGATAAGATGTGGTTAATAATTTTATTTATGGTCCATGGGTTGATGTCAATCATAAGAGGAGTAGAAGGGTTATTCGAAGAGCTACAAATATAAAGCCTTCGATTTTGATGTCTGTAAAGAAAAAATAATTGAAGCCAGTCATGGAGGTACCTGAAGTTAAGCTCGAATTTAGGTATGGAAAACAAATTGCAATGGAAGAATTGGTGCTGGAGAAGTCAAATGTAGATATGGATCAAATTTAAGAGGGTGAGATAATCTTAGAGCAAGATCAGAGTATCATAGGAATGTCAGCATTTGGATCTAAGGATCTAGATGTTCAGACCGAGGAAGATTTAGAGAAATCTACTAGCAATAAGGGTATGGACTACACTTATGTTATTTCTTTTTTACCTGTGGAACTAAACAAATTCAAGGTTTTGGATGATGAGGATGAGGACAAGGTGGAGGATGGAGATAACAAAAAAATGATAACTGGTAATGGTGATAAAGACAATAGTTCCTTGGTTATTGATGCTTTGTTGGGAAAAAATGAAGGTTGTGGAAGGAAAAGTTGTAATGATTTGGTAGAATTTGGTGTGGCTAAAGAGCTCGGTACCAATGGTGAAATGGCCATATTTAAGCTTGCTAAAGAGCTTAAATCTATACGGTCAATCAAAACTCTTCCTCGTGGTAGAAATATTGAAGTTTGTAGTAAGAGAAGGGATGGGGGCTCATCCCCCATGGTGGCTCAATGAACTCTATTGCCTTTTGGAATTATAGAGGGGCTAAGAAAAGAATGACCTCTCTCTATCTTAAGGAATTTATTAAAGATTTTAATGTTTTGTTTGTTGGTTTGGTAGAGACCAAAATTAATTCTTTTGATAAAGAGGCTTTTGATAAGGTGGTGTGGCCTGATTTGGATTTCTTTATTCTTCCGTTTGAAGGATTATTTGGTGGAATTATGATTTTTGGCAAAATTTTCTATGATAAAGACTTCAGATCAATGTGTTATTGGTGATCTTAATGTTGTTAATAAGGGCGTGTGGATGATTTTGACAATTTATGGTAGTAAGTAGGTTCGTAAAAGGATGATCTTATGGGATTGTATGCAAGGAATGTCTCATATGAGAGTTCCTTTGGTTACAGGAGGGGACTTCAATTGCATTTTGTCCCAAAAAGATAAGAAGGGAGGAAGGAAGTTTGTGTTTTCACAAGGTCCCAAAGAAATGATGAATTTTATGAATGAAAATGATTTTCATGAAGTAGGGATCGTTAGACTAAAGTTCACTTGGTGTAATAATAAAGTTGGTGCGTGATGGATTCTTAAAAGGCTAGATAGGTGTTTGCTTAATTCATTGGCTATTGAATATATCCAAGTTGCGGTGGTAAAGTAAATTGTCAAAGTTGCTTCAGATCACTGTCCAATTGTGCTGAGATTTTTTTATTCTTCTATTAAAAAGAGAGGTTTTATAAAATTAGAAGTTGTATGGATTTCTTTTAAAGCTTCGACTCATATAATTTCTAAAGTGTGGAAGAAGGCTGATGATGGGTATGATATGCAAATTCTTAATAAGTAATGCAGAAGAGCATTGAAGGACTTATTCTTCTAGAGAAAGGAAAGATTGAAAGTGGAAGTCTTACAACTTGAAGAGGAGGAGGCTAGAGAAGGCTGGTTGAATGAAGAGAAGTTATGGTTACTGAGGTCAAAAGTTAGATATTTGCATGTTCACCTTGGCCGTTTGAATACTTGGTAGAAGCAAAGAGCCAAAATAAAGTGGATTGAAGAAGGGGATTCTAATACTAAACTTTTCAATGCATTTGCAAATGTTAGGAGAAATGGTAATTGGATTTCTCAAGTTAGGAAAACTGATGGCTTTTTAATTGAGGATCCAAAAGAGGTGGAGGAGGAGTTTTTCAAATTTTTTCAGAATAAATGGAAAGATAAGTGTTTGTACAAGTGGCCGATTCCATGGAAAGTATTAGGAGATAAGGATAGAAGAGTTTTAAAGGGGGGATTTTCTGATTCAGAAATAATGGAGGTAATTTTGAGTTTGGGTAACAATAAAGCTCCTGAATGTGATGGAATGACTTACTCTTTTTTTTAGGCTTATTGGGATATAATTGGGAAAGATGTTTGTAAAGCTGTGAATAGCTTTTTTGTTTCAGGCAAGATGTGTAAGGAATGGAAGGACACTTTAGTTGTTTTGATTCCCAAATTTAGTAATCCAGTGCTTCCTTCTAGCTTTTGTCTAATGAGACTTTGTAATTCTATCTACAAAATTATGGCTAAAGTTTTATTGAATTGGTTGATTTTGGTCATCCCTAAGATTATCTCAGAAGAACAAGTGGATTTTGTAAAAGGTAGATCAATCTCAGATCATTTGTTATTAGCTCAAGAGGTATTCAATAAAATAAAATTTTCAAAATCAAGCAATGAATTCTTTGCTATCAAGTTAGATATGGAGCAAGCATATGACAACATGTGTAGGGAAACTCTTAATCAGATGATGAACCGCCTGGGTTTTCCTACAAAATATGTGAGCTTGGTGATGGAATGTGTTATGGAACCAAGGTTTTCAATTTTGATCAATGGTTGCAATTCTAAATGGATTGTGGGGAAGAATGGAATTTGTCAAGGGTCCCCACTCTCGCCATTTTTATTTATTTTATGCTCACAATTACTTTCTAATGCTTTTATTAATTGAGGCATGGATTTGGGTATCAAAATCTCTCCAAATGCTCAAAGAATTTCTCATTTATAATATGCAGATGATGTTTTGTTATTTCCTAATGCTAAATTGAGAAGTATTAAGAAGTTGAAAAGTATTGTAATGGATTATTGCAATTGGACTGGGGAAGTAATCAATCTTCAAAAATCATCCATGATATTTGGTAAATCAATATTTAGGAGGAGGAAGAAACAAATTACAAGGTTATTGGGCTTTAAGATTGTGGAAGAGATGGAGTACTTGGGAATTAAGATTGCTCTAAGAAGATTGAGAAAATCTGATTTCCAAATATTATTTGATAAATCGTTGAAGAAACTGAATTCTTGGGGCAATAGGTACATTTCTATTGCTGGAAGATTGATTTTGGTTAATTAGTGTTTCTTACACTTCCTTTATTCCTTTTAACTCATTCTCTTGTTCCATTGAGCAATTTGAAGGAGTTTGATAAGTTATGTAGGAATTATATTTGGGATAAGCATGATGTAAGTCATGGGCAATATTTTGTGGCATGGGATATCTTGTGTAAACCAATAAGGATGGGATGTCGGGGTATCTAGTCAGTTGTATCTAGAATGGGGCCATTGAGAGCATGGTTTTCATGGTATTGGCTTGACAATCCATATATTATGTTGAAAAGGAATTTATTGGATAAATATGATGATAGATGGTGGAGAAATGATGAAAAGAAAGGTGGTTCGGCTTCATGGAAAATCATTTCATGTGGATGGAAGGCTCTGAAGAGTATTGTTAGATGGAAAGATGTATCTGGTTCTAGCATTAACATCTTAAAGGATGTATGGATCATGGATAAGAGTTTAGATAAATGGCCAACATTTGTTGCAATTTTTCAGGATGAAGGTAACTACTCTTGACTTTTTTGTTCAAAATGGTTATTGGAATTATGACAATTTGTTTTTGTATTTTGGGAAAGAACTTGTGAATTTGATAAGCAAAGTTCAAATTTGTTATAATTCAAATGAAGATTTTATGGAATTAAAGCTTGCAATGATTAGAAAGACTATTTCGACATTAACTTTAAAAGACAGCTTGAACAAAGAGAGGGAGGTTGATCTTGCATTATGGTTTTATAAGCTAAAGATGAATTCGTGGGTGGAACTTTTTCTGTGGCGTGCTTGTAAGAATGTGATTCCTACATCAGATTTCCTAATTTAGAGTAGATTAACTGATAATAATTTATGTCCAATGGGTTATGGTGAGGTTGAAGACTTCAATCATATTGCTGCTACTTGTTCAAAGGTTTTAAAAGTAATTGATATACTCATAAGCTAGGGTTTAATGCTACCAAAATTTAGTTCGTTCCAAGATTTATCCAAAGATGGTGGTTTTCACTTAAAAAGTGCTTGGCATACTTTTAGATCTAAAAGAAATATTGATAATATTTTTACTAATATTTAGTATAAGAGCATTCCTTCTACAGTTTCTATCTTTATTTGGAGAATCTTGCATAGATTTATTCCTATGGATGATAATCTCATAAAAAAGGGTTTATCATGGCTTCCAAGTGTTTATGTTATTTCCACATGGAGAATATGCATCATTGTTTCATATATGGTCTTGTCACTATTAGAACATGGATTTATTTTGATGATTTGTTTCAATTAAATTGCTTTAATTCCCATCTTTTCCTTAAGTCTATGCTCAAGGCTTGGTTTATTAATTCTAATGGTCACATCCGTAATGTTATTCCTTCCCTCATTCTTTGGTTTCTTTGGTTGTAAAGGAATAACTCCCTTTTCAATGATGTGAGGATGAACCATCTTAATTTTATTTAGAAGGTGAAGGACAAGGTTTTATCTCTTGTGGCTATTAATCTGCTTTATGTTAAGAATTTTAAAAATCGTTAGTTTGTTGGGACTATTTTAGGGCTTAACTTGGAGGGTGATCCTTATGCTTTTCAGACTAATATTATTTACTAGATCAAACCCTCCATTAATTTCTTTAAATTGAATGTGGATGGTGCTAGTACTGATTTTTATATGGCATGTGGTGATACTATTAGGGATAGTAATGGTTGCCTTATTATTGCTTTTATTGGTCATGTTCATAATGGTAACTATTTTGCTGCTATCACTATGGACATTCTTTATGGTATTAAGTTTTGTATCCCTCTTAATATACCTAACTTGTATATTAAAGTAAATTTTGATTATCATTTCCAACTTTTTCATGTTGATGAGGATATGTGTTGTATCCCAAATCTATTATATCATGTTAGATAAATTAAAAGGCTACTGTTATTTTTGACCTCCTTATTTCACCATGTTAGTAAGGAAGGTAATGCTTTTACTTCTTGTCTAACTAAGCGGGGTTGTAGTCTTGAATGTTTTTCTAATGTTATTTGGTCCTATAATCCTTTGGCCCTTTGTGGCTTGCTTAATCTTGATGCGTGTGATATTTTTATGTTAGATCTTAACTAGTTTTATTCCTGGATGGTGTTCTAGGTAGTTTGTTGTCTCTGGCTATCTAGTTGTAGGGTCATTTTGTTTTGTTGGGCTTTTTGGTTTCACCTACTGGCATAAAGTGGTGTTCTTATTTTTTCTTATATTTCTTGTGTTAAGAAAGTTGCTATTAGCATGTTTTACATTCTTGCAACTTATATTATTTTTGATGATTTCAAATGTTGTTTTATGTGTAGATATATCCTACACAATTTAGAAGAATTGTTTTTGCTCTTGTGTGTACTAACATTTCAGGAAAATCAAACTCCAAACCATGAAGACTTCAAATCAATTTCAGCATATAATCCTTTGTAAATTGAAGCTTTAAATTGTTTTTTAAATTGAGAAGGAGTGATTGTAATTAAGTGAATAAAAACATACACACACATAAGGAGATTTTACAAAAGTTGCACTGATCGTACGAGACGAACCTAGTTCGTACAGGACGATCAGATCAGTTATCTCCTCATACGAACAATGGAACGATCAGGAATCAAGAAAATTTTTCTAAGTCCCGATCGTCCCAGGACGATTTGGGTTCTATAAAAATTTCGTCCAGACGAAATCTATAATCGTCCCAGGACGAGTTGTCCTCTATAAAAATTTCGTCTAGACGAAATCTATAATCATCCCTGGACGAGTTGTCCTTTGTACAAATTTCATCCAGACAAAAATTCTGATCATCCCGGGATGAAGTGAATCAACACTTCACATTCTGGCGGCGATATGCACTTTTTGGGAACCGACCTATGAAATAACTGATCGTCTGGACGAACTTAGTTTATATGGGAAGATAATCGTGTACGAATATAATTCGTACCAATATTCATTAGGATCATTTCTGACACTTTAAGTAAAATCGTCCGGGACGATCCACGATCATACGGGACGATCCATTTCATGTTAACTTGAAAATTCTATAGTTTTGGACAGTTTTTTTGTCTCTCTTATATAAGGTCAAAATTTTACTGCCACCAAATCTTTTTGCTCATTGATCTTCATTCCTATTGAAAGAAGAGTCAAGGAGAGAGTGAGAGAGAGCATTCAAAGAAGGATTTCTACCACTGGAGCATGAAGGCTTCGCTTGGTGTTCAAAGGTAAGATTTTCTACTTGTGATTTGAGATTACTTCACTTTTTTTCTTTCTATGTTCTAGATTTCTAATGAGAAGATCTGTCAAGGAGATTGGGTTCTCTTCCCACACTAGGAGAGTGTGAAAGGACAAAGGGTACTCTGCCCACACTAGGAGAGTGTGAAAGGATGAAGGGTACTCTGCCCACTCTAGGAGAGTGTGAAAGGATGAAGGGTTCTCTGCCAATACTGGGGATAGTGTAAAAGGATGACAGTTCTCTGCCAACACTGGGGATAGTGCAAAAGGATGACAGTTCTCTGCCAACACTAGGGATAGTGTAAAAGGATGACGGTTCTCTATCGCACCGTGTAGTGGTGGAAAGAGTGTTTGTAAAGGCTTCTCCGACTTGTTGTGGGTGCAAAAGGAGATACACTATTGGTATTAGTGCAATACTCAGAGGATGCCTCTAGGGAGTGGATGTAGGTCGGTTTAGACCAAACCACTATAAATCTTGTGTTGTTTATTTTACTGCTTTTTATTTTCTGCATTTTTCTGTTTTAAAAATTGTGGTTGAAAAACTTTTTATAAAAATTCATTAAAGTTTATTTTTGGTTCAACTCATTTAAAAGAGGGATAATTTTTTTTTAAAACTACCAATTCACACCCCTCTTGGTAGCATTGGGACATTAACTTAGGTTTAACAACCTATTCACTAGACTCAACAAGTGGTATCAGAGCTTTGTTTCAAAATCATAAGTTTAAACTACTTTTTGATTAACTTAGATGGCTACATTTTGAAACCAAAATACACCTGAGGGTTACTCTATTACTACTGTTTGACAATATACCTTTTGATTTTTAGAAAACATATATTTCTACTTTCTTACAGTCACTTGATTATCGTATAAGGATCTTAGTCCAGGAAGGTTATACAAAACCAACTAGATTAGTTGATGGAGTTAGGGTAGAAACTCCTTTTGCAGATTGGACTATAGAAGAACGTGACTTAGCACAACTAAATGCTAAATATTTAAATAGTTTCTTTTGTGCTTTAAAATTTGAAGACTACATGCGGGTTTTCACTTGCAAAAGTGGAAATAACATATGGGATAGACTTTGTATAACTTATGAGGGGACTAATGAGGTTATGCAATCAAGACTTAATATCTTGTTACATGATTATGAATTGTTTCGCATGAAACCAAATGAATCCATTTCTGATATGTACACAAGATTCACACAAATTGTCACCTCTTTGCATGCACTTGGTAGGGAATTAACGAATGCTGAAATGATTAATAAGATTCTTCGTTGTTTACCTACTTCTTATGATGCTAAAATTACTTCAATTATAGAGTCAAAAGATCTAAACATTTATTCTATTTATAATCTTCTTGGTTCACTCATTGCTTACGAGCAAGGAGTTAGTTAAAGAAAGATTGATGTAGGTAAACCACAAAAGGAGAAGAATATATCACTAAAAGTGGAAGAGTCTGAGAGTGAACACTCACAATCTGAGGATGAAGACGATATTGTATTGATCACTAGACAATTCAGAAGCTTTCTGAAGAGGAAGCAGAAGAGACGCCAGCAATGGAATAGAGGTAAATTTAATATAAATGGCAAGGTTTCTAATGAAGTGATTTGTTATGAATGTAGGAAACCAGGTCATATCAAGACTGATTGCCCAAAACTCAAAGCCACTCTTAGCAAGGAGAAGGCAGAGGAGAAACCAACTATAAAGAAGGGCAAGAAGAAGTTTCAAAGAGCTTTTTGGGAGGACTCAGCTTCAGATTCATCAGAAACAAAAAAGGAAGAAGAAGTCACCAATCTTTGCTTGATGGCAGATAGTATTAATCAATCAAATCAAGAAGAGGTATGTGACTTAAGTTATGATGAATTGTTTGAATTTTTTGAACACATGCATGATGCATATAGGAAAATGAAAAAGATGCATGCTAGTGTAAGTTTAGAATTGGAAGAACTTAAGAAGGAACATGAAATCCTTAGGAAAGATCATGCTTTAATAGATGACAACCATATGAAACTACTTGACGAATACGATGATCTGAATAAAAACATGAGATTTTAAAATCTTCCTATGCTGATCTTGAAAAAGAATTTAAAAAAATTAAAGGATGAATCAGAGAGAAAAACATATCGAATCAATAATACAAATCAAATTTTGGAAGATATGAATTCATTTTATAAGCTGAAAATAAAAGCTCTCGAGGATAATAGGATACCCCCCAAACTTGAAGATTTTACAAATCCTAAATTTTATCCTAAATATATGGAATCTCTTATAAGACAAACAAATGGTAGAAGTCTTAGGAATTCTTTTCTTAATGTTAAATGTAATAATTATGGATTATTTGGAGATATAGCACACACCTGTACTTTGAAGATGAAATCTGATTTGGTGTGGAGACCTAAGATCCATGAACCTAGACATATCATACATACATCTGATTATAAATTGCTAAATGGAGAACCCAAACTTGTTTGTGTTCCCAGGTCTAACATTTGATATTTTTGCACGGTCTCTCTCACAAAAGACCTCGTGAGAGCATATGGTGCCGTGATAGCAGATGTTTAAAGCATATGACTGGAGATACTGTTCAATTCATAACACTGGAAGCCAGGAGTGAAGGCAAGGTTACACTTGGAGATAATACCACAAAGAAGGTGGTTGGATCAGGTATGATTGAAAACTTCAAAAACTTTTTTATAGATAATGTGTTATTGGTTGAAGGCTTAAAGCATAATTTATTAAGTATAAGTCTGCTATGTGATAAGGGTTATAGTGTAAAATTTTTTCTTACTAGCTGCATATTAAGACTAAATGGGAAAGATGTTTTAAATGGTAAAAGGGTAAATAATATTTATATGCTAGATTTAAATTGCATTCAAACTCCTACTATTTTTTGTTTGAAAACTGTTTCGGATGAATCATCGCTTTGGCATAGGAGACTTTGTCATTTTAGCATGAAAAACCTTAGAAAGATTACCCAAAAGAACTTAGTGAGAGGTATACGAAAACTAGACTTTACTAAGGACCACCTTTGTGATGCATGTCAATTAGAAAAGCAAGTGAAGTCCTCTTTTCAGTTTAATAAGGATCTTAAGACTAGTAAACCATTGGGAATTTTACACATGGATCTTTTTGGACCAGTTGGAACTGTGAGTCTAGGAGGGAAGGTATACGAATTTGTTATTATAGATGATTACTCAAGATTCACTTGGGTTAGATTAATATTTCATAAGAATGAATCATTTGAGGAATTTAGAAAATTTTTAACTTGGATTCAAAGAAAATTATGATGTGAAATTATTTCAATACAAAGTGATCATGGAAGAGAATTTAAGAATGAGAGAAAATTTTTGTAAGGAGAAAGGAATTGATCACAACTTTTCAGCACCTAGAACCCCTCAGCAAAATGGGGTAGTCAAAAGGAAAAATAGAACATTAATAGAAGCGGCCTGAGCAATGTGGGCAGAATACTCACTTTCTAGATATTTTTTGGCTGAGGCGGTTAGCACTGTATGTTATGTTTTGAATAGGGTGAATGTGAGATCCAATTTAAATAAAACATCCTATGAGTTGCTAAAAGGGAGAACACCTAATTTGTCACATTTGCATGTTTTTGGCTGCAAGGTGTTCATTCATAATAATGGAAAATCTGCCTTAGGAAAATTTGATCCAAAATCAGATGAAGGAATTTTTGTTGGATACTCAAGTGTTGGAAAATCTTATAGGGTATTCAACAAAAGAACTTTGATTATTGAAGAGACCACACATGTTGTATTTGATGAATCTAGAAATTTAGGGAGCCAAATATTGTTTAAGATGAGATTGATGATAACTCCCAAAAGATTGATAGAATAAATTTGGAAGAAAATGTGGAAGAAAATTTGGAGTTAGAAAACCCTATACCTATAAATTTGAGATTTTCTAAAAACCATCCAAGGGAATTGATTATAGGTGAACCTAGTGAGGGTGTTAGAACTAGGCATGGATTAAACAAGGAAGTCAATCATTTAGCCTTTATTTCAACTAAAGAACCCACTAATATTGATCAAGCACTTTCTGATGAATTTTGGATATTGGCCATGCAAAAAGAGTTGAATTAATTTGTAAGAAATAAAGTTTGGGATTTAACTTCAAGGCCAAAAGATCAAAGTGTTATTGGAACTAAGTGGGTATTCAAAAATAAAATGAATGACTCAGGTGTAATCATTAGAAATAAGGCTAGATTAGTTGCTAAGGGGTATAATCAGATTGAAGGGATTGATTTTGAAGAGACTTTTACCCCTGTAGCCAGACTTGAAGCAATTAGGGTTTTGCTATCCTTTGCCTGTTTTAGAGGTTTCAAATTGTTTCAAATGGATATGAAAAGTTTCTTCTTAAATGAGGTAATTGAAGAAGATGTTTATGTAGAATAACCACCAGGTTTTAAAAATTCAAAATACCCAAATCATGTTTTAAAGTTAAAAAGGTATTATATGGATTAAAACAGTCACCTAGGGCTTGGTATGAGAGGTTAAGCACCTTCCTACTTAAAATATCTTTTGAAAAAGGAAGTGTGGATACAACTCTCTTTTTGAAAAAAATTGGAAAGGATATACTCATTGTTCAAATTTATGTTGATAATATCATTTTGGATCTTCAAATAAAAATCTTTGTGATGATTTTTCTAAAATAATGAGTAGTGAATTTGAGATGAGTCTAATGGGAGACTTAAATTACTTTCTAGGCTTTAGCATTAAGCAACTTGAGAAATGTACATTTCTTAGCCAATCTAAATATGTTAAGGATATCCTTAAAAAATATGAAATGAATAATGCTAAACCTGTTAGTACACCAATGAGTTCCTCAGTTCAATTGGATAAGGATTTTAAGGGAAAATCTGTTGATTAAAAGAAATTTAGAGGGATTATTGGATCTTTACTTTACTTGTCTGCTAGCCAAACCGATATCATGTTTAGTGTTTGCTTGTGTGCTAGATTTCAATTAGATCCAAAAGAGTCACATTTGACAGCAGTGAAAAGGATTTTAAGATATTTGCTAGGAAGTTAGAACTTAGGAATTTAGTATCCAAAGTTTAGCTCTTCATTTGAAATTATTGGTTATTCAGATTCGGACTTTGCAGGCTGTAGGGTGGATAGGAAAAGCACTTCTGGAACATGTCAATTCATTGGAAATTCATTAGTTTCATGGTCCAGTAGAAAACAAAATTCAGTGGCCCTATCTACTGCAGATGCTGAATTCATTGCTTTAGGAAGTTGTGTGGCACAAGTTCTTTGGTTAAAACAACAGTTGATTGATTTAGGATTAAGTTTAGGCACTATACCAATTTAGCCTTTGATACTTTCAGTGCATTAAGAATAAGGCTTGGTGTGATTGATTTAAATGCTTAAATAAAAATGTTTTTCTGCAATATTGATATTTGTTTTTCTAGTTAATGTTTTTGTGTTTGTTATTTTGTTGTTGTTGTGTTTCTAAGTTTTGATTTGTGTGAATGATTTCATTTTGTTTTGTTTCTTGAATTTTTTTTATATCGTCCGGGATGAAATAGTTTCGTACGGGACGATTTGTGTAGTATGACAAACTGTGGGATTTTGAACCATTTTAAAAGCAGTTTTAATGTAATTTGTCTATACGATCATCACGATCGTCCGGGACGAAATATTTTTTCAAACAAAGGGACGATTGAATTAAGCAGTTGAATGGATAATACAGTTTTTAATATATACTTCGTCTGTACAAACCATTGGTTTGTCTGGATGAACACATGTGGGTTCGATGTAAGGGATGATTTCAACTGCCATTAAAAACGAATTGAATTTCTGATAGTCCGGACGAACACGTATTCGTCTGTACGATCGCTTTGGTCAAAAGCCTGTATGAAAGGAACCTCGTAAGTTGTGTGATTATGAAAAGTCATTTCATTTTGGGCAGATTGAATCGTCTCTATGAAATTTTATTTTTTATAGGACGAACAATTTTCGTCCGGGATGAAAATTTTTTCGTCTGGTACGACCAAGTCATTTTCAATAAATAGGAGGACTTTTTAACTCAATAGTCACACGCTAAACATCACTTTCAAACCCTTTCTTAGTCTAAGATCATTCTCAAATGGCCTCCTCTAGCAAGCGTTAAAAGGTATTGGCAAATAAACCACATAGGAACTCCTCCAAAAATTTTTTGTCCAAAGCAAATGAGGATTCCTTTCCTCGATTTTCCTCTACCAAAATCACACCCTCTAGGATCCTACTACAAGAAAGTCTTACTTTCCAGGTAATGAACTTGTTCTCCTTGATCGAATTTGGTTTCATTCTTACTCTGGTGTACCCTTACAACAAAGAGTATTTTCACAATTTCCTGGCCAATATGTCCTTTTGCCCTTTTCAGTCTGTAGTCCACACCTTTGTCTTTAAGGAAAAAGTAGACTTTAATAAGCATGACTTAGGAGCATTTCTAAACTTAAGAACTGAAGGGGAAAAGGGCAAATTATCTGATCACTACCAATGAATATTCATGGTCTGAAATCAATCAAGTGATTAGAGGGAATAATGTGAATGAACATGTGGCTAAAGTATCCGGTCTTGTGAAAACTGCACAAATCATCCAACATGTCTTTAGAACTTCCATTATCCCTAAGGATGGTGATAGAGTGAACATTACTCCACTTCTTTCTATGCTTACTTTTATGGTCATGACTAAAAAACCTATGGATGAAGCCCAGTTAATTCTCGACTATCTTTTTGGGCTTTCCGAAATTGTCAATGCTGAACAAAAAAGAAAGAGAAATATTGCTTTAGGTCACTTAGTTACCTATGTCTTGGAGAAGAAATATAATTTAGTGTATCCTGATCAAGAGTATGAAGAGCCGCTCTGCTACAAGGATGCATCTTTAGAGCGATCTTCAAGGAAGATAAAGGAAAATCACATGCTAGAGATTCAGAAGAAGAGGCTGAAGATGTACCTGCTCCTACTAATGAACTAAATGTTGAGTCTTGTAATTAGGTTGTTAAGCATAAGTGAATGTCCCAAGGCTACCAAGAGGGGGGTGAATTGGTACTTTAAAAAATTTAATTCCCCTTTGAATTTAAGTTTAACCGAAATGAAAATTTTTCTTTTAAGTTTTTCTAGAAAATGTTTTTCAACCACAGAGTTTTTAAAAATGAAAATTAAAATGCGGAAATGTAAAAACAGTAAAGTAAATGACACCAGATTTATAATGGTTCAGTCTAAAACTAGACCTACATCCACTCCCCAGAGGCACCCTCTGAGTATTGCACTAATACCAATAGTGACTCTCCTTTTGCACCCACAGCAAGGCGGAGAAGCCTTTACAACACACTCTTTTAACCACTCCCCGGTGCGGCAGAGAACCGTCATCCTTTTACACAATCCTCAGTTTTGGCAGAGAACCGTCCGTCCTTTCACACTATCCCTAGTGTTGGTAGAGAATCGTCATCCTTTTACACTCTCCTAGTGTGGGCAGAGAACCCTTCGGCTGTTCACACTCTCCAAGTGTAGGCAGA
This sequence comes from Dendrobium officinale, assembly GCA_019514585.1. Lineage (NCBI taxonomy): Eukaryota > Viridiplantae > Streptophyta > Magnoliopsida > Asparagales > Orchidaceae > Dendrobium > Dendrobium officinale. The sequence continues at coordinate 37,497,051 of CM033687.1, forward strand.
GAACCTTTCGGCTATTCACACTCTCCAAGTGTAGGCAGAGAACCCTTCGGCTATTCACACTCTCCAAGTGTCGGCAGAGAACCGGATCTCCTTGACAGATATTCTCACAAGAATCTAGAAGGAAGAAGGAAAAGAGTGAAGTAATCCCAATTCATAAGTAGAGATTCTTACCTTTGAAATCCAAGTGAAGCCTTCTCGCTCCAGTGGTAGGAATCCTCCCTTGAATGCTCTCTTCCACTCTCTCCTTGGCTATTCTCTCAAGAGGCACGAAGATCAAATGACAAAAAGATTAGGTGGCAGTCTAATTTGGACTATTTATACAAAAGACAAGAAAAACCGCCCAAAAACTGCAAGTATTCAATTCTGTACGCAGTGGATTGTCCCGTACGATCGTGGATCGTCCTGGATGATTTTACTTAAACGACTTGAAACGACCTTATTTGTAAATGTGTATGAAATGACTTCGTACAGCTGATCGTCCCGTACGAACTAGGTTCGTCCGGTACGAACGGTTTAAACTAGGTCGGTTCTAGAAACTGCTGAAAACCGTTCTAAGTCGGTTAATCGTTTGGACGAAAATATATTCGTCTGGATGAAATTTTTACAGAGGACTGATCGTCCTGGACGATTATTTATTTCGTCTAGACGAAAATTTTCCAGAGGACCAATCGCCATTGACGATAATTTAATTTCGTCTGGACAAAAATTTTCCAGAGACCAGATCGTCCTGGACGATTATTAATTTCGTCTGGACAAAAATTTTCCAGAGGACCAATCGCCATTGACGATAATTTAATTTCGTCTGGACGAAAATTTTATAGAGAACCAATCGTCCTGGACGATTGTAAATTCGTCCTGGACGAATAGGACTTAGAAAATTTTTGAAGAAAGTTCCTACTCATTTCATGTGCTCAAAAGGAGTTAACTGTCTGATCGTCCAGTACGAATTGATATCGTCCCGTACGTTCAGTATAAATTTTATATGATCTTCTTATGTGTGTGTGTGTATGTTTTTATTCACTCAAATTACAATCACTCCCTTTCAATTTGATTTCTAAGAAAAGTGCAAGCTTCAAATTTTACAAAGTATCTCATGCTGAATTTAATTTGAAGTCTTCGTAGTCTGGAGTTTGTTTTTTCTGAAATGTTAGTACACACAAGAGCAAATACAATTTTTCTAAAATTTGTTAGGAGAGAACTACACATTTGAACAATAATGTTTGGAATCATCAAAACTACATAAGTTGCAAAAATGTAAAGCATGCAAATAGTAACTATCTTAACAATCTCCCCCTTTTTGATGATGGCAAAACGATTATTATTTGTATGATTTCAAATTAAACCAATCTCCTAAACTCTCCCTGAATTGATGTATATATGAAAATAAGAAGGCATTTTGAACCATAAAACACAATTTTTTGTTTTTCAAAAAAAAATTTAATAATAAACTACAAGACAAGACCACACAACCAAAAACATACAAACACAATAATTTCTCTACCTTTGATAACAAGAAAAAGTGAAGAAGAAATAGACGAGAAATATAAAAAATTGTATGAAATTCATTTGGAAATTTAATCTAAATGGTGATTGACATAATGTATGCAATTTTAAACTAAAAACATTAGGTCAATCATAGAAATTCATAAAATTTAAGAAGTGATATAACATTGTAAGTAAGAAGAATTTATCAAAGACATGATTCAATTTAGACATTCAAATATAGAAAATCATTACAAGAGAGATGTAAAAAAAAATTTATATTTAAAAGTTCAATAGAATATAAATGAACATAAGATCAATTTGAATTAAGAGATTGAAAGAATTTAGAAAGAAGAGAATTACCACAAGTGGCGCTTTGCGCATCTTTTTCAAAAATTTTGGGCACACTTTTGTGCATCTTTTGATATTGGGCTAATTTTGTGCCTCTTTTTCATATTTGCGAACCTTTGCGCATTCCTTTTGATTTTTGTACTCTTTGTACAATTTTCAAGAGTAATTGAGATTAAATCTTTCCAAAATAAATAATCTAAAATTTCAAATATTTCTAAGTACATAAATATCACTTGAGCATAGAAATACAAATTAAGAAAACATCTAAATTACAATAATAATATTAATTTTTATGTAGTCTAAATGAATAGACATGAATTTAAAAGTTCTAATTATAACAAGTTATAAACAACTTTTAAATTTAGAAAGACTAGATTTTCTAATGTAAATAATCTCAAATTAGAATTTAATTTAAGCACTATTAAGATTAAATAAGACTTAATGAAATTCATAAAAATTAACCACATTCAAAAAACAAACCAAATTTGAATCAAGTACAACATGCATTGATATTAATGAAAGGATTACATATTCATTTCATAATATCAAAAACAACTAAGAAAATACATTGAACTTTTTTTAAATAAAGACAAACATAAAAACAAACACTGAAAATAAAAACTGACACAACAAAATATTTAGAACACACACGAGTACAACAAAAACAAAAATAAAACAAAAACAAATAAACTTAGAAAACATAAATATCAATGTTGCAAAGATATTTTGTTTAGGCATTCAAATCAATAACACAAAGTACTGAAGGTATCAAAGGCTAAAGGTTTTGTAAAAATGTCTGCAAGTTGATTTTCAGTTGAAACATGTGTGAGTTCTATTTCTCCCTTGGATACATGATCCCTTATGAAATGATGCCTTATGTCTATGTGTTTGGTTCTAGAATGTTGAATATGATTTTTGGAAATGCAAATAGCACTAGTGTTGTCACAATAAATTGGAATAGTGCCTATAGTTAATCCTAAATCAATCAACTGTTATTTTAACCAAAGTACTTGTGCCACACAACTTCCTAATGCAATGTATTCTGCTTCTGTAGTAGATAGGGCTACTGAATTTTATTTTCTACTGGACCAAGAAACTAATTAATTTCCAATGAATTGACATATTCCATAAGTGCTTTTCCTATCCACTCTACAGCCTGCAAAGTCAGAATCTGAATAACTAACAATTTCAAATGAAGAGCTAAACTTAGGATACCAAATGCCTAAGTTTTGAGTTCCTAGTAAGTTTCTTAAAATCCTTTTCACTGCTGTCAAATGTGATTATTTTGGATCTGATTGAAATCTAGCACATAAGCAAACACTGAACATAATATCTGGTCGGCTAGCAGTCAAGTAAAGCAAAGATCCAATAATCCCTCTATATTTCTTTTGATCAACAGATTTTCCCTTAAGGTCCTTATCCAACTGAACTGAGGAACTCATTGGTGTACTAACAGGTTTAGCATTATCCATTTCATATTTCTTGAGGATGTCCTTAATATATTTAGTTTGACTAAGAAATGTCCCTTCCTCAAGTTGCTTGATGCTAAAACTTAGAAAGTAATTTAAATCTCCCATTAGACTCATTTCACATTCACTACTCATTGTATTAGAAAAATCATCACAAAGATTTTTATTTGAAGATCCAAAGATGATATAATCCACATAAATTTGAACAATGAGTATTTCCTTTCCAAATTTCTTTAAGAAGAGAGTTGTATCCACACTTCCTTTTTCAAAGGATCCTTCAAGTAGGAAGGTGCTCAACCTCTCATACCAAGTCTTAGGTGCCTGTTTCAATCCATATAATGCCTTCTTTAACTTAAAAATATGATTTGGGTATTTGAATTTTCAAAGCTTGGAGGTTGTTCTACAAAAATATCTTCTTCAATAATCTCATTTAAAAAGGCACTTTTAACATCCATTTGAAATAATTTAAAACTTTTAAAATAGGCAAAGGCAAGTAAAACTCTAATTGCTACAAGTCTTGCTACAGGGGCAAAGGTCTCCTCAAAATCAATTCCTTCAATTTGATTATACCCCTTAGCAACTAATCTAGCCTTATTTCTAATGACTACTCCTAAGTCATTCATTTTATTTTTGAACACCCACTTGGTTCCAACAACACTTTGATCTTTTGGCCTTGTAGTTAATTCCCAAACTTTATTTCTTACAAATTGATTCAATTCTTCTTGCATGGCCAATATCCAAAATTCATCAAAAAGTGCTTGATCAATATTAGTGGGTTCTATTGTTGAAATAAAGGCTGAATGATTGACTTCCTTGTTTAATCCACGCATAGTTCTAACACCCTCACAAGGTTCACCTATAATCAATTCTCTTGGGTGGTTTTTATAAAATCTCAAATCTCTAGGCAAAGGGTTTTCCAAATTTTCTTCCACATTTTCTTTCAAATTTAATCTATCAATCTTTTGGGAGTTTTCCTCAATCTCTTCTTCCACAACATTTGCCTCTTCCAAATTTTCAGATTCATCAAATACAACATGCGTGGTTTCTTCAATAACTAAAGTTCTTTTGTTGAATACCCTATAAGATTTTCCAACACTTAAATATCCAACAAAAATTCCTTCATCTGATTTTGGATCAAATTTTCCTAAGACAGATTTTCCATTATTATGTATGAACACCTTGCAACCAAAAACATGCAAATATGATAAGTTAGGTGTTCTACCTTTTAGCAACTCATAGGGTGTTTTATTTAAATTTGATCTCACATTCACCCTATTCAGAACATAGCATGCAGTGCTAACTGCCTCAGCCCAAAAATATTTAGGAAGTGAGTATTCTGTCAACATTTCTTGGGCGGCTTCTATTAGTGTTCTATTTTTCCTTTCAACTACTCCATTTTGTTGAGGTGTTCTAGGTGCTGAAAAATTGTGATCAATCCCTTTTTCCTTACAAAAATTTTCAAATTCTCCTCCATGATCACTTTGTAAAGAAATTATTTCACATCCTAGTTTTCTTTGAATCCAAGTTGAAAAATTTCTGAATTCCTCAAATGATTCACTCTTATGAAAAAGAAATCTAACCCAGGTGAATCTTGAGAAATCATCCACTATAACAAATCCGTATACCTTCCCTCCTAGACTTACAGTTCCTATTGGTCCAAAAAGATCCATGTGAAGAATTTCTAAAGGTTTACTGGTTCTAAGATCCTTATTGGACTTAAAAGAGGACTTCACTTATTTTCCTAATTGACATGCATCACAAAGATGGTCCTTAATAAAGTCTAGTTTAGGTATACCTCTCACCAAGTTCTTTTGGGTAATCCTCCTAAGATTTTTCATACTAGAATGACAAAGTCTCCTATGCCAAAGCCATGATTCATCAGAAACAGTTTTTAAACAAAAAGCTGTAGGAGATTGAATAGAATTCAAATCTAGTATGTAAACATTGTTTACCCTTTTTCCATTAAAAATTTCTTTCCCATTTAGGCTTAATATGCAGCTAGTAGGTAAAAATTTCACATTATAACCCTTATCTCATAGTGGACTTATACTTAACAGATTATGTTTTAAGCCTTTAACCAATAATACATTGTCTATGAAAAAGTTTTTGAAATTTCCAATCATACCTGATCCAACCACTTTCTTTGTGGTATTATCTCCAAGTGTAACCTTGCCTCCATTCCTGGCTTCTAGCATTATGAATTGAGCAGTATCTCCAGTCATATGCTTTGAATATCCGCTATCTAGGTACCATATGCTCCCACGAGGTCTTATGTCAGAGCACTCCTACAAAACTCTCAAATGTTAGACCTGGGAACCCAAACTAGTTTGGGTTCACTTTTAAGAAATTTATAATCAGATGCATGTATGATATGTCTAGATTTATGCATCTTAGGTCTCCACACCAAATTAGATTTCATCATCAAGGTACAGGTGTGAGCTATATGTCCCAAAAATCCATAATTATTACATTTAACATTAGGAAAAATATTCCTAAGTTTTCTTCCATGTGATTGTCTTCTAAGGGATTTCATGAATTTAGGATAATATTTAGGATTTGTAAAATCTTCAAGTCTGGGGGGTTTCCTATTATCCCCGAGAGCTCTTATTGTTAGTTTGTAAAATGAATTCATATCTTCCAAGATTCGATTGGTATAATTGATTCTATATGCTTTGCTCTCAGATTCATCCTTAAAATTCTTAAATTTTTTTTCAAGTTCTGCATAGGATGTTTTTAAGTTTTCAAATTTTTTATTCAATTCATCGTATTCATCAAGTAGTTTCATGTGGTTGTCATCTATTAAAGCATGGTCTTTCCTAAGTATTTCATGTTCCTTCTTGAGTTCTTCCAGTTCCAAGCTTACACTAGCATGCATCTTTTTCATTTTCCTATATGCATCATGCATGTGTTCAGAAACTTCAAATAATTCATCATAGGTTAAGTCACATACCTCTTCTTGATTTGAGTGATCCACATTGTCTGCCATCAAGCAAAGATTAGTGACTTCTTCTTCTTTTTCAGTCTCAGATGAGTCTGAAGCTGAGTCTGCCCAGAAAGCTCTTTGAAACTTCTTCTTGCCCTTCTTTACCATTGGTTTCTCCTCTACCTTCTTCATGCTTGGAGTGGCTTTGAGTTTTGGATAATCAGTCTTGATATGACCTGGATTCCTGCATTCATAACAAATTACTTCATTAGAAACCTTATCATTTCTATTAAAATTACCTCTGTTCCATTGCTGGCATCTCTTCTGCTTTCTCTTTAAAAAGCTTCTGAATTGTCTAGTCATCAATGCAATATCATCTTCATCCTCAGGTTGTGAGTGCTCAGTCTCTGACTCTTTCACCTTTAGTGCAATATTCTTCTCCTTTCGTGGTTCACCTGCATCAATCTTTCTTTAACTTACTCCTTGCTCATAAGCAATGAGTGAACCAAGAAGATTATCAATGGAATATATGTTTAGATCTTTAGACTCTGTAATTGCAGTAATTTTAGCATCATAAGCAGTAGGTAAACATCGAAGAATTTTATTGACCATTTCAGCATTAGTTAATTCCCTACCAAGTGCATGCAAAGAAGTGACAATTTGTGTGAATCTTGTGTACATGTCAGAAATAGATTCATTAGGTTTCATGCGAAACAATTCATAGTCATGTAACAAGATATTGAGTCTTGATTGCTTAACCTCATTTGTCCCTTCATAAGTTATACAAAGTCTATCCCATATGTCCTTTCCGCTTTTGCAAGTGGAAACCCACATGTAGTCTTCAGATTTTAAAGCACAAAAGAAACTATTTAAGCATTTGGCATTTAATTATGCTAAGTCACGTTTTTCTATAGTCCGATATGCAAAAGGTGTTTCTACTCTAACTCCATCAACTAATCTAGTTGGATTTGTGTAACCTTCTTGGACTAGCATCCACATGCGATAATCAAGTGACTGTAAGAAAGTAGACATGCGTGTTTTCCAAAAATCAAAAGGAATATTATCAAACAGTGGAGGTCTAGTGATAGAGTAACCTTCAGGTGTGTTTCAGTTTCCAAATGTAGCCATCTACATTAATCAAAAAGTAGTTCAAACTTATGATTTTGAAATAAAGATCTGATACCACTTGTTGAGTCTTGTAATTAGGTTGTTAAGCCTAAGTGAATGTCCCAAGACAACCAAGAGGGGTGGTGAATTGATACTTTAAAAAATTTAATTCCACTTTGAATTTAAGTTTAACCGAAATGAAAATTTTTCTTTTAAGTTTTTCTAGAAAATGTTTTTCAACCATAGAGTTTTTAAAACTGAAAATTAAAATGCGGAAATGTAAAAACAGTAAAGTAAATGACACCAGATTTATAATGGTTTGGTCTAAAACAAGACCTACATCCACTCCCCAGAGGCACCCTCTGAGTATTGCACTAATACCAATAGTGACTCTCCTTTTGCACCCACAGCAAGGCCTAGAAGCCTTTACAACACACTCTTTTCACCACTCCCCGGTGCGGCAGAGAACCGTCGTCCTTTTACACAATCCTCAGTATTGGCAGAGAACCGTCCGTCCTTTCACACTATCCCCAGTGTTGGCAGAGAACCATCATCCTTTTACACTCTTCTAGTGTGGGCAGAGAACCCTTTGGCTGTTCACACTCTCCAAGTGTAGGCAGAGAACCCTTTGGCTGTTCACACTCTCCAAGTGTAGGCAGAGAACCCTTCGGCTGTTCACACTCTCCAAGTGTCGACAGAGAATAGAATCTCCTTGACAGATCTTCTCACAAGAATCTAGAAGGAAGAAGGAAAAGAGTGAAGTAATCCCAATTCACAAGTAGAGATTCTTACCTTTGAAATCCAAGTGAAGCCTTCTCGCTCCAGTGGTAGGAATCCTCCCTTGAATGCTCTCTTCCACTCTCTCCTTGGCTATTCTCTCAAGAGTCACGAAGATCAAATGATAAAAAGATTGGGTGGCAGTCTAATTTGGACTATTTATACAAAAGATAAGAAAAACAGCCCAAAAACTGCAAGTATTCAATTCTGTACGCAGTGGATCGTCCCGTACGATCGTGGATCATCCTGGACAATTTTACTTAAATGACTTGAAACGACCTTATTTGTAAATGTGTACGAAATGACTTCGCACAGCTGATCGTCCCGTACGAACTAGGTTCGTTCGGTAAGAACGGTTTAAACTAGGTCGGTTCTAGAAACTGCTGAAAACCGTTCTAAGTCGGTTAATCATTTGGACGAAAATATATTAGTCTGGACAAAATTTTTACAGAGGACTGATCGTCCTGGACGATTATTTATTTTGTCTGGACGAAAATTTTCCAGAGGACCAATCGCCATTGACGATAATTTAATTTCGTCTAGACAAAAATTTTCCAGAGACCAGATCGTCCTGGACGATTATTAATTTCGTCTGGACAAAAATTTTTCAGAGGATCAATCGCCATTGACGATAATTTAATTTCGTCTGGACAAAAATTTTACAGAGAACCAATCATCCTGGACGATTGTAAATTCGTCTTGGACCAATAGGACTTAGAAAAATTTTGAAGCAAGTTCCTATTCGTTTCATGTGCTCAAAAGGAGTTAACTGTCTAATCGTCCAGTACAAATTGATATCATCCCGTACGATTAGTATAAATTTTACATGATCTCCTTATGTGTGTGTGTATGTTTTTATTCACTCAAATTACAATCACTCCCTTTCAATTTGATTTCTAAGAAAAGTGCAAGCTTTAAATTTTACATAGTATCTCATGCTGAATTTATGTTGAAGTCTTCGTTGTCTGGAGTTTGTTTTTCCTGAAATGTTAGTACACACAAGAGCAAATACAATTCTTCTAAAAATTGTTAGGAGAGAACTACACATTTGAACAATAATGTTTGGAATCATCAAAACTACATAAGTTACAAAAATGTAAAGCATGCAAATAGCAACTATCTTAACACCAAATTATCAAAATTTGGTTAAAAGATTTGATCTACTAGAGACTCATTTTGATCAACGGTTTAATCATATTGAGGCTCAATTTCAGCAGAAGCAAAGTGACATTGGTTTCATGAAAGATCAAATGAATGAAATTAATACCAATGTGATGTTATTAAGTTCATACTATAACTTCTTTGATAGTGTTCCTCCTCCTCCAAATCAGGGACCATCTGAGTGATTGTTACACTTTATGTTTTGTGTTTGTATTTTTATTGTTGTGTTAGTTCTTATATGCTTTTAGTAGTTTGATGTATTTCTTCTTTATTTTAGATTGTTGTATTGATATCCTGATATATCGTTGTAATATCTTCAAAATGATATCAACATAAGTTCTTGTGTTTTGATTTGAATTTTCTTTTGAAATGTGTGTTAGTGTTTATGAAAATCATCAATTTTTTTAATCTTAATTGTGTTATATCTCAATTTGTAAGTTAAAATTAAAATATTGGAAAAATCTAATTATTCTAAATTTAAGTTTTGCTTATAACTTGATATTATTAAGATTGTCTATTTTATGTATCTTATTTAGACTACATTATTGTTAATATTATTATAGCAATTGTGATGTTTTCTTATTTTGTATTTCACCTATCAATTAATATTTATGCACTTAGAAAATTTTGAAATTTTAGATTATTGATTTCGGAAAGAATTCAATTACTCTTGAAAATTATACAAATATACAAAATCAAAAGTATTGCAAAAAAAGTTTGCAATCAGAAAAAGAGGCACAAAATAAGCTCAAAGTAAAAAGATGCACAAAAATGTGCCATAAAATTGGAAAAGATGCACAAAAATGTGCCATGAATTTGAAAAAGATGCACTAAGAGCCACATGTGGTAGTTACTTCTTTCCGGACTCTTTTAATCTCTTAATTCAAATTGATCTTATGTTCATTTATATTTCTAATTGAAGTTTGAAATATAAAATTTTTTCTATTCATCTTTCTTGCAATGATTCACTACAGAAAAAACGCAAAAAACCGGTGATTTTTTTCGGTGGTTAGTTAGGAAAAATCGGCGGTTTTAAATTTTACAAGGGGTTTCTCGACGGTTTTTAAGCCGCCGGTAAAATTGGCGTGGGAAACATTTACCGACGGTTCAGTTAGGCGGCGGTTTTCCGGCGGCTTATACCGCCGGTGACTACCGGATTTGCAACCGGTGGTTTTCCGGCCGTTAAGTTGTCGGTTATATTACCGGCGGCTAACTGGAGGTCACTTTATCGACGGTATGCCAGCGGTTAAATAGGTCGTCATACATTCGCTTAACCACCGGCTAGCATCGGTATGCCACCGGTTATTTTACCGACGGCACCCGGCGGTCAAGGCCGTTGGTATTACCAGTGGCATACACTGCCGGGCTTTCACCGGATAACCGCCGGTGGCAGTCGGTAACCGCCGGTATATTACCGGCAGTTTAAGGGAATTACCGGCGGCATAGCTTAAGTCTTCCGGTATCGTCGTTTCCGGCGGCCAAACCGCCGGTTGGCCGCCGGAAACCTGTAGCACCTAAAAAAAAAAATTGACAGCATTTCCTCTATTTGAGGGAGGTTCTCCCTAAATTCTAAACCTGCAGAAATTGCAATACATAATAAGATATTTTGGGCAGCACGCCGCTATATTCATCACAATTATATACATAACCACAAAATTAAATAAACAAGTTTACAATCAAACATTAAGAAGTTCTAAATAAGTTCATCAAACATAAAATAAGTTCACCAAGTTCTAAATTCAATAAGGTTACAATCACAAGTTCTAAATACAATCATCAAACATAAAAAAGATCTAATCCTCAACTGTATCCTCACTGTCTTGAGATGGCTGCTCCTCATGCTTCTTATTCCTTTGATTTTGAACTCTATATGATTGCAGCTATGCTTGCATTTCATTTTGAACTTTTCTCATTTCTTCAATCTCTCTAGATTGAACACTTCTCATCTCTTCAATCTCCATAGTCAACGCTGCAACCCTCTCGCTTACAGATTCTTCAGCTCCACTTGGATCATGAAATACAGAGGTTGATGAACTGCCCTTAATAGCATAAGCCCATGAGCCCATGCCATATACTCTCCCCCTCTGTCTTTCACCAACAACATCTGACCATGTTTGATACTCAGAAATGTGGGCCGATCCAGAAGATGATCCCTCGCCAGTAGACTGTCGACTTTCTCAAGCTCGTACAAAATCATCCTGCGAGTTACAATTAGTTTTATTAAAATAAATTTTTATTCTAAAACTCTAAAAAGTTTTACTCACATGAGCCTTCTTAGACTTCTCATCAACCCACTGATGGTCAGCTTGATGTTGATGAGTTCTTGTATGTAACTCCAATGGTGTTGGCTCCCGACCAAGATGCTCTTTCTGAAAATTTGATGCTTAGTTATAATAACATAAATATATGTAATAAACTAATTCAAAACACTTACCAGTCACCGCCTATATTCCTTATGAGGTACAGATCCACCAGTATTAAGAGAGCTTCCTAAATCACCATAGTTAGAGGCTCTGTTCTGTTTATTATGCTCTCTCATTTTTATAAACTCAGGGGTCGCCCAAGCACTACTCAAATCAGCCCAAAAGCCCTCTCCAATCTAATTAGGATGCTGCCCGAACTTTCTAATATCCGTGAACATGTCCCTGAGACGGGTCGCTCCTCTCCTCTCAAAATTTATTCCGATCCTCGTGCTGTACTCAGGCAACCACCTAAATTCTTTATGTAAAAATTTAGGCAATACCAACAAATTAAATCACATATTTGAAATCATACCAAAAAAACATACCTGAAATTCTCCAAACCACATATCTCTAACCGGCTTTGGGATCTTCTTCTAGGATAAGTAAGGAGCATCATATTTATTCTTTATAATATCCCGGATCATATGTATAGGTGTCTTTGAAGAATTGAAGCTGCAGGTTACGTTTTTGGTCAATAACATGTAATATATCAAAATACAAACAACTTAATTAATAATATAAACTAACTTACTTATCGCCCTCAAGCTCAATGTATTAACGCTTATCTGTTGCAGCTGCATGATCGCTAGCTCCAACCTCTGGTGGTCTAGATGGTCTTCCCTGTTCATGCTGCACCGGATAGGGGTAGTAATATGGGTAAGGGTAAGGAGGGTGGGGACCAGTGGAAGGACCATCTGCCTGTGATGATGGTGGGGGGTAATATGGTCAGAATGGAGAAGCATGTGTCTGATCTTGAGAGGGGAAGTGAGCACTCATCAAGGGAGGAGTGAAGTGGCCGGGGAAGTATGGAGGTACAACAGGGGGAGGATCTAAATGTCCCTGACCCTGCTCACTCGGGGACTGCTGCTGGCCCCTAGGTGGTGGTGGTGGTGTAGGTGCATCAGCAGGTGGAACTGAATGTCCCTCACCTTCATCAGGCTGTATGGCTCTACTAACAGTAAACTTCTTTTGCCAGAACTTTGAGGTAAATGATTTACGAGGAGGATCATCGCCTGAAGCCATCTGCATTAAAAGAAACAATTAGTAAAGCATTGTAATATATAAAAAGTACAAATAAAAGAAATAATTAATAAAAAAGTACAATTCTACAATTCTAAATATAACATAATACAAATATAAGAAGAAATTAAAAAAGCAGTTAATGAATTATAAAAATAAAGAATGTTAGAATACAAGTTGAAAATTAACATTTTCATTTCTTAGATTTCAAAAGTACTTTTTAAAATATTACAAAAAAGTAAAATTCTACAATACTAAATTACAATAACTACTCATAATCATCAAAACTATTTTTATTGCTCTCAAGGGTATCTTTACTTTAATCTTCATTCTCATCTTCACCTGAGCTAGTTGAACTATTCACATCTTCTAACTCCATTTCAATACTAGAGGTTGTAGTTGACATCTCCTCAATTTCAACAAGCCTACAACTTGACATATCATCCTCTTGATGTGCAGTTGCTACAATGTATTGTTGATCAATTATTTCCCATCCTTTTATTTTTATGACAGCTAGTCAGTCTTGTTTGTCTCTACGACCACTGGGATATTTGCTGAAATAAACTTGAATAGCTTGACTTTCTAGCACAAATGGATCAAACTTACCATATCTTCTACTATGTTTTACATCTACTAAACCATACGCAGGTTGAATCCTTATGCCTCTATTCTATACTGGATCATACCATTGATAGTTAAACAAGCATACAAAGTTCTCATCTTCGCCTTGGTACTCCAGGTCAAGAACCTCATTCAAAATACTATAATAATCACACTCATCTTCTTCATGAGTGTTCCCTCTAACACATACTCCACAATTTTTAGTCTTTCTTCCTTCACTCCATGACTTGTTATGAAATCTGAACCCATTCACTATATATTTTGGCCAAGTTCTTACTTTTTGCATTGGACCCCATGCTACTGCTTGCAAACCTTTATCAAAACATTTGTTGTCAGGGTTTTGTACCTAGAAATATTTTCAAATATTAGTATTTTTTATACTTATGATCTAAACCAAGTTGGAAATTCTTTTGCAACTGCTAGCTCAATATCCAACGAATCTGTCAAAGGCAAATTATTTACAAAATACCTGGTGATAAATATTAATTTAGTATTTTAAATTAATAAACATTACTCATTATTAATATTTTGCAAGAACTTACTCTAAGATTGGCTCAACATCTTAACAGTTCAGTAGCACATACAAATTCGCTGTATTTAATTTTAAATCGTTAAGAAATCTTTCAACACATTTGCCACGGGCTTTCCTGGCCTTCTAAATACTGATAGTGCAGCATGTGATTGTTCTTCTACATCGAAGTCCATTTTACGACCAATCTTTGTTCTTGTACTGCTTACATGAGGCTCGAAGTAGTAGGAGCAAAAATGAGTTGTTTCTTGAGACAAGTAGGCTTCACATATTGATCCTTCTGGTCATACTTTATTCTTAACATATTTCTTCAACTTGTTCAAATATCTATTAAATAATTACAATTAATAAGTAAATAAAATTATGTTATCTCAACTTATTCAAAAATATTTGAGACTTACTAAAAATCAAAACCCATTTACCTTTCGGAAGGATACATTCAATGATATTGTACAGGTCCACCAACTCTAGCTTTATAAGGTAGATGTACTGGAAGATGTTTCATAGAATCAAAAAAACCAGGGGGAAATATCTTTTCTAACTTGCAGAGGATGATTGGTACGTTATCCTCGTACCTCTGTAAAGCATCTTCGCTTAGTTTAGATGAACATAGGTCTTTGAAGAAAATGCTAAGCTCAATCAATGAATTTGATATGTACTCGGGTAACATACATACTATGCTTGGAAGAAGAACCTCCATAATTATGTGACAATCATGACTTTTGAGTCCAAATAACCTTGCAGATTTTATGTCAACACATCGACTTATATTTGATCTATAGCCATCAGGCATTTTTAAACCTTTAAAGCACTGACATATCGATCTTTTTTGCTCTAACGTGAAAGAGTAAGGAGCTTTGGGCTTCATTATTTTATCGTCGATTATTGTTACTAACTCCAGATTTTTTCGCCGGCAATACTCTTTAATGTCCATCCTTGCTTTGAAATTATCTTTACTCTTACCTTTAACATCCATAATTGTATAAAAATATTATCCATAAAGTTCTTCTCAATGTGCATAACATCTAGATTATGCCTTATCAAATTAGATCTCCAATATGGTAATGTCCAGAAAATACTTTTCTTAATCCAATTATGTTCAACACCATAACCCGGAAATTTAGACTTTGATAGCATTGGAAAATCAATAATTGTTGCAATGTCATAAAGTCTCTGTAAGACATCATCACCACTTAATCTGGATGGAGGAAGCGACCACTCAATTCTATTTTTAACAAATGCTTCCTTATTTCTCTGAAACTAATGATTAGCAGGTAGAAACATACGATGATAATCAAACCAAGTATTTTTTCCTCCATGTTTTAGTGTGAAAGCTTTGCTATTCTCCATGCAGTAAGGATATGTTAATTTTTCTGCTGTGCTCCAACCAGACAACATACTATAGGCTGGAAAATCACCAATGGTCCACAACAATGCAGCTCGAAGGAGAAAATTTTGTTTTGTTGATATGTCATATGTGCGCACTCCTTCTTCCCATAATAACTTGAGGTCATCAATTAATGGTTGTAAAAAAACATCAATTTTTTCTTTCAGATTATGTGGTCCAGGTATTATAAGAGTTAAGAACATGTACGGAGTAGTCATACACATATCTAGTGGAAGGTTGTATGGTGTTAATATAACTAGCTAACAAGAGTATGGTGTAGTTATTTGAATATAGGGTGTAAAACCATCAGCACATAATCCCAATCTTATATTGTGGGGCTCAGCAGCAAATGAAGCATGCACTTGATCAAAATGTTTCCACGCTTCAGCATCTGATGGATGAGAAATAACACCAATTTTTGCTATTTTCTCCTTATGCCATCTCATATGACCTGCTGAGCTCATTGATGCATAGAGTCACTGAAGTCTTGGAATGATTGGTAAATAAAATAAATGGGAATATGACACATCTTTCTTTGGACAATGTTGTTTTCCCGAATTTAGCTTAAACCGAGGAGAATTGTAGGTGCGACAAATAACTTCTGCTACATCATCCTTGTAGTATAACATACATCCATTGATACAACAATCAATTTTTGTAGCAGTGAGACCCAGCTTGGATACTAATTTCTTTGTTCGGTACAAGCCTGAGGGAATTAAATTGCCCGCTAGATTGGTTTCTTTCATAAGACCAATAAAATTATTAAAATAATCACTAGGAATATTATACTCAGTTTTAATACTTAGCATCCTCACTGCAATGGATAATTCTGAATGTGTACTGCAACCATTCCAAATTGGCTTTTGAGCTGAATGTAATAACTAAAAGAATTTTTGTGTTTCTGTATTTGGTGGCTCTTCCACACTAGACCTTAAATTAGGACTTGCTACATCAAAAATAAGGTCTTTATAGGATCTACTCATTTGATCCTCATAAAATGTTTCATAAGCTATAGATGAACCGGCATGAGCATCTCTGTGTGGCTCGTACTCGCCATGTGATGTTCAAATCCAGTTGTTTGGAACAAATCCCCTATGATATAAATCAAGCTTCACATCATCGGGCTTCAGGAATGCTAGATTTTTATGTTTCGAACACGGACATCTAAACATTTTATCAAACTGAAAGGAAGGCAGTTGAGATGCAACTTGAATGAAAGTTTCAACTCCCTATATAAATTCAACTGTCAATCCTTTTCGACCCGACAATAATCTGTTATACATCCAATATCTCTCTTCTTGGATAGTCATTTGGACGTTGAAGCAAACGTCCCCCTACATAGTTATGAAAACATTTATGAGAACACATGTGCAAACGTGTTATACTTTAGGTGGATGAGTGGATATACTCATAGTATAATTTTCAATGTGTGTTCTAGATCTATGACATTCTTAAGCTTTTCTTAATGTATGATATTCTTAAGCTTTATTCACAGATCATAACTATCTTAACATTCTTATTTTACTATATGGGGAGAAGGCCACTCAGCTGAAGGGACATGGAGAAGGATGATTGGGAAGGCTATAATTGTAATTTCATTATATCTTGCTAAGTAAATTTAATGCACCCGAGTTTATTGCTAAAGTTGGAAAATGCCGCATTTTCAGTGTAGAGGAGGAGACTATATTAAGTTCAAGAATATGTCAATATAAACTATAATATTCAAACTCTGGTGAATATATACTATGATTTTTAGTGAAGGAAATCTAAAGGTGTTGATGTTGATGGAGACAATAAAATTGAGATAATCCCTCCCTTAAAAGAAGAGGAACTAAATGGCTTGAAGTTGATAGGTGATTAAAAATGGCCATGATAATCCCTCTTCTAGAACGAGGAGAGATTAAATGACCAATAGCCTATATGCAATTGAAGATTCTTTGAAAGGTATGCTTTTTTAGAGCTAGGGAAGCAAATTAAATGACTAGAACTTCATACCCGACAACTTAAGATTTGCTCTCTCCCTCTCTCTTTTTCCTATCTCTCCCTTTTTGCTCTCTCTCTTTTCTCCCTCTCTCTCACTCTCCCTCTCTCTTGCTCTCTCTAACACTTGCTTGCTCTCTTTCTCTCTCGATATCTCTCTCCCTTGTTCTACCTCTCTCTTTTTCTCTCTCTCTATCTATCTATCTCTCTTGTTCTCTCTCTCTCCCTCTCTCTCTCTCTTTTCTCTCTCCCTCTCTCTCTATCTCTTTTCTCTCTCTCAATCTCTCTCTTGCTATCTTGCTCTAATCCAAAGTCACAATCAACCCATTAGATCCATCATTACTAAATTTACAATTAATAAATAGAAATTTAGATCTACATAAACGATTACAAACCTAAATCATAAAATAAATTACAAACTCTTACAAACCTAAATCATGGAAATTTAAATCTAACCTAAAGACACAATCAATCATAAAATAAATTATAAATTCTTGCAAATGTCTAGTGAGAATAAATAATCACAGAAAACATTAAAGAATACCTTCAAATCCCGGTTTTTCTTTAACTCACACGAAAAATAGGGTAGCTGATGTGAGATCGACGGCGGTAAGATAGCAGACCTTGATCGTGCGATAAGCGGCCGGTGTGGGGTCAGCGGTCGGACTCGTTCGTCGGCGGTCGGAGAGCGGTCGTCGGCGACAAGACAGTGCGCACGATTGAGCAAGACGGGCGGAGGCGACAGCAGAGCTCGTCTGAAGAGAGAGAAGGAAAGATTAAAAATGAAATGCAAGGCTCGGGCCCGTTCATTTTAGGGCATTTACCGACGGTCATGACTGCTGGTAATTTCATCACTATTCAACAGCGGTATACGCCGCCGGTAAACCATCGGTACAATTGAAGACCGGCGGTCTAACCAGCGGTTACAAGACCGTCGCTAATTCTGGCGGTCTAACGTTACGAACCCCCTGGGTACACCGCCGGTACTAGCCGCCAATAAGCAGCATTTTTCCTGTAGTGATTTTCATTATCTCAATGTCTAAATAGACTCATGTTTTGATAATTTCTTTTTATTATCTGTGTTATATCACTTCTTAAGTTCTATGAATTTTTATGATTGGACAAATATCTTAATTTTATTTGCATTCTTTATTTTAATTACTTTTAAGATTAAATTATAACATGAATTTTATACTTCTACTTACATTTCAAATCTCCTTTTTCTTCTTCACTTTTTGCTGTTATCAAAAAGGGGGAGAAATTGTTTGTTTATTTTGTTTTTGATTTGTTTTTTATAGTCTTGATAGTCCTTTTATGTTTGTCATTATTGTAGTTGTGTGTTTTGTATGTTTCTTCGTTTTGTATAAAATTTTTTGAATTTTTTTTTTTTTAATTTATGCCTCCTTATATTTCATGTATTCATCAATTTAGGGGGAGTTTAGGAGATTCTTATAATTTGAAATTCTACAAACAATAATTATTTTGCCATCATCAAAATGGGAGAGATTATTAAGAAAATTGTTATTAGCATGTTTTACATTCTAGCAACTTATATTGTTTTTGATGATTTCAAATATTTTTTTATGTGTAGATATCTCCTAACACATTTTAGAAGAATTATTTTTGCTCTTGATGTACTAACATTTCAGGAAAATCAAACTCCAAACCATGAAGACTTCAAATCAGTTTCAGTATACAATCCTTTGTAAATTGAAGCTTTAAATTGTTCTTTAAATTGAGAGAGAATGATTGTAATTAAGTGAATAAAAACATACACACACATAAGAAGATTTTACAAAAGTTGCACTGATCGTACAAGACGACCTAGTTCGTACAGGACGATCAGATCAGTTATCTCCTCAAATGAATAATGGAATGACAAGGAATCAATAAAATTTTTCTAAGTCCTAATCTCCAGGACGAAATTATTTTCGTCCTAGGATGATTTGGGCTCTATAAAAATTTTGTCCATACTAAATCTATAATCGTCCCAGGACGAGTTGTCCTCTGTAAAAATTTCACCCAGACAAAATCTATAATCGTACCGGGACGAGTTGTCCTCTGTACAAATTTCGTCCAAACAAAAATTCTGATCATCCCGGGACGAAGTGAATCAACACTTCACATTCTGGCGGCGATATGCCCTTTTTGGGAACCGACCTATGGAATAACTGATCGTCCAGACAAACTTAGTTTGTACAGGACGATAATCGTGTATGAATATAATTTGTACCAATATGCATTATGATTATTTCCGACACTTTAAGTAAAATCGTCCAGGATGAACCACGATCGTATGTGACGATCCATTTCGTGTTAACTTTAAAATTCTGTATTTTTGGACCATTTTTCTTGTCTCTCTTATATAAGGTCCAAATTTTACTACCACCAAATCTTTTTGCTCATTGATCTTCATGCCTATTAAAAGAAGAGTCAAGGAGAGAGTGAGAGAGAATATTTAAAGAAGGATTTCTACCACTAGAGCGTGAAGGCTTTGCTTGGTGTTCAATTGTAAGATTTCCTACTTGTGATTTGAGATTACTTCACTCTTTTTCTTTCTTCCTTATAAATTTCTTCTGAGAAGATCTGTCAAGGAGATCAGGTTCTCTGCCCACACTAGGAGAGTGTGAAAGGACGAAGGATTCTCTGCCCACACTAGGAGAGTTGGAAAGGATGAAGGGTACTCTACCCACACTAGGAGAGTGTGAAAGGACGAAGGGTTCTTTGCCAACAATGGGGATAGTGTAAAAGGATGATGGTTCTTTGCCAACATTGGGGATAGTGTGAAAGGACGATGGTTCTCTGCCAACACTGGGGATAGTGTAAAAGGACGACGGTTCTCTACCGCACCATGTAGTGGTGGAAAGAGTTTTTGTAAAGGCTTCTCCGCCTTGCTGTGGGTGCAAAAGGAGAGACACTATTGATATCAGTGCAATACTCAGAGGGTGCCTCTGGGGAGTGGATGTAGGTCTGGTTTAGACCGAACCACTATAAATCTTGCGTCATTTATTTTACTGCTTTTTATTTTCTGCATTTTTCTGTTTTAAAAATTGTGGTTGAAAAACTTTTTATAAAAATTCATTAAAGTTTATTTTCATTTCAACTCATTTAAAAGAGGGATAATTTTTTTTAAATACTACCAATTCACCCCCCTGTTGGTAGCCTTTGGACATTAACTTAGGTTTAAAAACCTATTCACTAGACTCAACATCTTGGTTCCTTTTTATTGAGGGTTGAGTTATCTTTGGGGTGGAGGATCCTTCTCCTCTTAGTTTTACTTTATGGAAACTCTCTGGTGTAACTTACTAGAGGTGTTTAGTCCATCTTGCTATTTGGATAGATATCTAGACTATTGTTTTTCTTCCTTCGGCTGATTTTTTTCCCTTCTCTGGGGTTACTTGTGTTGTATCTATCATGTTATTCATACTTGGTATTTCTTTGTTTGGTTGTTTGTTATCAATTGCTAGCATCTATCAGTGTCTTCCAGTTTAGCTGATTTCTTGGTGGATTTAGACTTGAGCTATGATTTCATACGTGATAATAATGATGGGTTTTCCCAATGTTTCTCTCCTACCTTCAATTTTTGGATTGTTGGGGGTTAACGTGAGGCTTTGGCTGGGTTTTCTTCTTATGTTGGGGATGTTGTTGGTTTGGTTATTGCTTGCATGTGGTTGTTTGTCCCTTGGATTCTACTGTGCCTTATGTTTATCTGGTTTTGGTGGGCTGGAGTGGATATTATTGTTGGCATTCTGAAAAATTTATAATATTTCTCTCGGGGCTTAATGGTTTGCTGGATTGGTTGTTTAAAGGTGTTTTTGGGTGACTCTTAAGGTAGGATTGAGTGACTTGTGGATTTTCCTAATGAGGCTTTTTATATTAATTGTATTCTGAGATCTTTATGTCTTAATTTCCGGATTAGCTTATTTTGGAGAAAATTTTGCTTCTTCTCCTTTTTTGCTGACTTATACTTAAACTATTTTTATTGTTTAACCTTCATTTCTTGGTGGTATAGCTTCGCTTTTTGCAACAGCTTTGCTCTCTAGGTGGAGCTGCTTTTGGAGGACTTTAAGTTTTTTTGTAGAAAGATTGGGCTTTATTTCATTATTATTATCTTTAATTTTTTGATGCTTGTCTATAGCGTCATTATAATTTTACTTGGGTGCCCAGTATTTTGATTAGTGGAGACAATTAGCTCATAGGTTTTCTTTTGCTTTGTTTTGTAGCTCGTAAGAGCAGTAGTGAGCTGATGGTCTCTTATAAGAACTTTGTAATCATTTTTTATTATTAACACGTAGGCCCTTTTATGATTTTTAATTAAAAAAATTGTTTATTGGATTTTTTTTAGTTATAACCCACTTAGGGGCCTACGCGTTAATATAGAAAAAGCAATTACAAATTCCTTATAGGAGATCATCAGCTCACTAATGCTCTTACGAGCTACAAAAAAAATCAAAATAAAACCTACGAGCCAATATTCTCCTCTAAGCAAAAATACAAAACACCCTAGTAACATTCTAATGTGGAGATGGAATAAAGCTCAATCTTTCTATAAAAATTCTTGAAAGGAGCCAAAGGCAACTTAACTTCACCTGTAGAGAGTAATAAAAAGGAAGGCTACACCAATAAAGAAGATATGTTAAACAATAACCGTAAAATAAATGACAGGATACAGAAATAAGGTGCAAAAACAACTCCAAAAAAAAAAAAAAAAAAACAATCTTGGAAATAAGACTTCAAGAGACCTAACGAGCTCAAACTTGAAGAGAACTTTTTATTGTCAAGATCAAATCAAGGATAATTTTGTAAGAGTTTGAAAGTATTCTTTATTTTAATCCATTTCTAATGATTTATTAGTTTTAAAATGAACACCGTGTTTGGTGTTTATGTAATTAATATTAATTTTTAAAGTTTAAATTAACCATGTAATTTTTGTTGGTATTTTTGTAATTAATTAGATTTTTTTATATTAAAATTGACCATTAATTATTTGAGTTCAATACTTCTTACTCCATGTAATTATAATTTTGAATTTTTTTTATGATTTTTGAAAGATTTAAGGTTTACTTTTTTATTTTTTATTTTGTTAAAACCCTCGAAGAGGCGTACATGTTAATTAAAAAAGAAATTACTAGGTCCTTAAGAGGGGCCTTCAGCTCATTGCTTGTCATAAGAGCTACAAAGCAAGTAAAAGAAAACTTACATGCCAAATGTCCCCTCCAAGAAAAATTATAGAATATCCGAGTAATAGTATAGGGCGTCTTTGAGGCAGCACCAAAAAAAGAAAGATCCAAAAGGACGCATTAAGCAGAATATTTCTTAAAAAAAAAAGGTTAACTTGTAACCCAAAATAGCAAGCATCTTCACTTACATAGAATAGAGGTTGCAATACCGAGTAGTAACACTAGGAATAACATAACAATATGATAGAAAGTGGGATAAATTGAAAATGTTATAACATGCATAATTAAAAAAAAAAAAAACTAGAGAGTAGATGAATAAGATAATTTGAAAATGTTAAAGAAATAGTGTCCTTGCACCACCTATAGATTAGGGAATTAGCAACAACAAAAATACATAAAAATAGTGATATTATAACTAGTGATAAAATATATAAACATGACAATGTCACTACAAAAACATAAGAACCTGGAGAAGGACTTGCACATGTTGTACGAAGAACATAGAATTAAAGTATCCCAGAACACAACTAAAATAAAGTAAACACCTAGGGAGGTCAACAACCACACTGAACAGTAGACGGACACAATCACCCCTGACATAAATGATAACCTGATAAACCATCAGGCCAATTACAACACAACAAAAGAGGCCCAAGATACATAGAAAAAAATAAAGAAGAAATAACTCAAGGGATAGCCTCAATCTAAAAAGAGGACCAAAAATGCAAACTAGGAGATGTAGCCCCACCAACAATAGCATTGATTATGAAGAACCAACAAGGAAAATAGCCATAACAACGAACTTAAGTTATAAAACAAGTTACAAAAATTATACAGCAAGAAAAACCCATAATAATTGGAAGGAAGCTAAAAACATTATTAGCAATATAGTAACACAATAGTAGAAAATCCCAAGTAAACCAAAAAGAAAAAATCTTGTCAAAGCTAGAGAAGAAGACAACCATCCCTTAGAAATAGAACAGAGCTTCACACAAATGCCCAGAGATAAAGCGATGTACAAAAAATAAGGGTTAAAATACTCCTAGTTTTATAACTCCAGAAACCACTCTTAACATAAAGCAAAATAAAGCAACATAAAAATTGAGGAGAAAAAGGGCCAATAAAGCTCTAAAATGTAGTATCTGTATTTCCAACAAGAAAAAAAACCCAATTGCTACTCAACTCTAATCCCATACCCACCCAGGCTTACACTTGAAAAAATCTAATGGAATAGATTAAGGAACAATATAAGATAGAAATCATAAAAAACACAAAACCTCAATTCCACCCCCAACCTAAAGGAAAGAGCAATATATAATGATAAGCCAAGCACTCATCTTCCAACAAGAAACCATAAAATGCCACCGAGATAAAGTTGGTGTATAAAGGAAATATCACAATAAGACTGCCATTGCTAAAATGCCATAAAAGATAATAGACCCTGCAAAATAGAGTCCACATTAAACCACAACAATATATATGTAGAAGTTCCACCTAAGGAATAGATGAGCTGCACCTAAGGATTAAATAATAATAATAATTATTACAATCATATCTTAAAATAGGCCAAACATATTAGTTGGGAAAAAGGAGGATAGAATGAAACTAATCAAGAAGAGAACAAAAGCACAATAACTCAGAGAAGACTTACACATACAAGCTAACAAAACTCGAGCAACGCCAAATAAAAAAACAAATTAAGACAAAATTATCATTAAAACAATAATTTTTTATGGGGAAATGGCCAACCAAAAAATACAAACACAGAGACCCTTGAAACAAACAAAAAAATAATAATCCAATCGAACTATGGCCCCTAAGTGGAAGTTCATGTAGGTTGTTAAACATATTAGAACTTTTCCAAGGCTAACAAAGAGGAGGGGCTGGGGGCGAATTAGTTATTTATTTTTTTTTTGAATTTTAGAAAACCTTTTTGAATTATGAAAAATAAAATCTCTAAATCTGAAATATGTAGTTGTCTATAGAAATGATTTTCGTAGATATTTTTAACCAACAAAATTTAAAAGTAATTAAATATAAATTATCAGAAAAATAAAGTTAATAGAAGAACACAAAATTTTATCGTGCTTTGGTCAAACAAGACCTACATCTACTCCTTAGAGATTCCTTCTCCAAGTATTACACTTAATACAAGTGACTCTCCTTTTTCCCCCAGAGCAAGGAGGAGAAACCTTTACTAACTCTCATCCACCAAATTTGTGCGATAGAGAATCATCACCTTTTACACTTTTTAAGTGATGGAAGCGTGCCTTCTCATCTTTATTCACCTCCTGGTGAAGGCAGAGTAACTTGACATCCCTTTTAACCCTCCTGATGAAGGCAAAGTAATTTGAAGTCCTTTTTCACCCTCCTGGTGAAGGCATATTACCTTGATCCAATGTTTAGATTCTTCTCTTGAAAGCCTCCAAAGAAGATGAGTAGAAACTTCAAAAAGACAAATAGATCCTGACTTTGGGCAACCTTATTAATCCCTCGTAATTTTTCTTTACTAGATCTCTAAATCTTTACGTTAAAAATTCTATCCTAAACTCACTCTCTATGGTTGCACTAAAAATAAATTTGCAGTAAAATGATTATGTGATAATTTTTAGGAGTTTTATATAGAAAACTAATAAAAAACCTTAAAAAAATGAATAATTAAAGTTAACCAACTTATGATTGTAATGTATAATCATAGATCGTATGTACAAATGGTTAAAAAATATGGCATCATCTAATACAAAGTGAGATAAACATGGTTTTGTACACTATTAGTCATTTGTACAAATTTATATCATATTATACTAATAGTATAAAACAAATGTATTTGTATGGTATGATCTTATACAAACCAAATTTCATACACTGTTAGTCGTCTATATGACCTTACAACATATTATACGAATAGTTCAAAAATGAATGTATTTGTATGGTACATAGTAAGAATGGAATTTCATACAAGATCAGTCATCTATACGACCTTTATATAGAAAACACATAAAAAAAAATCCAAAAACTAAAGAATTTAAGTGAACTGACTTACAATCATAGATTATGTGGTACGAATAGTTCAAAAATTTAGTGCTTCATCACTTTAAAACTATACTTCGAGGGTCTTTTTAAATTATATTTTATTAGCAAACATAAATAAAAAGATGAGTTAGGGTTTAATTTTTAAGTGACTTAATGAGCTTAAACTTATAGAGAACTTTTTATTATCAAGAGCTAATCATTGATAGTTTTCTAAGAGTTTGAAAGTATTCATTATTTTTTTAAATTTCTAATGATTTATTAGTTTTTAAATGAACATATGGTTTGGGGTTTATATTATTAATTTTATTTTTTAAAGTTCAAATTATCCACGTAATTTTTGTTGTTTTTTATGAAATTAATTTTATTATTGTAAGTTTAAATTGACCATTAATTATTGGAGTTTAATACTTATTTTTCCATGTAATTTTTTTTTAAATTTTTTTTATGTTTTTTGAAAGTTTCAAGGTTAATTTTTTTTTTTTGTTAAAACCCTTGGAGGGGACTATACATTAAAAAGGAAATTAGAAGGTCCTTAAATGAGACCTTCAGCTCACTCCTACTTAGAAGAGATACAAAATAGGTAATTAGAAAACTTACATGCCAAAAGTCCCCACTAAGCAAAGTTATAGAATATCTGAGCCAAAAGGGCTAGAGGTAACACCCAAAAAAGAAAGATCCAAAAAGACACATTAAGCATAATCTTTCTACAAAAAAGTTTAACATGTATCCCAAAGAAGAAAGCATCTTCGCTTGCGTAGAATAAATGATACAATACTAAGTAGTAATGCAAGGAATAGCATAACAATAAGATAGAAAGTAGGATAAATAGAAAATTTTATAATATGTATAATTAAAAAAAAAACTAGAGAGTAGATGAAAAAGTTAAATGTAATAGATATTAAAGCAATAGTGTCCTTGCACCACCTGTAGATGAGGGAATTAGGAAAAAAAAAACATAAGCATAGTGATATCATAATAAGTGATAAATGAAAGTATGAGATGCGCCAGGGGGGGGTGAATTGTAAATTTTTTTGTAATAAAGAAAAAATCCTAAATAGGAGTTCTAATTTTTTCATCTTTAATTTTTAAATAAAACATAACTTGATGTAGAAGAGAACAATTAAAATATGATTACAACAATAGATGGTGAAATTTAAATTTACACAAGAAAGATCTAGAATAGAGTTTTCACCAAGCAGTTATAGCGTATGTATGATGCAAAATATAAGTAAAGTGTAGTGAATGGAAAAATCACACAAAAAGATTTATAGCTGTTCTATCACTTAACCTATGTCCACTCCCCGGAGTTCTCCACTCCGGAATTTCACTACTCAAAAGTAATTCTCCTTTTGCTCCCACAAAAAGGCAGAGAAGCCTTTATAAAACCTTACTTTTTCCTTCCCCGGTGTGGAAGAGCACCAAATGCTATGTCACCCTCTCGGTGATGGCAATGAACCTTCTCATTTTTCTCCCTTCTGGAGAAGGTAGAGTACCTTTGAGGACACATACCATGAAGGATCTCCTCCTTTGAAAGCTTTCTATAAGATTTTCTTGGGCCATAGGAGAAGCAAGTGTGCAATAGGTTTGGAGCAACCGTGTGATCCCCTCACACTCCATCTCCCTCACAAACTCACCTTCTCCTTCCTCTCACAAAACAAAAATCTCATCAAGTAGCTCCCTCTCAAAAAGTCCCCTTCTTATCACGTTCCTCTCTCTTTTTTTTTTCTCAAAAGACAAAAGTATCATATATAAAATAGACTCTAAGAAACCCTAAATATTCAATTTATCCATTTCTGTTAGTACAATATGATCCAAGATTGTATAGTACGATCATTTCAAAATAGCTTTTGTCTAGGTACGAAGGAGTATGGATGGGCAATTTTTCTGAACAATATTAAAAAATTAACTCATTTGAGTTCATGCAAAGTGATTCATAGTCATGTACTAAAATATTCAACCTAGATTACTTTACCAAAGTTTTCCCTTCATACGTTATGCAAATTCTTTCCCAGATTTCATTTCCAGTTTTGCAAGTACATATAATCCTCAGATTTCTATGTACAAAAAAAAAATTGTTTAAATATTTGGCATTTAACTTTGCTATTTATTTATCATCTAATGTTCAATCAGTGAATTATGTTTCAATCCTAATGTCATCAACAAGTCTAGTTGGTCTAGTGTAACCTTCATGCATTAATATGCATATGCGATAGTCAAGTGATGGCAGAAAAGTAAACATACGAGTCATCCATAAATCAAAGGGAATGTTATAAAATAAAGTTGGACTAGTGATTAAATATCCTCTCAACAAGTCTAATTTCACAAATAATTTTTCAACCAAAAAAAATTAAAAGTAGTAAAGTAAAAATTGCGAGAAAAATAAAATTAATAGAATAACACCAAATTTTATAGTGGTTTGATTGAACTAGACCAACATCCATAAAAGTTTGTGTAGGTTTTAAGTCCTTATAGATCTTTTTCAAGGCTAATTAAGAGGGGGGGGGGGGGGGGGTGAATTGGTTACAAAAACAAATTCTTGGATTTTGAAAAATTCATATTTTAAATATTTTTTTAGAAGATAAAAAAATTAATATTAAAATATTTTATTTATTATAAAAATGACTTTCACATATAATCATTCAACCACAAATATAAAGATCAGTGAAATAAAATATAGAAAAAAATAAAGTAACAGAAGAACACCAAATTTTATAGTGGTTCAGTCCAATAAGACTTACGTCTACTCCCTGGAGAATCCTTCTCTAGGTATTGCACTAATCAAAAGTGACACTTCTATTGCCCCCACAACAAGGCAGAGAATCCATTAAAAACTCTCTTCCACCAACCTAGTACAATAGAGAACCATCTCCCTTTACACTTTCCATGTAATGGCAGTGAACCTTCTCATTCTTTTTTACCCACTTGGTGAAGGCAGAGTACCTACACATCCTTTTCACCCAACTGCTGAAAGCAGAGAATCATCACATGGTTTTTCACCCTCCTGGTGAAGTCAGAGGACCAAGGGTCCTTTTTTACCCTCATGGTAAAGTTATAGATCCATCATGCCTTTTTCACCCTCCTAATGAAGGTACAGGACCTTTATCCAATCTTGATGATCTTCTCTCTAGATACTCCAAAGAATTTGGTTGGAATTTAGAAGAAGAAAAAGAGATCCTCACTTTGGGCAACCTTATGAAACCCTCACAACTCCCTTTCACTAGATCTCTCACTCTCCAATCTCAAAATCACTCTCAAATACACTCCCAAAAGTCACTCTCAATAGAAAATTCAAAACATAGGATAAGGACGACAATTTTGGTAAACTATTTATAAAAAGCACAACAAAACTATCCAAAAATTGAATTTTTTTCAAGAGAACCATCCACGGCTTATTTTGTATGATCATAGATCATATGGTACAAACAATTCAAAAATCATGGCTTCATTTAGTTTAAACTGGGAAGAACTTAGTTTCAAACATAATGGGTCGTCTCTATGAATTTATATCATACAATATGAATAGTTCAAACATGAAAAAAATTGTTTGGTACGATCAGGTACGAACCTAATTTTGTACACTATCAATCATCTATACGATTTGACATGATATATTATGAACAGTTCAAAATAGATGTCCATCTTTTGGTATGAACAAACTAAATTTTGTACACTATCAGTGATCTATATGACTTGGCATCTCATACAGTACAAATAATTAAAAAATGAATAAGTTTGTAAGGTACAATCTAGTATGAACCAAAATTCATACATTATCAGTCATCTGTACGAATTAATGTTGTATTGTATAAACAATTCAAAAATGAATAAGTTTGTCTCGTATGATCTAGTATGAACAAAATTTCATAAAATTTCAGTCGTCTGTATGATTGTATATCATACAGTATGATTAGCTAAGAAAATCAAGCCATGGTTTGAGTAACTAGATTTTAGAGGAAAACTAAGTCAAGTCATACAGTATGATTATATATCATACATTACAATTGGCTTTAAAAAAATTATCACTCTCCCCTCCATGTGTGTGCATGTTTATTCAATTACAATTATACTTGCTCAGACTCAAGAAATAAAAATAAAGATATACAGACTCTTTATATGAAATCCTATTCTACCTTGTCTTGAATTCTTCAGCAATCTAGAGTAATATATAATTTCCCTAAAATGTCAAAACTCATAGAAATAATAAATAATATTTAATATATTTTAGGAGATAAATAATAAAATCAATGACCGTAAAACCATAAAATAAATAACCGTATAATAAAATCAATGTTAAATAATAACCGTAAAATAAATGACAGGATACATAAATAAGGTGCAAAAATAACTCCAAAAAAAAAAAAACAATCTTGGAAATAAGACTTCAAGAGACCTAACGAGCTCAAACTTGAAGAGAACTTTTTATTGTCAAGATCAAATCAAGGATAATTTTCTAAGAGTTTGAAAGTATTCTTTATTTTAATCCATTTCTAATGATTTATTAGTTTTAAAATGAACACCGAGTTTGGTGTTTATGTAATTAATATTAATTTTTAAAGTTTAAATTAACCATGTAATTTTTGTTGGTATTTTTGTAATTAATTAGATTTTTTTATATTAAAATTGACCATTAATTATTTGAGTTCAATACTTCTTATTCCATGTAATTATAATTTTGAATTTTTTTTAAAGATTTTTGAAAGATTTAAGGTTTAATTTTTTATTTTTTTTGTTAATTTCATTAGTAATTATTTGCTGAAGCCATCATTGTCGTCATCAAATTTTAAATCAAATAATCGATCCAAATCCTTGAAACAATCAACTCAAATTTTTTTTTTGTCAATTTTCATGTTTGATTATCTCTCAAATAACAAACCTTTTCAAATTGAAAACTCAAATCTTTAACTTCAACTCTGGATCTAGTTGATCGTTTTGGTCAACACCAATACGCATGATAAACTTTGGCAAGTTTATCATGCCTATTGGGGTCCATTTGTTGACCTCATTCTTCGAGGTCAATTTCCCTGATATTGACTCTAGCACCTAGGTCTTCGTAGCCTAGTGTAGACATCGCCCATAGGATTTCCCTTAGGTGGACGCCCACTGACATAGCATCGACTCGAACCTATCACTCAATTCAAATCAAAATCAATTTAATCTAATTTCAATTCAACTCCAAAATGTAATCAAATCAAGCTTGATTTACGGTTCATCGATGTCGATCGACTCAATCTATTTTATTTTCGATCAAATTAATACATCATTGGGCTCAAATTAATTCATCAATCGAATCAGAATCAAAATCAAATTCGCCTCGACTCGTTCAAATTCAAATCATTATAATTGAGATAAAATTAGTTTTTGAATTTTTTTTTATTTTTAAATTAACTCAAAATACGTATTTTAAATTATCAATTATTTTTAAATTAATACCTAAATCATTCTTAAACTTTTGAATTACAAATCAACTTTTGATTTCATCTTTAAATTTTGATTGATCTGAACCATTTGATTTGAAGTGGAATAGAAATAAGTGTAAGATTTAGATGCAATTAGAGCCGGTTTGAACAAAGACCCACGATCCCTCTCCCTCATATTTCTGTAAAACTGCTTTTCTATTCGCAGAGAACGAACCTCCTCCATTCAGTACTCTCTCAAGTTCACAAACTAATCCTCTCTTCCGCTCATACGCACAGAAAAACTGCCTCGTTCTCTCTAGCCCGTCGCTCCTTATCTCCCTTGGATTCGCACGAAGCCTCCCGTAACCTCTCACACACGAAACCTCCTCTCCCTAAGCAAGAACCGAAGGTTTCCAGGATTGGAACTCCAGCCTGTTTTCTCTCTCCCAGTTTGTAACCAGCTCTATCCTCTCTCAGTTCGCAAAGAACTCCAAAAAACTGAAACCCCAACTGCTACGTTTTCTCTCGGATTCGCAGTCCTCCTGGCCGGATACTACTCCGAGTTCACGAAAAGCAGCCTCTCCGACCCTCCCTTTGCTCCGTGCGACTCCAAGGCCAGCTGCATAACTCCCTCTCGATCTCCCTATTTCATTCGCACAAGCCCGCCACCATCACCATCTCTCTCTGTTCGGAAGAAAAGCCGTAGGAAGTCCATTCCCTCTCAGTTCGTAAGCCCCAGTTCGGAAATTCGCAAGGTTCGTCATGTAAAACTCTTAAAAAGCTGATTTTTTTTAGTGCAGTTCGTCTGTACGAACTGGATTTAGTACTGGATGAACTGAAGAAATTTGTGAAGAAATCTGTCATTTTCATCTGTACGAACCTGGAGCGTCGGGACGATCCGTCTGTATGAAATCTGTCCAGAGAGCAGGTCGCCCGGGACGAATTTTAATTTCGTCTGTACGAAATTTGTTCAGAGAGCACATCGTACCAGGACGAATTTTGGATCGTCCGGGACGATCAATGTTAATAAATATCCGATTGAGATATTTTTATTCATTTCGAAGAGAGAGAAATAGAAATCAGGAGAGAGAAAGAGAAGGGAAGAGAAGGAGAAGCTTGGTTTTGGAGCTCGCGGAGCGCTTTTCGTTCGACGGCGTAGTTAGAAGATTTATTTATCTCGCAGTAAGGAATCCGAATCCTATTTCTGTGTTCGAAGATTTTGTGTTTTGATCGAGTTGTGCATTGTTTTGTGTTTTTGTAGTCGAATTTTTGACCTGATTTTGATTTGGCACAACTTTCACCGCATAACTTTTGGTTTGTTGTAGATGTGATTATTCTGTACATTTTAAGTATTTTCTGGAAGATTTCGTCTGGTCCGTTTTGATTCTGCGGAGTTTTATTTTGACTGCAAATTATTATGATATATGAATTGGTTTGTGCAGTAGAAGATTAGTTTTAAAATGTTGCTATGCACGTTCTGTATTAATTTGGTGATCTGTAATTTCTGGAGATTTTTGTGTAAATTCCGTAGATTGTCGTTGCTCTGCCCGATTTTCGTATAATTTCTAATTTGTTCGAGATTGATAGATTGAGTTGATATGCATTTGAATGTTGATGTGATTGCTTTATATTGTCTTTGAATTGACTATTGTATTGATTATTGCATTGACTATTGAATTGACTATTGAATACTGAAAGACAAGTGAAGCTTGGTTGAACATTGGTAGAAGATAGAATTGACCTATACAGGATGGTGGGTTGACGGGCTTTCCTTTAAATATCGACTATGGATCTATAGATGGGAGTTATAAGGAGTTTATATGCCGACGGGTAGCCGATGGGCACATAGAAGAGTGACGACTCTTATTGATAGACCAATGTACGGATATCTACAACAGCAATATGGATTCTACAACAGCAACATAGCCAGTTGAACTTGTTCAGTAAGACTATTGATATAGATTGTATGGATTTGTATGCGTACGGATTTGATTTATTGATATTGATATGGATTTATAGATTTATTGATATCGTATGGATTTCAACGACGGATTTATTGTGATTGCATTGATTCATTGCTATTGATTGTATCGACTTGACTATGGATTATGGACTATGGATTATGGACTATGGATTGTATTGATTCATAGACACTGGCACTGATATTGATATGGATTCTGTGTATTGATTCATAGATATTGACACCGACATTGATATAGATTGTATCGACTGATAGATACCGACATCGACATCATTATGGATATGGTATGGACATATGGATATTATTGATACGACAGATTCTGATATGCTATTGATACACTGATTCATCGTGCCGATTATTGATTGATTGAATGGATTGATTGATTAAATGGATTGTTGCCGTATAGATTTGATTTATCGCTTAATATATTTCTTTATTGAATTGATTGTATTGATTTCAATTGACCTGACGATTTCATTGTATGGATTTGATTTCGATTGCTCTGTCGATATGTTGATTTGATCGTTCTATGGATTCCCTGCTGATTGATATAATGGACTGGAAAGTGCTCTATTGATTGAGATGATTCATCTTACGTAGTCCTTATGGAATTGTTCTTACTGATGTATTGACATTGAATATCGTATATTGACATCGAGTAAATTGTATTGAATAATTGACTGACTGATTTGTAAGAGTAAGTTCTGATACGAGTCTCTTATTGAATTGATTTGATGCTATGGATTGCTATTGACTGAAATAGATATTCAATTGATTGGATGGATATTATAGATACAATGGAATGACTAGACGACACGACTGATTGAACTGATAGTATTGATTGATAGACACTGCTACAATGGATAGATATTGACTGAAAGCACTTACTTATTTGATCGCTGTGACGTATTGATTTATTGAATCTTTTGCCGTCGTATTGACTATTGATTATTGATTGATTCGATTTGATTTGATTTATGTATTTGCATAGATTCATTGATCATAGTCTTTTGACTTGCTTTGACTTGACTTGATTGACCTGCATATCGTTTCAATCATGCTTTGATTTCAGTTGTAGGCTTTGGTGACCTGCTGGGCTAGTTAGCTCATTATATGTGGTTAACAATTTCAGGTCCGAGCAAGGGAGCAGGAATGGAGATTGATCGAGACTGTCGACGAATCCTTTCACTATGGATGCCTGGGGCGTCACACGTCGCTCCTCCCTGTACTGCAAGAACCGGACTTCCTCCTCCCCATCTCCGGCTCTCTGCCCATACGAAGCCCAGATCTCTCCGACTCCCTCTCCAATTCGCACGAGAAGGCTCCAGGCTCCCGCCCTTCTCTCACGTAAACAGCCCAAAGCCGAAACTCAACCTAGCCCCATTCACAAGGATTGGCCGCATTTCCTTCTCATGGATCTCCGACGCCGATCAATAGTCCTAACCGAAGGAACTTTCTTTTTCTTTGTCCTAGATAGTGTCGGCACCTTCTTAACCTCAGGTAATCTCTTCTCCTTTCTCATGCTATCTAAGCTACATTCATACCCTCTCTTATTGTTTCTTAATGGAATGAAAAGAGAGAGGTGCCTTGATCATTTTGTTTAGAGGAAATTAGAGAAAGCGATTTTTATTTCTTGTTAACCCATGATAAGAGTTTGATCTGTATTTCCTTCCTTAAAATAAGTTTTTTTTTATGACTCAAATTTCTAATAGGATTTATTTAAACTTATGGGTCATCTCCTCTTGACTTAGAAGTTATTATTCTTGAGTGATTTTGAGCCGTTAGTTTTGATAGCAAGAAAATAATGAGAAATGAAATCCTAAACCCTTGTCGATAGTTTAGTCAATCCTTACAAAATCTAAGAAGATTTCTTAAACTCATTTTCTTAAGTTTCACTAATGTTAATTCCCACGTCTTTCCCTTCAATATGATCTTGACAGTGAAATGAAATAAATTATTATGGTTTCTCTATATTACATAGTTACTACTCTCATCTCAATGTGATTAAGTGGCTTTGTATGAATAGCTATATACATGTGTTCTTGAGGCTTACATATGTTGTTGTTGTAGTATCCAATCATATTTAATTTGTTATATTCCATTTTCTTTAATTTTGGAGAAGAGTAATTTGTATCGAATCTTCCTTCCTTAATTACATTTGGAGAAATTATGAATTGGAATAGTGATCGTATATGAGTTTGTGCATGCAAAGACAAGATTATGAGTTTTGAGTTAAAAGTTTCCTTTGAGTATTTGATGGTATAGGGTGTAAAGGTTGGAAGTCTGTTGAAAAATGTTTGTCTTATGGATCCAATGCGTTGTAATTTATGTTGTTGGAATAGTTTCTTGAAATATGAAATAGAGAGTAACAACTTGAGGCATTTTGTCAATGTTGAAAGAGAAAAGGTGAAATGTGCATATAATTCAAAAATGTGATTCGTACATTTCTTTGGAAAGTGAAATGTGTAAAGGAAAGTGAAGTACATGATTTTTTGAGAATGGTGTATGTTGGAATGCTAAGAATGGTGAAAATGTGTCTGTGTTCAAACTGAAGATAGAAAGCAGATTGAAAAAAATTGCTTGAGTGTGATTTTGGAAGATAAGAATTGTATGTATTGAAAGTGGCAAGTGAGTGGGTTTTGGAGAAGAAAATAAAGCGAAGTTCTAAATTGTTGGAAATAAATTATTTGGGTGAAATTGTTAAAAAATAAAAATTCTATTTCTCTCTACCTCTCTCTTTCCCATTTTACTTTCCCTTTCTTATACATCGAGATGAATGTTAAAAAGGTACACAATATGAGTTTAAAAGTGGAATGTTCAAAAAGAAATTAACAAAGCCAGTGTTCAAGCCCGAAGAAAGGTACGTCTTTATTTTCAGTAAAATTTCATTCATTTTTATTATCATTTATTAAATGAACTTTCTAATCTCTATTTTCATTGTTTCTTTGGTTTATTTGCATAATCTGCGAGGAATGGTACCGGTCGAGGGAACAAAAGAACAATGAGCTAACGACGTCAGTCGCCTCTATCCAACCGGGTAGAGGTGCTACGGGCGGAACCACTGGGTCGTAGCCCCCGGTGACTGAGTATTCTAAAACTTAGAAAACCTTTAGGGGCCCCTTGATGTGGTGTGCGTAAACCTTTCCCTTTTAGGTCCCTGTATTAACTTCAATTTAATTAGGATTACTTTTTGCTCTTAGATCCCTAAACCCCTTTACATGTACGAAATGTCCTAAGGGTTAGTAATAACATATTTTTATCCCATACAACAGTAGTGACACTTAAGGACAAAAATTAAGGACCGGGTCTTAGAAAACTTAGACTTAGGATGCATGTACACTTTCGGGTAGAGACATATAACATAGAAAACTTAGTTACATTCATTTATTATTATTATTATTTTATTTTTTTATTTTATTTTAATTTATTTATTTAACAAATTAAATTTAATTAACTAAAAATTTTCTTTTAAATAATAATTGATTTAGGATGTATCAAAACCACACTTTCTAATACACACACTTAGAATTGTTTGTTATGACAACCGACTTTTGTTTTAGGTTAGGCCGGTGCTTATTTCCTTACTGCTGTGTGATGGGCTTTTTCTCGAGTTTTATTGCATGCTGGTTGTAAATTATTGGTGTGTTTGTTTACTTACTTTTACCGCACTCTGTGATGTGATTTGATTAACGATTAGATTACCCATAGGTTAGGAACGAGCTGGATTGTTAACAAGATTTCTTACAGGTGGCCACACTCGTACAAGGCAGAAAAAGGAGGCTAATTAATCAAAAATTTCATATAAATGCTACAGGTGCTTTAGCTGCTTAGCCCCCAAATGAAGAAGAGTGTGGCCAATTGTGGCTTAATAATTTAAATTCAATTGCATATATATAACTGCGTGGGATGATTTTTATTATAAATTACTTAGGATAACCCTGCAGGTGGACTAGATTTTTCTTTCCTTTCTGTGAAATGAAATGTAATGTAAATATAATATATCAAGAGTCAATAAATGTGAAAGTGATTTTTGAAAATGGGATATTACATCCAATTTAGAATCTAAAGAAAGGAGAATATACCTTAAAGGATTATTCTCTTTTATTTGGAAAGCCAAATTAGGATGATTCAATATTCAAATAGAAAAGAAAATATCCCTCTTAGGGATGAGTTTCTTTTCATTTGGATATCCAGAACCCGGCGGACCCGAGAAGCTCGTAGAAGAAGAATAGACAGAACGAGAAGATTGAAGAAAGAAGATGAAGAAATAAAGATTCAAGGAACAATATATCCCAGTTCAAAAATCACTTCCGTCATTCTTAGGATTAGAATCCGGGTTTGTTGTCAGTGGTGCTCGGCCACTTTACTTTTCTGCAAATTCTGGGTGTAATATGGACATTGGACATTGGATATTATAATTTTGAATAATTTAATTTTTTTATTTACATTGTTTGTGCAGTAGCTTTTTTAGGGCTCTTGCATGTCGTGTTTTGTTTTAGCCTGGATTTGAATCGGAGAGATTTTTTTATGATCTCCTTATGTGTGTGTATGTTTTTATTCACTCAATTACAATCACTCCCTTTCAATTTAATTACAGCAAACTTCAAATTTTACAAAGTATCTCATTCTGAATTTCATTTGAAGTCCTCGTAGTCTGGAGTTCATTTTTCTTGAAATGTTAGTACACACAAGAGCAAATACAAATTTTCTAAAATTCTTAGGAGATAACTACATATTTGAACAATAATATTTGGAATCATCAAAACTATATAAGTTGCAAAAATGTAAAGCATTCAAATAGCAACTATCTTAACAATTGGATATTATAATTTTGGATAATTTAATTTGTTTGTTTACATTATTTGTGCAGTAGCTTTTTTTAGGGCTCTTGCATGTCGTGTTTTGTTTTAGCCTGGATTCGAATCGGAAAGATTTTTTTTTGTAAGGGTACCATCAAAATTCTTTTACTTGAAATTATAATAAAATTTTTAGGCTCACATAGTAACTCTAACGATCTAAGAAGTAAGCTCAGGACCGCCGAGAGTCAGCATAAGCATATTAATACTTTCTCTTCCTTGTTAGGCACCTCCCCGCCTGCAGGTTATGGCAGACCACTTGACCTATGAGGGTGCAGTTCTGTCAAGGGGAAGTTGTGCAATCTCTAGGAAAAAACCTATTTTCTAAGCCTAATTTTAAAACTGCTTCATATTCATTTCATGCATTCGAGTCAATTAGCATGCATTGCATTAGATACAAACTAAAAAGAGTCTAAAATATTATTTGCATTTCTAGACATTTATCACCCTACATAAGTTGAGGGGCTAATTAGGAATTGTCTTAGATGTCAGCCCCCAATTCCTTAAAACTTAAGCAACGTCCCTACCCATCTTTCATAAAAGACTGGATACATGGTTTTAAAGCGCCTAGGTGGTTAGCTGGCTCCCCAATCCAGGCTGGGGTAAGTCCAGATTTGCATTTCATTAGTTAGGTTCGGGTCACTACTTTGTAGTACCCAAATTAGATTTAGGTTCTGAGGCAGATTCTTTTTAGATCTTAAGTCCTCACCCTCCAGGAATATAATCCCAAATTTCTAATAAAATGTCAATTTAAACATAAAATTTTCTCCTAAAATATAAAGCCTAACATAGGGTAGGCTGAGGTTGTCTCTGAGCTTCTCAGAATCCGACGCCTCCTACTTTTCTTTCTTTGACCCGCTAATAAATGTTCAACATTGATCTTTCTCCTTGAAAAATTCCTACTTATGTTTCCTTATCTTTTACTTTGTACTCAAAAGGGTATGAAATCACTGCATTAATTGAGAGTTTTCTTAGGAGCTTCTCTCCTAGGATGTAATTAACTATAGGAGCTTGCTCTTATAGGGATTTGAGAACCCCAGACTAAAATAAATCTTGTTTTATTCGTATAAAACAAGGGAAGAATCTTTGGGAACGTAGATATTTTTAAAACCTTGTTTCTAATTTTGAATAGACTTGTAGAATGTTATTATTATCTTTTCAGATAATATAATATTATACTTGTTATATTCAACTTTAGAAATAATGAATTTTATAAAACTCATTCTCGCTTTTGGATATCTTGAAGAATGTTATGTTCGTCTTTTAAGATGATATAATATTTTTCTTGTACTATCTAAATAAAAGAATGAATAAACTTTTTTTAAAAAACGTATTTCTATTTTTAAACATATTCTATAAAATTTCATGTTCATCTTTTGAGATGATATGTTATTCTTTGAACTATGTTTGATTATAGAAATATCAATTTTCAAAACCCTATTTTGATATTAAATCAATTATAGAATATTGTGTCGGCCTCTCGAGATCGTACTTTATTCTCAAAGCAGTATTCGATTACAAAATAGCAGAAATCAAAATCTGCGTGGTGACACAATTTTTCCCACCAAGGTTTTTCTGACGACTCTGCTGGGGATCAATCCTCTCTCCATCTTTAGCATTGATTTATACCCTTATATCGGTAGTATACTTGTGCTTGTCATAAGTTGTAACTACCTTTCTTCTGCCGGTTCTTTTATTCATTTCATTCTTGGATAATTTGGCCAGTATCTAAAAAAATTTAGAGGTCTTATTTTGGACCCCGTTAGAAAACTAACGGGAAGATCCTTTGTACAACCTTTTTGTAAAGAAATTTCCTGTGCTAATTCGAATGTTGCAGTTATATTTTTCTTGTAGCTCGATGTTTGACTTAGCACTGGGTCAAAAATCCCTTTGCCCAATCTTTAGTAATATGTATAGTTATTTCTTTTAGTAACCTAATGTATTAATTGGATTGGGTCCAAATAACTTTAAGTCTTGAAAAATTTAAACTTCTTCATGTCCTTGCCAACATGTTACAATTATATATTTTTGTAACTTGATATGTGGCTGGACAAATTTTAAGAAAATTTGAGCTTTTAAATCAAAGTTTTCTCCTTATCTAAACCAACATATTATAGTTATATATTTTATAGCTTAATATGTGTGATAGGATAGGCTCTAAAAGCTCAAACCTTTAAATCAAAAAATTTTGCTTGTCCTACTAACATATTATAGTTACATGTCTTTGTAGCTTGATATGTTTGCTAGGATAGGGTTCAGATATGATATATGCAAGATTTTCAAGATTAAAGTCAATTTAAATTGAGAAAAGTTTGAAGGTTCAAATATAAGTCAAGCTTATAAAAATAATTTTTGCTAGAGAAAATAGCAGGTTGATTTCTTTCAAAAAAAAAAAAATTCTCTATCTTCCTTAAATTGTAATTAAAACTTCATTGTGGTTGACTCCTCTAAACACTTAAAGAATAAGACCAATGGTTATCAATGCAAAAATGAAAAGTGTGTTCCCTCCCTCCCTCCACTTGGGTGGATTAACGCTTTAGATGAAGATATATCTAATCTCATTTTCTTTTGGAACATTAAAGCACAAAAGTTCAGCTGATTTAATTAGGTTCCTAGCAATCGTTGAATTAAATTTAAAATATATTTTCAAATCTTTCATTCAACCATATTATGATTTTTCTAATCCTAGGAATGTATAAATATTGGTTGATATATTGAGAGTTTGAAAATCATTCTAAATTCCCTCACATTTAAACCTTCTTTTAGGTTAAAGTTTAATATGCCTATAAATCCTATTTCCTAAGAGTACTGCATGGATACGACGATTTGTCCTCTGCCATGTGGTTTAACTCTGATAAAATGTGAATTTTAAGGCATGCGATGAAGATAAATAAACAATTTATATAAAAGCTTTTGTTCATCATCTGAGTTTTCTCTTATGATAATATTTTTAAATCAAATATTAGCTAAGTTTACTCTTAGTTTTATTACTCCATTTGAGAAGACTCATGAGCAATTCTTGTTAAGATTGATCATCTTAAATTCCTCTTTCAGTCAAAGACTCGGGATACTTCAAGATTCCTTATTAAGGCTAACCCATGATATAATAAACATTTCTTTGTCATGTGGCTTTTCCTTAAAATTAATTGCCACACATTGAATTGATACCGAATCAGGTGATTTTATAACATCTTTAATAATTTTCTTCTTCAGTAATGATAAAATTAAATTATCATATTATGGTTCATCCATTATGATATCAATATGTATCTTCTTTTTAGAATTTATGTCAAATTAAAATTGGAGGAAGTGGAAATTTTAATCATCTTCTTATCATTATACATCTCATAGGAATATTGTGAATTGATGAACTTATTTCATAATTATCTCAATCAAGTTATTTATTCATATTATAGGATTTGGTCCAATTTATAAATCCATCTTTCTTATATAAGAGGGTTAATTTTTCACTCTTATACTTGGAAGATGTTTTTACAACTGAATTAATCGTTTCAAGATTTAAATAAAGGAAGCCTTAAAAAAAATGAAGAAGGAAAAGAAAAGAAAAAGGAAACACATTCATTAAATGTGTAGCAAAAAAAAAAAGGGGGGCTTCCCTTTATAAATCTTGAATATCAAAAGGCCTATTCATCATTTAGTACTTTTTAACACTTGACTTTGAGAATTCAAAAATTTGGTTCATCATCAAGCATTGATGTTCTATTAGATGTAAAATATATATATCATATAAAAGATTTGGAAATGATGAATTTCTACTTCCAATTTGATTCTCTTTTAATATAATTTTTAATTCAAAAAGAAGAAAAATATGAAGAAGAAAACCCCAGTTTTGCTTGTAGGGAGCTTTGATCTGGGTTAACAAAATCTAAATCTTGAGACCTCTCTAGCTAGCAACTTGAGTAGGTCAGTTCATATCTTCAAATCTTTTTAAAGAAAAATCACATGAATGGTCAATCTAAATGGAATTATAATGGTGTTGGTTGTGCATTATTGGGTTTCACATATCTAACCTAATTAAAATGCATAATCAAACTATTATCCAAATATCTTCAACTCTCTTTTGAACATCTCCCAATTTGAATGAGATTCTAGACAGGGTCCTGATGCTTAATGACCTATAGTGATATTTATCACTTTTTTTAGATTCAAAATTTTGAAACTAAACTAAGGGACATCCCTTAGGTTATTCTGAAATGATAGTCTAATGTTCTCATTCATTATTGAGTATATATCATACAAATTTAAATCTCTCATTGACTGAACTAGGATGTTAGAACATGAGGGGTTCTATCCTTAGTGATGTCGATGATACCTTTGTTTGAATCTTTGTCAGACTTCAAAATAAAATCAAGCTACAATTTGACTAAGTCCATAATTGACTAATCTTGGATGTTAGAATTGGATGGATTCTATTCCCGATAAAGTCTATGATTACTTTGTCTAAAAGATATAGAATTCAATTCAAGGTATATATCTTCACTTTTTCATAAACTAGAATCGGATGTTAGAGTTTAAACAACTCTATTCCTGTTAGCATTGAAATTCAAAATATTTGAAACTACAATTTTATTTGAAAGAAAGTTGTTAAGTTTTGACTATTTGATTAAACTCGTGTTGGTCATATTCAAATTATTTAATTTAGAGGGAGTCAACCTATTCTTCGTTGAGTTTTTGAATCTTTTCCCATGTCTTTTTCATTGGGTTAAGATGATTAAAACTTAAATGACCAGTTTCCAATATTATAAAAAAAATTATTATAAAAAAAATAAAGCTTTCACTTTTTGATGAAAATCAAATTTTTCTCAATCATTATGAGAATTTTATATTCCTTAGTGTTTTCACTATAAAGAATGCTCAAATATTCTCCTTGTTCTTCAACAACTCATACAAAAGTTAAAATTTTCCCAAGGAAATTTTATCATGTTGCATTTAGTTCTCTTAGAACACGCGAACAAAAACTCTAGAAGATTCTTATTATTTTCTTTGAGTTACTCGAGACAAATTCAATTACAGAATGAATCTTTAATCAAAATCTTGCATTTCTCCTTTGGTGGTCGAGATGCTTTATTAAGTCTTTACTTATCAAAGATGATCAAACTACTCCCCTTTTGTTTTTCTCATATATGATGATTCTGTATAAAAGCATAATCCCCAGTGGATTATTTGTAAGTTATAAGAAATATTTATAATGAAGGAGAAAACAAATTTATAATCCAAGGATTTTCAAATCTATCATTCTTGAAAATGTTTTTCAGTCCCTTCTAGAAAGTGAAATATACAAAAGCTTATGATCTCTAGTAGAACATTTTCAAGTTGTCAATGTCATTTATGGTTGAGGGAAAAGATTCAAAGCCTTAAAGAGATCATTTTTACTTTAAAAAATTCACCACCCTAAAATCCGTCTTTAGGTTTAAGTCCGCTTTTACGGCATCCTATTGACTTCCTAGCTTAAGTCCGCTCTTACGACAGCCATCCAATTTAAATCCATCTTTAGGTATAAGTCCTCCTACGGCATCCTATTGACATTTTTGAAGTTAGGAGTAAGCATCCCTAGTGGCATCCTATTCTTTGTCCCGAGGAGAAGTATAAGCATCCCTAGCGGCATCTTCTGTTCGTTAAATTTTAAATCTTAAATCCGTCTTTAGGTATAAGTCCTCCTACGGCATCCTATTGACATTTTTGAAGTTAGGAGTAAGCATCCCTAGTGGCATCCTATTCTTCATCCCGAGGAGAAGTATAAGCATCCCTAGCGGCATCTTCTCTTCGTTAAATTTTAAATCTTAAATCCGTCTCTAGGTATAAGTCCTCCGACGGCATCCTATTGACATCTTTGGAGTTAGGTTTAAGCATCCCTAGAGGCATCTTCTCTTCATTAAATTGTAAACCTTAAATCTTATCCTCTATGATTAGGTGTGAGTCCCCACACTTAGGCTTCCTTTTCATATGATCATCCGATCCTCTAAGGTTAGGTGTGAGTCCCCACACTTAGGCATCCTTTCCTTACGATCATCCGCTAGAGTTGGAGAATGCCCCTCGTGGCACCATCCTAGTGTAAATCTTAAATCTTAAATC
This sequence comes from Dendrobium officinale, assembly GCA_019514585.1. NCBI lineage: Eukaryota > Viridiplantae > Streptophyta > Magnoliopsida > Asparagales > Orchidaceae > Dendrobium > Dendrobium officinale. The sequence continues at coordinate 37,540,859 of CM033687.1, forward strand.
GATCCTCTATGGTTAGGTGTGAGTCCCCACACTTAGGCTTCCTTTCCATATGATCATTTGATCCTGTGAGGTTAGGTGTGAGTCCCTACACTTAGGCATCCTTTCCTCAAGATCATTTGCTAGAGTTGGAGAACGCCCCTCGTGGCACCATCCTAGTAAAATTTAAAATTTAAACCTTCTGAGATTAGATATAATCTATTCCATATGTTGCTCTCTTTTCTTAGAAAACGCCCTCTAGTTTGTTGAGTTAGGTGTAAGTGTCCACTTGGTGGCATCCTTTCTCTTGGACTAGAAAGAAGACTCTAGTCTTATCAAAATCATTTCAAATCAAAATTACATCAACTCTTGCATTCCTGTCAAACTAAATTCAAATCACTACATTCAGCTTTTCAATATCTTGGCTTTATTAAATAATACTAATTTCATTAGTAATTATTTGCTGAAGCCATCATTGTCGTCATCAAATTTTAAATCAAATAATCGATCCAAATCCTTTAAACAATCAAGTCATTTTTTTTTGTCAATTTTCATGTTTGATTATCTCTCAAATAACAAACCTTTTCAAATTGAAAACTCAAATCTTTAACTTCAACTCTGGATCTAGTTGATCGTTTCGGTCAACACCAATACGCACGATAAACTTTGGCAAGTTTATCATGCCTATTGGGGGTCCATTTGTTGACCTCATTGTTTGAGCTCAATTTCCCTGATATTGACTCTAGCACCTAGGTCTTCTTAGCCTAGTGTAGACATCGCCCATAGGATTTCCCTTAGGTGGACGCCCACTGACATAGCATCGACCCGAAACTATCACTCAATTCGAATCAAAATCAATTTAATCTAATTTCAATTCAACTCCAAAATGTAATAAAGTCAAGCTCGATTTATGATTCATCGATGTCGATCGACTCAATCTATTTTATTTTCGATCAAATTGATACATCATTGGGCTCAAATTAATTCATCAATCGAATCAGGATCAAAATCAAATTTGCCTCGACTCGTTCAAATTCAAATCATTATAATTGAGATAAAATTAGTATTTGAAAATTATTTTTATTTTTAAAATTAACTCAAAATACGTATTTTAAATTATCAATTATTTATAAATTAATACCTAAATCATTCTTAAACTTTTGAATTACAAATCAACTTTTGATTTCATCTTTAAATTTTGATTGATCTGAACCATTTGATTTGAAGTGGAATAGAAATAATTGTAAGATTTAGATGCAATTAGAGCCGGTTTGAACCAAGACCCACAATCCCTCTCCCTCATATTTTGGTAAAACTGCTCTTCTATTCGCAGAGAACGAACCTCCTCCATTCAGTACTCTCTCAAGTTCACAAACTACTCCTCTCTTCCGCTCATACGCACAGAAAAACTGCCTCTTTTTCTCTAGCCCGTCACTCCTTATCTCCCTTGGATTCGCATGAAGCCTCCTGTAACCTCTCACACACGAAACCTCCTCTCCCTAAGCAAGAACCGAAGGCTTCCAGGATTGGAACTCCAGCCTGTTTGCTCTCTCCCAGTTCTCAACCGGCTTTATCCTCTCTCAGTTTGCAAAGAACTCCAAAAAATCGAAACCCAAACTGCTACGTTTTCTCTCGGATTTGCAGTCCTCCTGGCCGGATACTACTCCGAGTTCACAAAAAGCAGCCTCTCCGCCCCTCCCTTTGCTCCGTGCGACTCCAAGGCCGGCTGCATAACTCCCTCTCGATCTCCCTATTTCATTCGCACAAGCCCGCCACCATCACCATCTCTCTCTGTTCGGAAGAAAAGCCGTAGGAAGTCCGTTCCCTCTTAGTTCGCAAGCCCCAGTTTTGAAATTCGCAAGGTTCGTCGCTCCTCCCTGTACTGCAAGAACCGGACTTTAAGACTTTGATATGTATTTCCTTCCTTAAAATAAGTTTTTTTTTATGACTCAATTTTCTAATAGGATTTATTTAAACTTATGGGTCATCTCCTCTTGACTGATAGAAGTTATTATTCTTGATGATACATTGAGAAAATAAAAATGAAATCCTAAACCCTTGTCGAATTTACAATCCTTACAAAATCTGAAGATTTCATATTTTCTTAAAAATTCCCACATAAAACACAAGACTAACTAACACAAAACATAACATAAAAACATAACTGCTAACATCACATCACATCACATTTAGTAGAGAAAATCATAAAGAAGTCCAGTCATCACTCAGATGGGCCCTGATTTGGTGGAGGTTGCTGGTTGTAGAACTTAAAATAGCTACTCATCATAGCCATATTTGAGCTTATAACATCCATTTGCTCTCTCAACCAACTAATATCTTACTGGTACTGTGCATCCTGCTGTTATAGATGAGTTTCAATTTGATCAAAGCGTTGATCAAAATGAGTCTTAAGGTGATCAAACCTGTAAACAAAATCTTGAGACATTGGTTTAGCAATAGGTGCAGGTGCATCTCTTCTCCATTCCTCCTCAGAATCACTACTTATCACTTGGTTTTGTTTATTAAAAGTTGCTCAGAAAGATCCATCATTGTAGTAGAGAGGCTCCTGTAGATTTTGAACTGGATAGACTATGTCATATTTCTTCTCCAAAATGTAGGTTACAAGATATCCTAAGGCTATATTTTTTTACTTTTATGCGAGACATGGCCAATCTCAGAAAATCCATAAATGTAGTTAGTGATCAGTTGGGCTTCATATATAAGTTGGCTAGTCATAATTAGATAAGTCAATGGGAAAGAAGAGGTGTGATATTTACTCGATCACCAGCTTTAGTAATAGTGGAGGTACGAAGAACATGCTGGATGATTCAGGCATTTTGATTAAGAGTTGCTACCTTAGACAAATGGTCTACTCCTATACATCCTTTAATCACTTTATTTATTATGGTCTAGTCAAAGTTGGTGGAAGAGGTCAAAGTGTGAGCTGTAATCTCTTGAGTCCTTAAGTTCAGAAAAATTCCTAAGTCTTTTTTAGTGATCTCTACCTTATTCTTAAAAACATATGACCTAATCACAGATTGGTCAGAGTTAAAGGACATATTGCCAAGAAAGTAGTGGAAGGTCTCGTTATTATAGAGATGGATCAGAGTGAGAATAAGGCCAAACTGGGTGGAAGCAAAAAGATGCATTTCCTTGAAAGTGAATTGTTTTTGGAGAAAGACTCTAGAGGGAGTGATTTTGACGGATGCAAACCTAGGAAAGGACTCCTCATTTGCTTTGGATAGGAAGTTTTCTCCTGAGTTTCTAGGGGGTCCCTTAGTAAGTACCTTTTGCCTTTTGCTTGAACTAGCCATGGAGAAGATCTAGGGGAATAGAGGTTTGAAAGTGATTTTTGAGGAGATGAGATTTGAGTTCTAAATCCTTCAATTTAAAGAAAAAATAAACTTTCGTACGAACAAAAAGAGGTTCGTCTCATACGATTTTTATTTCGGACGTACGAAATAAAATTTTGTATGTACGAATGAATGAGTCCAAAATTGAAATAGCTTTTCATAAACATGTAAGTTACGAGGCATCTTCTCATACAAACTTTTGACCAAGACGATCGTATAGATGAACAGGTGTTCATCAAGGACGATCAGATATTAAAGATCATTTTTATGACATTTTGAAATGTCCCCCTTATCCGTATAACTTCTTACATGCATGCATACGATTGAATACTCATCGTCCAGATAATCATGATGATCGTACAGACGAATTGTGATATGAAAACTGAAATATCTGTACGCAAATCGTTCAAATTGATAGTTAATATGCCGCACACTTCATCCCATTTGAAATTAATTTCATACAGACGATATTCACTCAATTTTCAAGTCAATTTTAAAAATTAGAATTTTGATGTGAAAAACAAAGACTCACAAACAAGAAAATTCAAAAATAAAAAATGAATAAAACTAGAACACAAAAACCCCAAATAAATACAAAAAAAACACACTAACAAACAAATATCAATATTGCAGAAATTTGTATTTAAGCATTCAAATCAATCACACCAAGCCTTGTTCTTAATGTACTGAAAGTGTCAAAGGCTAGTGATTTAGTAAAAATGTCTGCAAGTTGATTTTTTGTTGTAACATGAATAAGTTCAATTTCTCATTTGGATACATGATCCCTTATGAATTGATGCCTGATGTCTGTATGTTTGGTTCTTCAATGTTGAATAGGATTTTTAGAAATGCAAATAGCACTAGTATTATTATAATAAATGAGAATAGTGCCTATAGTTAATCCTAAATTAATCAACTGTTATTTCAACCAAAGTACTTGTGCCACAAAACTTCCTAATGCAATGTATTCAGCTTCAGCAGTAGATAGGGCTACTGAATTTGGTTTTCTACTTGACCAAGAGACTAATAAATTTCTAATAAATTGACATGTTCCAGAAGTGCTCTTTCTATCAACCCTACAACCTGCAAAATTTGAATCTGAATATCCAATAATTTCAAATGAATAGCAAAACCCAGGATACCAAATTCCTAAGTTTTGAGTTCCCAACAGATACCTTAAAATCCTTTTCACTGCTGTCAAATATGATTCTTTTGGATCTAATTGAAATCTAGTACAAAAATAAACACTAAACATGATATCCGGTCAGCTAGCTGTCAAGTAAAGCAAAGATCTAATTATCCCTTTAAATTTCTTTTGATCAACAGAATTTCCCTTAGGATCTTTATCCAACTGAACTGAGGAACTCATAGGTGAACTAACAGGTTTAGCATTTTTCATTTCATACTTTTTGAGGAAGTCCTTAACATATTTTGACTGACTAAGAAATGTATCTTCCTCAATTTGCTTAATTCTAAAGCCTAGAAAGTAACTCAAATCTCCCGTTAGACTCATCTCAAATTCACTCCTCATTATTTTAGAAAAATCATCACAAAGATTTTTCTTTGTAGATCCAAAGATGATATCATCAACATAGATTTGTACAATGAGTATATCTTCTCCCAATTTCTTTAAAAAGAGAGTTGTGTCCACACTTCCTTTTTTAAAATATCTCTCAAGTAGGAAGGTGCTCAACCTCTCATACTAAGCCCTAGGTGCATGTTTCAATCCATATAATACCTTTTTTCAATTTGAAAACATGATTTGAATATTTATAATTTTTAAAGCTTAGAGGTTGTTTTATAAAAATATCCTCTTGAATTATCCCATTTAAAAAAGCACTTACATCCATTTGATATAATTTAAGTCCTCTAAATTAGGCAAAGGCTAATAAAACCCTAATTGCTTTAAGTCTAGCAACAGGGGCAAAAGTCTCCCCAAAATTAATCCCTTCAATTTGATTATACCCTTTAGCTACCAATCTAGCCTTATTCCTAATGACTACTCATGAGTCATTCATTTTGTTCTTGAATATCCACTTAGTTCCTACTACACTTTGATCCTTTGGCCTTGTATTTAATTCACAAACTTCATTTCTTATAAATTAATTTAATTCTTCTTGCATAGCCAATATTTAAAATTCATCTAAAAGTGCTTGATCAATATTTGTGGGTTTTATCATTGAAATAAAGGCTGAATGATTGACTTCTTTATTCAGTCCATGCCTTATCCTAACACCCTCACTAGGTTCTCCTATAATCAATTCCTTTGGGTGGTTTTTAGAATTTCTCAAATCTTTAGGCACTAAGTTTTCTATCTCCAAATTTTCTTCCAAATTTATTTTATCAATCTTTTGGAAGTTAATCTCTATCTTATCCTCTTCAATAATTGGCTCTTCCAAACTTCCTATTTCATCAAATACAACATGTGTAGTCTCCTCAATTACCAAAGTTCTTTTCTTGATTACTCTATAAGATTTTCCAACACTTGAGTATCATATAAAAATTACTTCATCTGATTTTGGATCAAATTTTCCTATGGAAGATTTTCCATTATTATGAATGAACACCTTACATCCAAAAGACATGCAAATGTCATAAATTAGGTGTTGTCCCTTTTAATAACTCATAGGGTGTTTTATTTAAGTTTGATCTCACATTCACCCAATTCAGAATATAATATGTTGTGCTAACCGTCTCAACCCGAAAAATATATAGGAAGTGAATATTCTGCCAACATGGTCGAGCGGCTTCTATTAATATTTTATTTTTCCTTTCGAGTACCCCATTCTGCTGATGGGTTCTAGGTATAGAAAAATTATGATCAATTCCTTTCTCCTTACAAAAATCCTTAAAATTTACATTCTTAAATTCTCCTCCATGATAACTTTGAATAGTCATAATCTCACATCCTAGTTTCCTTTGAATTCAAGTCGAAAAGTTTCTAAATTCCTCAAATGATTCACTTTTATGAAATAGAAATCTAAACCATGTGAAATTAGAGAAATCATCCACAATCACAAATCCGTATACCTTCCCTCTTAGACTTACAGTTCCAACTGGTCCAAAAAGATCCATATACAAAATCTCTAATGGTTAACTTGTTCTAAGAACCTTACTGGACTGAAAATAGGACTTTACCTATTTTCCTAATTGACATGCATTGCAAAGGTGATCTTAGTGAAGTCTAATTTTGGTATACCTCTCACTAAGTTATTTTGGCTGATTCTCCTAAGGGTTTTCATGCTAGAGTTACAAAGTCTCCTATGATAAAGCCATGATTCATCAGAAATAGTTTTTAAACAAAAAGAAATATGAGTTTTAATGCAATTTAAGTCTTGCATATACACATTTTTTACCCTTATACCATTCAAAACATCTTTTCGATTTAGGCCTAATATGCAGCTAGTAGGGAAAAATTTTACACAGTATCCTTTATCACATTGCTGGCTAATACTTAACAAATTATGATTTAAATTTTACACAGTATCCTTTATCACATAGCTCGCTAATACTTAATAAATTATGATTTAAGCCTTCTACAAGTAGTACATTTTTAATAAAAAAGTTTTTAAGATTTTCAATCATACCTAACCCAACCACCTTTCTTGTGGTGTTATCTCCAAGTGTAACCTTGCCTCTACTCCTGGCATCTAGCGATATGAATTGTGTAGTATATACAATCATATGCTTTGAGCATCCGCTGTCTAGGTACCATTTGCTCTCATGAGGCCTTATGTGAGAGCGATCATCTTCTTGATATGACTGATCAAGATTATTAGCCATTAAGCACAGATTAGTGACTTCTTCTTCATTTTCAGTCTCCAACGAGGCTAAAGCTGAGTTCGCCCAGAAAGCTCTTTGGAATTTTTTTTTGCCCTTTTTCACCATTGGTTTCTCCTCTACCTTATTCTTGCTATGAGTGGCTTTGAGTTTTAGGTAATCTAACTTAATATGTCCAGGTTTCCTGCACTCATAGAAAATAACATCATTTGAAACCTTAACATTTTTATTAAATTTACCTCAATTCCATTGCTGGCGTCTCTTTTGCTTCTCTTCATAAAGCTTCAGAATTGTCTAGTCGTTAGAGCGATGTCATCTTCATCCTCAGATTGTGAGAGATCACTCTCTAACTCCTCCACTTTCAATGCAATGTTCTTCTTCCTTCGTTGTTCACTTACATCAATCTTTTTTTAACTCATCCCCTACTCGTAAGCAATTACTGATCGAAGAAGATTGTCAATAGAGTAAATGTTTAAATCATTAGACTGTATAATCAAAGTTATTTTAGCATCATAAGAAGTAGGTAAGCAATGAAGTATTTTATTAACCATTTATGTATTCGTTAATTTCCTACCTAATGCATGTAAAGAGGTGACAAATTGTGTGAATCTTGTATACATGTCAGAAATGGATTCATTGGGTTTAATGTGAAGCAGTTCATAGTCATGCAATAAGATATTAAATCTGGATTGTTTAACTTCATTAGTCCCCTCATAAATTATACAAAGCCTATCCCATATGTGCTTTCCACTCTTGCAAGTAGAAACTCACATGCAATCTTTTGATTTAAGAGCACAAAAGAAATTATTTAGGCATTTTGTATTAAATTATGCTAAGTCATGTTCTTCTACCATCCAGTTCACAAAAGGTGTTTCAACTCTAACTCCGTCACCTAATCTAGTTGGTTTTATATATCCTTCCTGAATTAAGATCCACATAAGATAATCAAGTGACTGTAAAAATATAGACATGCGTATTTTCTAAAAATCAAAAGGAATATTATCGAACAATGGAGGACTTGTTATAGAGTAACCCTCAGGTGCATTTTGGTTTCCAAATGTAGCTATGGTCGTTAATCAAAAAGTAGTCTAAACATATGATATTGAAAATAAAGCTCTGATACCACTTGTTGAAACTTGTTAAAAATGAATTAGATTGTTAGACCTAAGCTTATATCCAAGCGGTTAACCAAGAGGGGGGGGTGAACTGGAAATTTTTTTTTAAAAAAAAATTCCTCTTAAATTTTAAACCGATAAAAAATTTATCATAAATTTTTGAAAAAGATTTTTCAACCACAGTATCACACAAAAATCAGTAAAGTAAAAAAGCAGCAGGAAAATAAAAAGACACAAGATTTATAGTGGTTCGGTCAAACACGACCTACATCCACTCCCTGAAGTCTCCCACTTCAGGTATTTCACTATTACCAATTAGTGCCTCTCCTTTTGTTCCCACAATAAGGTGGATAAGCCTTCACAAAAACTATCTTCCACCACTACCCAGTGCGGTAAAGAACCATCATCCTTTTACACCCTCCAAGTGTAGGAAGAGTACCTCCCACTGTTCACACTCTCTAAGTGTAGGCAGAGAACATTTTCGTTGTTCACACTCTCCAAGTGTAGGAAGAGAACCTTTCCACTATTCACACTCTCCATGTGTAGGCAGAGAACCATCCCGCTGTTCACACTCCTCGAGTGTCGGTAAAGAACCAGATCTCCTTGAATGTTATTCTCATGAGAAATCTAGAAGGATGAGAGAAAAGTTTGAAGTAATCAGAATTCATAATTGGAGATTCTTACCTTTGAGTACCAAGTGAACCCTTCATGCTCCAGTAGTAATAATCCTCCTTCAAACACTCTCTCACATTATCTCCTTCAATCTCCCTTCAGTTTGCATGAAGACTAGTGGACAAAAAGATTACAAGATATTTTTATTTGGACCTTTTATATAAAAGATATGAAAATCATCCAAAATTTGTAAAAATTCAATTATGTACGTACTCGATTGTCCTATACAATCATAATTCGACCATACGAACATTGTAAAAACTATTGCGTACGAGCCCAATATATATTGGTATAAAATGACTTCGTACCTGATCATCATTCCGTATGAACTAAGTTCGTTCAGTATGAACAGTTATTTTCAGGCTTCATCGGGATTTAACGACAGGACGGTCCTCAAGGTTATGGAGTAGAGGACATCATCCTGGGATGAATATATAAGTTCGTCTGGACGAACAGTTCTTGCCCTGAGTCCAGAGAACATCATCCTGGGATGAAGGGGATATTTCGTCTAGATGAATAGTTCAAGTCACGAGTCCAGAGAACATCATACTGGGATGAATGGGACCTTTCATCTAGATGAATAGTTCAAGTCACGAGTACAAAGAACATCATCCTGGGATGAATGGGGCATTTCATCTGGATAAATAGTTCAAGTCATGAGTCCAGAGTACATCGTCCTGGGATGAATGGGACATTTTGTCTGGACAAACAGTTCAAAGTGAGAATCCAAAGGACATCATCTAGGGATGAATGGGTAAATTCATCTGGACGATCAGGATTTAGAAAATTTTTCTTACTTTCTGTCCGTTCCATTGCTCTCTGAGGGGTAAAACTGACCTGATCATCCCGTACGAATAAGATTCATCCTGTAAGATCAGTATAAGAAAATTTTGACTTTTAAAGATCTCCCCCAGTGTGTGTGTGTGCGCTAGGTTGTTCAATTACAATTACACTCTCTCAGACATAATAAAGTGAAAAATATAGACTTCAATTTACAAACTATCTTATGTTAAATTTTATTTGAAGTCTTCATTAGTCTGGAGTACTATTATCCTGAAATATTAGTTCACACAAGAGCAAAAACAATTCTTCCAAAAAATGTTAGGAGAAAATAATAATTAGAAAGATAATATTTAGAATTATCAAAACTATACAAGTTGCAAGAATGTAAAACAAGCAAAAGCTTAGTAGCAACTCTCTTAATAGTGGTAATACATTTTTTTTTAGCAAGATAATTGGTTTGGTGCTCATTCTATTGATTGTAGTACTAATACCTCTTCCACTGTAGCTATTAAGATGAACTATTTCATTTCAAAAAAATTTTGGGATTATGATAAACTTGCTAATGTGATTACTGAGTCTATTATTTAATAAATTTTGAAGCTCCCCCTCAAACACTGAATCAAATGATTTATTATTATGCAATTTGTCCAAAGATGGTGGATTGAAATTAAAGGATGCTTGTCATGCTTTTAGAACCAAGAATGATGTTACTAATATTTGTTCTATGATCGGGCATAAAAGTATTCCTTCCTCTATGGGTATTTGCATATGGAAAATTTTGCATAAGTTCATTCCTAGTGATGATAACTTAATTAAAAGAGGTTTTATTTTGTCGTCCAAGTACTAATGTTGATACAAGTGGAGAATATGCATCTTATTTTTCTATCTGGTCCTTTAGTTGTAAAACTTGGACTTATTTTAATGCTATACTTAACTCTTGGTTTCTCAAGTCTGAAGACCATATTAGAAATGTTATTCCTTTTCTCATTTTGTGGTATTTATGGTTGATCAGAAAAAATTCCCTTTTTAATGGTGTTGGTATGAAACATCATAGGATTATTAAGAATGTGAAAGATAAGGTTCTGAGACATTTTTATGTTAATCTACTCTCTATTAAGAACCTAAAGAATTACTTATTTATGGCATCTGATTTAGGTCTCACATTTTTTTTTTTTGACCAAAAAAGTAATAGAGCTTTATTAATAAAAAGTAAAAATCATATTTACATCCTACTAGCATCCTACTCCTTCTCTAACAAGTGGATAAAGGAAGGAGGGATCTTATCCATATCTACTTCATCCCAAAGAAAATAAATAAAACATGCATAGTTAGCACAAAGATCCGCTAACTTATTACTTTCCCTATCCACTGGCTTTGAGAATTAAGCCATCTACAGCAATCTTCAATAGAGCAAAATCTGGGAAACCTGAACCCCCATCTATTTAAGATCTCCATTAACTCAATTAGTTTACTGCATCTAGTGACTATATGATCAAAGTCTTCCACCGCCTCACAACCTCAAGGACATTTATCATATCCCTGTAGCCTCCTGTAGCAAAAAAATTGATATGTTGGAATAGCTTTGTTGAGCAGCCTCCACCAAAAAAAATCCACTATAGGATTAAGTTTTGCCTGTCTAACCCATCTCCAAACTACATGATCTATTTTATCTGGTTCCAAATATTTTGATGCTAGAGCTGCAATCGTCTTCTTAGAGAAATTATGAATTCGTTCCATATAATCTTCTTCTCTAATGATTGAATTTGGATTGAAGTAATCAGTTTAACTAACTCTTCCCCAAAGAAATTTTGAAGTTCACTCATATTCCACTCTCCATTGCTAATAAACTTGTCCACTGAAAGCATGCATCCTTTCATTGGATTGACAAAGTAGGCCACTTTTCAATACTTTAGTCCAGCAACCATGTGTCTTTAAAATCTTGAATTGATCTTCCATTACCAACTATCCACCTAACAATTTCCCTGTAAAACTCTCCGCCACTACAAATTAATTTCCATGAGACCGATCCTCCCCTAGCAGCTGAATCTTCACCTTGGATTGGGCCATATTTTGGAAAGAGCTTCTTATTCATAATAGACTATTTTTCTTGGCAATACCTTAAAGCTAATTTGGCCCTTAATGGCCCAACTTTTTTTGAGCATGAATTGATACCAAGATCGACCCATGTTTTCGATTTACACATGAATTCCCAATTAACATAATGAAGACCTTCACTTCCATCACTTTTGTTGCAAATGAAGTTCCTACACAATTTATCAATTTCATTCAGGACCTCCTGAGGAACCAAGGAAAGGGTAAAGTGAAAGGTAGCGAATGAAAGCAAAGTAGATTTTACCAACGTTACTCTTCTAGCTATTGATATTTTGCCACCCCAAACACTCAACATACTCAAAAGCTTTATCTACAATAAATTGGAAATCTGCTTCTTATCAACCTCCTTAAAGCCACCTTGATCCCCAAATAAGAAAATTCCTAAACTTCCTTGAATTCCATGATTCTACAAATTTTTTTTTTCTTTCTCCTCACTGATTTCCCAAAAAGAATACTTGATTTTTGAAGGTTAACCTTTTGACCCATCCATCCACAAAACTCCATAAGAATTCCTTTGACTTCCTTAATTGGATTAATCTTTGCTTCAGAAAAAATGATTATAAAGTAAGTGTGAAACCTTAGGCCCTTTGGGGGAAATGCCAATCCCTACTGAGCTACCTTTTCATAAGAAAGCATTAGAGAGAAGCTAAGCACACATAACAAACAAAAAAGGAGATACTGGGCACCCTTGATGAAATCCACACTTAGCTTCTATCCTCTTGGAATAGATACCATTTATTATCAATGAAAACTTAGGATCAATAACACATTCAACAATCAAATTGGAAAATTTGATAGGAAAGCCGAAGTATTTTAGAATCATAATCAATGTAGGCCACCCATATAGTCATATGCTTGCTCCATATCAATCTTGAAGGAGACCAACCCCTTAGAGGATTTAGAAAACCTAAAGTTGTGAAAGACTTCTTGAGCTACTAAAATGTGATTCGAGAATGATCTACCTCATAAAAAAGCCACTTGTTCATCCAAAATAAGCTTAGGGATAACAAGCAACAATCTATTTAAAAGCATTTTTGCCACTATCTTATACACCGAGTTGCGTAAGCTTATGGGTCTAAAGTTAGATGGAGACAATGGATTTTTGATTTTAGGAATCGATACTATATTAGTATCCTTCCAACTATAATTCATCCTCCCATTCAAGAAAAAATGCTCCATAGCTTTCCACAAGTCATGCTTGATGATTTGCTAATAGTATTTAAAAATGATATAAGACATACCATCTTGACCTTCTCTAATTCTTCAAAAAAAAATCCTTTGCTCAACATCATCCTATCCTCTTCACTCAAAACTTTCAACGATTTTGGCCATCCCTCCTGTTGCAAATTCAATTTCATGGACTATGTTTTGATGATTTGGAAAAAACTCTTGATTTTCTTCAACTGCCTGTTACTACTGACATTTCAGGAATCAAAGATCGAACGGAAATCAAAACCAGCTCAAGATTGGAAAGATTAGGGTTGAATCAGTCTATATTTTTCTTTTTTCTTTCTTGAGTCAATTGTAATTATTTGAAGTGACTGATGCTAAGTAACCCTACACACACACACACTTGAGAGATTTAGAACTTGTGTTTTCACTCATATCATCCTGGATGATATTTATATCGTCATGGACGATCGAGTTCTAAACAGAAGATCTAATCAGGATTTCTTAGTTAAGGTAGCTGTAATTAACTTATCGGCCTGGACGATATGCTCAATACAAAAAGATATTGCCGCCATGATCAGTTTAGGTATTCTCAATTTTTGGAAATCGGCTAGGACGATTATTTGATCGGCCTGGACGATATTGTATAATTATGCCTAAATTGATCCGACAATCATGGCAGTAATTAAGGATGATTGATACAATGACATCATCCTGGACGATCGCAAGATCAGCCTGGATGATCCATTAAAAAACCCTTGGTTGCTCCTGGACCACAGTCGTCCGAACCTAAGTAATGTAGTGCAATGCCTGGACTTACCCCGGCCTGGATTGGGGAGCCAGCTAACCACCTAATCGAATTAAAAGGGATGAGTCCGGTCTTTTATGAAAGAGTGGTAGGGACGTTGTAATTAATGTTTTGGAGAGTTGGGGCCGACATCTAGAGATTTCCCTAATTGACCCCTTTGACTTATGTTGGGTGCAAAATGCTAAGGACTATGCAATTAAAATTTTGACTCTTTAAGTATGTTTCTAATGCAATGCATGCTGGTTAACAACCTAAAATCGAGTATGTTTGAAATTTAAAAAATAGGCTTAGAAAATAATTTTTTAGAAGACTGGACTTCCCCAGGTCCGGCACCTCGTCCTCATAGGTCAGACTATCCAGACTCTACCCGCAGGCGGAGAAGGGTCTAAAGCAAGGAAAGAGTAATGCAGAAATATGCATGCGACTCCGGGGTCGATCCCCGGCTAACTCCCTAGATTCGTTATCTTTCTATTTCATTTAGACTCACTAAAATTTTAGACTTTTAAAATTATGAGTAGAAAAGTTTCACACCCTCACGAGTCTCACGTGTCCAGGCGAAAACAAAAAGCGGCATGCAATCGCCAAAAAACTAGTAAAAACAAGTAATCCTAAAGGCAATCAAATCATCACATCAAATACAAATTAATTAATAAATGTCCATAGGCAGAATTGCCTTGCTTATTACAAACCAGAATATTACAGAAAATAAAGTGGCCGGGCACCACTGACAACAACCCGGATTCTAAACCTAGTAATAACGCAAGTTATTTTGAGTGGGATACTCTCAATCTTCAAATCTTCATTCTCATTCTTCTTTGGACTCCTTTTCTTCAATCTTCTTGGAATCTTCGTAGTGGATTACCCAAATGGATAAGAGGGCACTTCCTTAAAGAGGAAGGCCACTCTTTCCTCTTTGGGTAAGGAAAAGGTATGATCCAAATTTGGATTTCCAAATGGAAAAGGAGTGTTCCCTAAAGGGGTATCCTTTCCTCTTTGGAATCCAAGCTTTGGATCTATGTATCCCAACTCAAAATCAACTTTCACAACACTTGACACTTACACAAATTATATTAATATCAAAATAAAAATCTAGACTCACCTGCAGGGTTATCCTAAGCAATTAATATATAGAAAGCAGTTATTCCCAAGCAGTTGTATATGAGCAGAAAAGAAAGTAAACACACTGGCCACGCTCTTTTTATGATTTGGGGGCTTTAGCAGCTGAAGCACCTGTGCAAAGATTTTATAATATTTATGCATTTTTTGATTTGCCCCCTTTTTATACTGCCCTGCATGAGCGTGGCCACCTGCAGAAAACTGTGTCAACATCCAGATCGTACCTAACCTAATGGTAATCTAGTCGCCAAACACATCAATCCATCCACAGAGTACAGAAAAAGTAAGCAGACACAGCAAAGTAATTTCATCCACAACATGTAGTGAAAACTACGAAAACTCCGGCACACAGCAGTAAAGTAAACACCGGCCTAACCTAGATCTAGAGTTGGTTGTCCTAGCACATCATCTAAAGTGTGTGAGAAAGGTTGTGTGGCTGGGGTAGATCCTAAAGTGGGTTATTAGTTGAAGTTGTCTAAAAGTCTGGGTTTGTTAAGGCTCAAAAGGGATTTAGATTAAGATTTAAGTATTAGTAGATTAAGAATTTTAATTAAACATATTTTAAAAGTTAATTGATTACTACCTTTGTTTCACACCGAGGCCGTGAAGTTTATTTCACCTTCCTTGGGGCTAAGCTAATAGCCTCGTAGGCCTGGGTTACCCAGTAGCAATCGGGGTTGATTAAGTTATTTAAGTTGGTTGGAATTAAAGGAATAGATTAATACAAAAATGAGTTAGTTACTGATTTTAATGGATTAGTTGAGAATTTTATTAGCCTATTAAGAAAATTCTGGAATTTGTGAGAGTTAATGAATTTTTGAAGTTATCCAGATATGCTAACTAAGGGGTCAAAACTTGACTTTTGAAATTAGAGTTAATCTTAAGAATTTCAGATTTTTAATAAATACTAGACCTAATTATGAGTTGTTAGACAGGTGGCACACTAAATTTGGAGTTTTCTATCAAAAGTTATGATTTATTGAAGTTTTAACCCGGTTTTGACCTAGAGTTGACCAAAATGTTGACCTTTTGACTTTGACCAGATTTTGGGGGTTTAAAATTTTTAGAAAATACTAGATTTTAATTAGAGTCATTAGCCACTGAGTTTGATTGATTTGAATTTTTCTACAATTAATAGCGAATTTTGGAAGTTTGAAGTATTTATAGGAATTATTGAAAATCCTTAATAAATGGGCCTTGAGTCTTGATTTTGAATGATTATAACTTTGTTTTATGACTAGTAAGAGTTGATTTAGGTTGATTAAGATTTTCTATGAATTTTATTTGATTTATTGGAGTTTATTGAACATTAAGGCTTTTAAAGAGAAAAACACCTAAATCCACTATTTATCGGAGATCAATTAATGTCAAATCAAAGTGAGTTCAATCATTGGGTTCATGACACTAGTTTTTTCTAAGTTTAAGTTTCATCTCAAAAGAGATGTGTGAAGTCCACCTAAATTGATCTAAGTTAACTAAGACACAAATCCTTAATTATTGTCCTTAATGCCACTAGGTTATGGGCTACGAAATCGATGTTCTTCTAACCCTTTGACACTAACTACAATCACATCAAAATACAAAACAATGAACAATAAAAGTGCTCCTAATGTTCTATGGAAGGATTATAGTGAATCATTATAGTTATAGGTCATTTGATGACCTATAAACTTAAACAATTTACTATAGAGGAATAGATACATCAAATTAGAATAAAATGATCTTGGGATATATATTTATGCATATGCATATCAATATCCCCTAAATCAAGAGTCAATCTAATTTGATATGATGATCATGTACAATTTATTAGTTAATTAAACTAGGTTAAGCATGATATTGAAAGTAGATTTTAACTAAACCATACATGATCAAGATCTAAACCTATTTTCAATGAAAGGGGAGACTTTACACTGATTCCATAGAACCCTAACATGCCATGATTGGATTTAGATTGAATTGTTTATGAATTTCTAAAATCTAGTTCAAATATTGATCTAGATTTTGTAAATTCATAAACTAAGTTATATTTACATCAAACTGACTTAGGCAAATTACAGAAAATCAACCCTAGGACCTATTACACCTCTGCCAAATTTCAGCCAAAAAGGATTTATATATTTTTATTTAAAAATAAAGGTAGATTTTAGGTATTATTAAAATTACTAATAATATACAGATCAAAATAATTTTTACTTATTTTTAGAATATATTAGTTAAAAATATGAACAAAACAAGCTCAAGAACACCAAAAATGGATTAGAATTGAAATTCTGGTGAATTTTAGAAGTTCTGGTAATATTTTGAATTAAAATATAATTTTAATTAGCCGGGTCAAACGGCGGCGCTGACCCGGGACACGCGGCGGGAGCGGATGCAGCCACGCGGACGGCGGCGGTCACGCGGGACCCGCCACTTAACCAGCGCGGCAGGGCTTGCAACCGTTCGATCATTCACGGTTCCGATCCAACGGTTGAGATCAAACCCGCGGGATCAAGTTCAATCCTAGATGATCGAACGGTGGATCTAGCTCCCGCGGTTTGGCTTAACGGCCTGGATTCGGCTGGACAGAGGATCAATCGATCCAAAGTTTTATCAATATGAAACGGAGTTCGAAATCAAACCCGATCACAGCCGTTGATCCAAACGGAATAGATCCGACGGCTAACGGGTTCTCTTCCTCCTCCAGCCAAACCGAAAACCCTAGGGTCATTTTTGTTTCGTTCTCTCAAGATACTGAACCAAATGGCTTGAAATTTTGGACAGAGACGTATTAGAGTCTAATGAGTAATGGGGAGGTATTCTTAAATCATTTGATGCAATATTAAATGGGTTATTTAAGAACCTAGAAAACAAACTAGGGTTTAGGATTTCTCACCGAAGGATGGATCAAATGAGTTGATTTTTTTTACGGCTGAATTTGTAGACTGTCCACGTGTTGATCTCCTTCAGGCTTAAAGCTTGGAGGATCACTGGAAACGGGGTTGGAGGAGTTTGAACGGAAGTGGCTCTCGGTCAAGCTCCGATCTCGCCGCCGGCAGCTTCAAAACGCCGAGGATCGATTGGAAAATCAAGGTATAGCTCAATGGAATCAAAATGAAATCCTAAAAGCTCTTGGGGAGCTCTGGAATGCCAGATAGCTTGGAATCAATGGGATCCGTCCCTCTTTCCTATTCACGGGTTTGGAGCCTAAAGAGACGGTGGGGATCGATCAGGGAGAGTGCTGGGATGATGGACACCTGTCCCAGATGGTTAGGGGACAGGAGGAGCGGCTGCCTCAGGTGAGAGTGACCTGAGGTCGTTTTCAAGCATAGGGGGACCACTGGTTTGATAGCTCGGGTCTAGAGCCATTCCAGCAGCTGGGAGAAGTCAGGGCAGGTTTAGGAAAGCTTTTAGAGTAAGACTTAATGCTTGGATTGGCCTGAAATGGGAAGGGGAAAGAGTTCAAATGGGTTTGACCGGGTGAGCCCATTTGAACTCCCATTGACTGTTTGACTGGTCAATGGGGGTCAAGGCCTGCTGAGTTGGCATCAAAACAGGTTGTAGAACCTTTCCAAATGGCTGGAGGTGTTTAACTTGGGCTGGGTTCAATGGGTTGAAGGGTTTGAACACACAAATGGTTCTTTAAGCCTTGAGTTGACTGGTTGACCAGTCAACCCAATCAAGGGTTTATGGATTTCCACCTGGGTAGTCCAAATGGGCTTGTTAGGTGGATTGGAGGATGATTCCAAGAGTCATGTATGTCAATTGAATCAAAAAGGCTTAATGGGCCCTTAATGGGCTTTTAGGCCAAAACCAGTTGACTTGGTCAACCAGTTAGGTTCAAGGGCTAGAACAGGATTTAACATATTCAGAATGTCATCCTGAGTCTATTGGATGTGGTCCTAGGGTTTGGAGGGGTCAATTTGGTCAAAGTCCCTATTTGAACCCTTAAGGGTCTTTTTGGGTCAACCCCGTTGACTTGGTCAACCAGGTTGACTCAGGAGCTGGGAATGGGTTCAACGGGTTTGAAATGACATTTGAAACCTGCTGCAAGTGATTGCATTCAATTCAGAGTTCAATTGGTTTGAAATTCTTGTTTGAGCCCCACAGGGGTATTTTGGTCATTTTGGGCTTAAGGCCCTTAGGGGCTGAAATAAGTCCAGAAAGATACAGTTTATTGATCAACATATCAAGATTAATAGTCTGGAAGTGACTAAAGACTTTGATAAGGGCTCCAAGGTCAAAAACTTCAAGGTGAGAGGTCCAGTGGCATAGGCTGTAAATATTTGAAGGTTTTACAGCCTTTGGATTTTAATTCAAATTTTTGGGTTAGAGACCTCAGAATGGACTCAAAATTGGAGGGTAACCTCTAGAGTCATGTATTATCACTTTGTAAGTGATAGACCCTGAATCAGAGGCCATTTGACTGGGTTTTGAAATGTTTGAAAAATCTCTAAAAAGAGTCTTTAGGACAGGGCCTTAAGACTTAGGATTTGAGTCCGGATTTCTAGATTTGGAATGAATTTCAAGTTTGAATGATTAATATTGAAGTATCCAAATCATTTACAATCATGTTGTGATTGTTAATGGATGGATAGGATCAAAGCTAGATCAAAGGTAGAATTAAAGTCTAAATTGAAGTTTGGATTGTCAAATTAACTGGATCAAAGTTTGGGTGTGCTTGAAGCTTGAATTAATTGGGATTTGAGTTGAATAAAGTTTGAGATTTAAATTGATCAAAGGTAGGAATCAAATTGAAGTTGGAGTTGATCAAAGGTAGGAATTGATTTGAAGTTGAGGTTGATCAAGGGTGGGGTTGATTTGAGTCTGGATTGGTCCTAGAATCTAGAGAGATTCTAAGATCTAGGATCTAGAAGGGTTTTAGGATTTGGAATCTAGAATGGTTCTAGGATTTAGAATCTAGAGTATGGAGGAATCCTAAGCTCTAGAGTAGATCCTAGGGTCTGGGGTCTGGAAGATTCCTAAGGTCTAGAATAGATCCTAGGGTCTAGATTAGTCTGGAGTCTGGATGGGTCTCAGTGACCTCATACAAAAAATGAGGTCAACAAATGGACCCCCAATGTGTGTGGTAGAAGGAACTTCTGCTGCACACATTGGCGTTGACCGAATGGAAGTAGAATCTCAAAGGTGGAAGGGAGGGTATCTCCGAATCTTAAGTCCATAGGAAGCTAGTAAAAGGCTTACACCTATTTGGAAAACAGAACTTGAGAAACCAAGGTAGGGAATACCTAGCCTTGGGTCTAAGGAAGGGCATCACCCAACCTTAGGCCTATAGGATGCTGATAGAAGACTTACTCCTAATAGGCAAAATTAATTGGAAACCAAAGTAGGGAATACCTAGCTTTGGGTCTGAGGAAGGGCATCACCCAACCTCAGGTCTACAGGATGCTGATAGAAGACTTACTCCTAGTAGACAGATCAACTGGAAACCAAGGTAGGGAATACCTAGCCTTGGGTCTAAGGAAGGGCATCACCCAACCTTAGGCCTATAGGATGCTGATAGAAGACTTACTCCAAATAGGCAGATCAACTGGAAACAAAAGTAGGGAATACCTAGCTTTGGGTCTGAGGAAGGGCATCACCCAACCTCAGGTCTACAGGATGCTGATAGAAGACTCACTCCTAGTAGACGGATCAACTGGAAACCAAGGTAGGGAATACCTAGCCTTGGGACTAAGGAAGGGCATCACCCAACCTTAGGCCTATAGGATGCTGATAGAAGACTTACTCCAAATAGGCAAATTTAACTGGAAACCAAAGTAGGGAATACCTAACTTTGGGTCTGAGGAAGGGCAACACCCAACCTCTGGTCTACAGGATGCTGATAGAAGACTTACTCCTAGTAGACGGATCAACTGGAAAACCAAGGTAGGGAATACCTAGCCTTGGGTCTAAGGAAGGGCATCACCTAACCTTAGGCCTATAGGATGCTGATAGAAGACTTACTCCTAATAGGCAAAATTAACTGGAAACCAAAGTAGGGAATACCTAACTTTGGGTCTGAGGAAGGGCATCACCCGACCTCAGGTCTACAGGATGCTGATAGAAGACTTACTCCTAGTAGACGGATCAACTAGAAAACCAAGGTAGGGAATACCTAGCCTTGGGTCTAAGGAAGGGCATCACCCAACCTTAGGCCTATAGGATGCAGATAGAAGACTTACTCCTAATAGGCAAAATTAACTGGAAACCAAAGTAGGGAATACCTAACTTTGGGTCTGAGGAAGGGCATCACCTGACCTCAGGTCTACAGAATGCTGATAGAAGACTTACTCCTAGTAGACGAATTAACTGGAAACCAAGGTAGGGAATACCTAGCCTTGGGTCTAAGGAAGGGCATCACCCAACCTTAGGCCTATAGGATACTGATAGAAGACTTACTCCTAATAGGCATAATTAACTGGCAAACTAGGGTGGTGCCACAAAGGGCGTACTCCACCACTAGCGAATGGTCATGTGGGGAGGAAACTTGCTCCACACAGAGGACCGAAACTGGCAAACTAGGGTGGTTCCACGAAGGGCGTACTCCACCACTAGCAAGTGGGAATCAGGATGGTGCCACGAAGGGCGTACTCCACCACTAATCCCCAAGTCAAATGCCAGGGTGGTGCCACAGAGGGCGTACTCCACCACTAGCAGGTGTGAATTAGGATGGTGCCACAAAGGGCGTACTCCACCACTAATCCCCAAGTCAAATGCCAGGGTGGTGCCACGGAGGGCGTACTCCACCACTAGCGAGTCTAATCCTAAGGGAAGGAAGGACCTAACCTTAAGGAAAAGAGAATTGGAAAGAATGATTGATGATTTTGAATTTGATTTGATTTCTATGAATTTGAAGGGGTGAATTTGATATTTAATTTGATCCTCATTAGGCATGATACTTCTTGAAGAACCGCCCAAATGAAAGGAAGCATCTGGTGGTATCTTCAAGATTAATCTGTTGCCATGAACCTTCCTTATAGATCATCTCTAAGGTGGACGATCCAGTCAACATTGATTAAAAGCTTCCATTGATCTTATTGTGGACTAAAATTGGTCTCCAAAGGACTATAGCCAAGTCTCCTACTTGGAAAGTCCTGATGTGACACAATTTATAATGAGATTGAATCATACGTGACTTATGTAATTTCAAATTTTTATTGAGTTCAAAACAACTTTCTTCAAGGCTTTCAAGATCATCCAATTGGAGTCAGGCACTCTACTTAGTTGTGACTCAATTTTGAAAGTCAATTTATAGCCATGTAAAACACACCTCTATATGAGAACAAGCTTGGACCCAACATAGAGTGTTATTTCACAAAGTGGATCTTTAAAGAAACGATGCCTATGTTTAAAGATTCACATATATCTCTCAAGAATAGGTTTTGAATTCTTATCGAGAATAGAAGATTCATTCTTTTTATTGAAAATTTCCTCTTAATCATTTGGACCCTGTCAGAACGACAAGTTGGAACAAATTCAAGAGTATAGTGAGAAGTAGAGTGACCCCAATCGACCCAAAAAGAGCCAAGGGTTTGGATTTTGTTGACTCGGATCAAGTTTCATAGAAACTGAACTAAGTTCTCCCTTGTAGAAAGTTTGAATTAAAATTAATTTCAAAAGGATTTAAGTTGGATCGAGAAATTTAATCTTTTCAATTCTCTTGCATAGAATTTTCTATCTAATAAACTGTCCATGCATGACAATAAATCTAGATTCAAGATTTTTCAAAGTCAAGCTATTAAATATGATCGGGCTCTTTGAAATTTAAGGATTTAAAAAGAAGGAAGCCTCTTTTACTTTTTTTTGTGACGTGCTTTGCACACCTTTTTATTTCTTTGGCGCACTTTGCGCTTCTTTTTTTTTTACTGCACTTTGTGCATCCTTTGAATTTTCTTTAACAAGAGGCTTTACTTTCTTTAAAACCTTAACATGATTGCTCTTTTTTTTTTAATCTAGGATTATATCGCAAGTATAAGAGAAGGAAATTCATTCTCTTATCCAAGGAAGAATAATCCCCAAATTGGACCCAATCATTTGATAAGAAAATATTAACATGACTTTAAAAATCATTGAATAGATTTAGAACATGCAAGAGAAGCCTATAAGATGAAAAATCGCGAGAAGACTAAGAAGATTTTCATTTCTAAAATCAACTTAAGTTTGATAAAAATTTTAATTCAAAAATCAAATCAACCCGTAGAAGCGGTGGGAGGGAGGGGCCTTTGAAGATCCAGTGGGGTCAACCACGACTCTCTCCTATTTTTGATTTAAAGTAGAGGTCAATTTTCATTAAAAAGATGGATCAACTATCTTGAAAATTTTGATCCAGTACACTTGAGAAATAATGTGATTTTCTTCAAAATAGCAAGTCCAGGTGGCAAGACCCTATCAATATAAATTATATTTCCACAATCTCTTAAAAGAAAGAGATTGTGGTGGGGTCTGCACTACCTCTAACTAGTGCCGCATCATCTTAATCTAAGGATCTATCACGATAGGACCACTTTTAAAAGTTAAATTCAAATGGTGTCACTATCTGACAAGATCTCAGATCCATCATCATTCCCCTCCCTAATTACTAGTGATCTAGCAATTATGAGAGTGGCACCCCAAGCGGTTTCTGCACCTCCTCCTCTATAGATGATATAGTATGGCACATATAGTAACGTGACCTAACATCATCCAGCAGAGTGGATGGGTCATAACCCTCAACTAGGGGCTTATGGTTTATTGCAGGTAATTGCTTAGTTCTTTCTTGATTGATTCTCTCTGTGTAGTAGTCAAGAAGGTGTATTGGAGATCGTGCTCTCATTTTCACAACCTCCCTCCTTTGAGTAATAGGAATAGGGTGGAAAACATTTCCACCATGGAAGGGGTAGGTGTAAGGAGCAACGAATTCTTGATTGGCCTCAAATTTAGCTTGTTTCAAGGCTTCTACCTTAGCAGTCCTTTTGGCCTTAGCAACCTTCTTTTTTACCTTTTTAAGGTATTTCTTCCACTTATTTTTACTGGAAATAGGGGTGTTAGAACTTGACCCAATCTCAGGTTGAGATGGTAATTCTTCCATTTTTAATGGTTCTCGATTCTTATCCTCCTGAGTAGAGGGCACAGTGGTCGAAGGGGCGACAACGACCTCCATCATAGAGATGGGGGAGTCAACTCCTGACCCTAAAGTAATCTCGACTAGGGGGACATCCCTTTGTATTCCAGCAGAGAGATCAATCATTTCTCCTCCGTTGACTGATAACTTAAAGTTTTGAAATTCTATCCCAAACTGGATCAAGTTGCCAGAGGTAATTACTTTTATATTGTCAAGTTTCTATCCAGGGAGAAGATGAGTTTTCCAGCCATTTGAGTGTTTAAGTTCCTGAAATTAAGAAGAGGTGGTTTAACTTAGTCAATTTTGGATTAAAATTTGAATTTTAAGCATGACTAACTTTATCTAAATCTTGGACCTTAGCATGTTAGGTTTCACCCAACAAAAGAGTTTATAAAATTGAATAAGAAAATTTGGGGAACCTGGCTTGACTCTTTTGCTCTACCAATTAACTTGGAGGCAAAATGTCAAAGCCCGGCTTAGACAAAGATTTTATCACTCACCTCTCTATTTGAAAGGTATTTTCTTTTAGATGTTGGCCACACTCACCCAAGAAAGAAATGGGTTGAGGGACCAACGGAAGAAAGGTAGTTAAGACTACCGATGAAACAAAATTTCATTCTTATTAAAGATGGAGAGAGAGATTTGTCCCACCGGGCATGCCATTTTTTATTGGTGGAATTTTGAAAATATATTTAAAAATATTAGTTTTCTTTGGGACTTAAAATTGAATTCTAAAATCGAATTGTCTCGTTAGAAAAAGTATATCACCTCGAGAGGCGAAAATAAAATTTCATAACGGTATTCAGATTTAGAATTATGAAATTCATCTTGAATATTACGACCGGATGCTAAAGAGAACTTCATATGGCCCCGAAGGAATTAAGTAGAGTTCAACTAAATACCCAATTACAATATTCAAGAAGTATGATCTTCGCATTCACATCCAAAGCCTTATCGAAGAAGGATGTATCTCCCCAAAGGGAAATGACACCATTCTACGATAATTCTTTTAATGCAACGACGACGATCATTCTTTAACTTTTCCCAAAGAAATCTAGTGAAGTTTTAAAATCAATTTTAAAATCAGGTGTGTGTGGGGTTCTAAATCTCCTACGAGCGCAAGCCCTCGTAGTTAATTATATCGTAGGAAAGACAAGGTCTCCTACGAAAACTCTCGATTAAAATAACGGCAAAATTTTGTTAGATTTTCTAGGAGTGATATCAAAAAGAGAAGTGAATTTTGGAAATTCAACAGGGAATGGATCAAAATTGAGCAGTTATTAACGGAGTTAAAGGAGGAGAGGTAGGGGGGACACTTTGAAATTCCAGAACCATCCGGAAGTGTCCCAACTTAATCTAAGTGTTGGGCTTTATGTTTTGGATTGAAATGATATTTAATTAGAGTTGAGTATTTTATTAGAAATTTGGGATTAGATTCCCAAAATTTGGGGTCTTATAATCAAAGATCTGCCCCGGATCCTAAATCTATTTTGGACACTGGACCACAGTCGTCCGATCCTAACTAATGTAGTGCAAGGTCTGGACTTACCCCGGCCTGGATTGGGGAGCCAGCTAACCACCTAATCGATTTAAAAGAAATGAGTCCAGTCTTTTATGAAAGAGTGGTAGGGACGTTATATTTAAGGTTTTAGAGAGTTGGGGCCGACATCTAGAGATTTTCCTAATTGGCCCCTTGGACTTATGTTGGGTGCTAAAATGCTAAGGACTATGAAATTAAAATTTTGACTCTTTAATTATGTATCTAATGCAATGCATGCTGGTTAACAACCTCAAATCAAATATGCTTGAAATTTTTAAAAACAGGCTTATAAAATAATTTTTTAGAAGACTGGACTTCCCCAGGTCCGGCACCTCGTCCTCATAGGTCAGACTATCCGGACTCTACCCGCAGGCGGGGAAGGGTCTAAAGCAAGGAAAGAGTAATGCAAAATATGCATGCGACCCCGGGGTCGATCCCCGGCTAATTCCCTAGATTCGTTATCTTTCTATGTTATTTAGACTCACTAAAATTTTAGACTTTTAAAATTATGAGTATAAAAAATTTTCACACCCTCACGAGCCTCACGTATCCAGGCGAAAACAAAAGCGGCACACAATCGCCAAAAAACTAGTAAAAACAAGTAATCCTAAAGGCAATCAAATCATCACATCAAATATAAATTAATTAATAAATGTCCATAGGCAGAATTTGCCTTGCTTATTACAAACCAGAATATTGCAGAAAATAAAGTGGTCCGGGCACCACTGACAACAACCCGGATTCTAAACCTAGTAATGACGCAAGTTATTTTGAGTGGGATACTCTCAATCTTCAAATCTTCAAATCTTCAATTTCATTCTTCTTTGGACTCCTTTTCTTCAATCTTCTTGGAATCTTCGTAGTGGATTACCCAAATGGACAAGAGGGCACTTTCCTTTTAAGAGGAAAGGCCACTCTTTCCTCTTTGGGTAAGGAAAAGGTATGATCCAAATTTGGATTTCCAAATGGAAAAGGAGTGTTCCCTAAAGGGGTATCCTTTCCTCTTTGGAATCCAAGCTTTGGATCTATGTATCCCAACTCAAAATCAACTTTCACAACACTTGACACTTACACATAATTACATTAATATCAAAATAAAAAATCTAGACTCACCTGCAGGGTTATCCTAAGCAATTAATATATATAAAAAGCAGTTATTCCCAAGCAGTTGTATATGAGCAGAAAAAGAAAGTAAACACACTGGCCACGCTCTTTTTATTTGGGGGCTTTAGCAGCTGAAGCACCTGTGCAAAGAGTTTATAATATTTATGCATTTTTTTTGATTTGCCCCCTTTTTATATTGCCCTGCATGAGCGTGGCCACCTGCAGAAAACTGTGTCAACATCCAGATCGTACCTAACCTAAGGGTAATCTAGTCGCCAAACACATCAATCCATCCACAGAGTACAGAAAAAGTAAGCAGACACAGCAAAGCAATTTCATCCACAACATGCAGTGAAAACTACAAAAAATCCGGCACACAGCAGTAAAGTAAACACCGGCCTAACCTAGATCTAGAGTTGGTTGTCCTAGCACATCATCTAAAGTGTGTGAGAAAGGTCGTGTGGCTGGGGTAGATCCTAAAGTGGGTTATTAGTTTGAAAGTTGTCTAAAAATTTTGGGTTTGTTAAGGCTCAAAAGGGATTTTTATTAAGATTTAAGTATTAGTAGATTTAAAATTTTAATTAAATATATTTTAAAAGTTAATTGATTACTACCTTTGTTTCACACCGAGGCCGTGAAGTTTATTTCACCTTCCTTGGGGCTAAGCTAATAGCCTCGTAGGCCTGGGTTACCCAGTAGCAATCGGGGTTGATTAAGTTATTTAAATTGGTTGGAATTAAAAGAGTGGATTAATATAAAAAGGAGTTGTTTACTGATTTTAATGGGTTAGTTGAGAATTTTATTATCCTATTAAGAAAATTCTGGAATTTGTGAGAGTTAATGAATTTTTGAAGATTATCCAGATATGCTAACTAAGGGGTCAAAACTTGACTTTTTGAAATTAGAGTTAATCTTAAGGATTTCAGATTTTTAATAAATACTAGACCTAATTATGAGTTGTTAGACAGTTGGTACACTCAATTTGGAGTTTTCTATCAAAAGTTATGATTTTTAGAAGTTTTAACCCGGTTTTGACCTAAGGTTGACCAAAATGTTGACTTTTTGACTTTGACCAGATTTTGGGGGTTTGACATTTTTAGAAAATACTAGATTTTAATTAGAGTCATTAGCCACTGAGTTTGATTGATTTAGAATTTTCTATAATTAGTTATGAATTTTGGAAGTTTGTGTATTTATAGGAATTATTGAAAATCCTTAATAAATGGGCCTTGAGTCTTGATTTTGAATGATTATAACTTTGTTTTATGACTAGTAAGAGTTGATTTAGGTTGATTAAGATTTTCTATGAATTTTATTTGATTTATTGGAGTTTATTGAACATTAAGGCTTTTAAAGAGAAAAACACCTAAATCCACTATTTATCGGAGATCAATTAATGTCAAATCAAAGTGAGTTCAATCATTGTGTTCATGACACTAGTTTTCTAAGTTTAAGTTTCATCTCAAAAGAGATGTGTGAAGTCCACCTAAATTGATCTAAGTTAACTAAGACACAAATCCTTAATTATTGTCCTTAATGCCACTAGGTTATGGGCTACGAAATCGATGTTCTTC
Organism: Dendrobium officinale; assembly: GCA_019514585.1. Lineage (NCBI taxonomy): Eukaryota > Viridiplantae > Streptophyta > Magnoliopsida > Asparagales > Orchidaceae > Dendrobium > Dendrobium officinale. The sequence continues at coordinate 37,569,047 of CM033687.1, forward strand.
TAACCCTTTGACACTAACTACAATCACATCAAAATACAAACAATGAACAATAAAAGTGCTCCTAATGTTCTATGGAAGGATTATAGTGAATCATTATAGTTATAGGTCATTTGATGACCTATAAACTTAAACAATTTACTATAGAGGAATAGATACATCAAATTAGAATAAAATGATCTTGGGATATATATTTATGCATATGCATATCAATATCCCTAAATCAAGAGTCAATCTAATTTGATATGATGATCATGTACAATTTATTAGTTAATTAAACTAGGTTAAGCATGATATTGAAAGTTGATTTCAACTAAACCATACATGATCAAGATCTAAACCTATTTTCAATGAAAGGGGAGACTTTACACTGATTCCATAGAACCCTAACATGCCATGATTGGATTTAGATTGAATTGTTTATGAATTTCTAAAATCTAGTTCAAATATTGATCTAGATTTTGTAAATTCATAAACTAAGTCATATTTACATCAAACTGACTTAGGAAAATTACAAAAAAATCAACCCTAGGCCCTATTACACCTCTGCCAAATTTCAGCCAAAAAGGATTTATATATTTTTATTTAAAAATAAAGGTAGATTTTAGGTATTATTAAAATTACTAATAATATACAGATCAAAATAATTTTTACTTATTTTTAGAATATAGTAGCTAAAAATATGAACAAAACAAGCCCAAGAACACCAAAAATGGATCAGAATTGAAATTCTGGTGAATTTTAGAAGTTCTGGTAATATTTTGAATTAAAATATAATTTTAATTAGCCGGGTCAAACGGCGGCGCTGACCCGGGACACGCGGCGGGAGCGGATGCAGCCACGCGGACGGCGGCGGTCACGCGGGACCCGCCACTTAACCAGCGCGGCAGGGCTTGCAACCGTTCGATCTTCCACGGTTTCGATCCGACGGTTGAGATCAAACCCGCGGGATCAAGTTCAATCCTAGATAATCGAACGGTGGATCTAGCTCCCGCGGTTTGGCTTAACGGCCTGGATTCGGCTGGACAGAGGATCGATCGATCCAAAGTTCTATCAATATGAAACGGAGTTCAAAATCAAACCCGATCACAGCCGTTGATCCAAACGGAATAGATCCGACGGCTAACGGGTTCTCTTCCTCCTCCAGCCAAACCGAAAACCCTAGGGGCATTTTTGTTTCGTTCTCTCAAGATACTGAACCAAATGGCTTGAAATTTTGGACAGAGACGTATTAGAGTCTAATGAGTAATGGGGAGGTATTCTTAAATCATTTGATGCAATATTGAATGGGTTATTTAAGAACCTAGAAAACAAACTAGGGTTTAGGATTTCTCACCGAAGGATGGATCAAATGAGTTGATTTTTTTTTACGGTTGAATTTGTAGACTGTCCACGTGTTGATCTCCTTCAGGCTTCAAGCTTGGAGGATCACTGGAAACGGAGTTGGAGGAGTTTGAACGGAAGTGGCTCTCGGTCAAGCTCCGATCTCGCCGCCGGCAGCTTCAAAACGCCGAGGATCGATAGGAAAATCAAGGTTGAGCTCAATGGAGTCAAAACGAAATCATAAAAGCTCTGGGAGAGCTCTGGAATGCAAGATCACTTGGGATCAATGGGAATCTGTCCCTCTTGCCTATTCACGAGTGTGGAGCCTAAAGGGACGGTGGGGATTGATCAGGGAGAGTGCTGGGATGATGGACACCTGTTCCAGACTGTTTAGGGGACAGGAGGAGCGGCTGCCTCAGGTGAAGAGTGACCTGAGGTCGTTTTCAAGCATAGGGGGGGACCACTGGTTTGATAGCTCGGGTCTAGAGCCATGCCAGCAGCTGGGGGAGGTCAGGGCAGGTTTAGGAAGCTTTTAGAGTAAGACTTAATGCTTGGATTGGCCTGAAATGGGAAGGGGAAAGAGTTCAAATGGGTTTGACCGGGTGAGCCCATTTGAACTCCCATTGACTGTTTGACTGGTCAATGGGGGTCAAGGCCTGCTGAGTTGGCATCAAAACAGGTTGTAGAACCTTTCCAAATGGCTGGAGGTGTTTAACTTGGGCTGGGTTCAATGGGTTGAAGGGTTTGAACACACAAATGGTTCTTTAAGCCTTGAGTTGACTGGTTGACCAGTCAACCCAATCAAGGGTTTATGGATTTCCACCTGGGTAGTCCAAATGGGCTTGTTAGGTGGATTGGAGGATGATTCCAAGAGTCATGTATGTCAATTGAATCAAAAAGGCTTAATGGGCCCTTAATGGGCTTTTAGGCCAAAACTGATTGACTTGGTCAACCAGTTGGGTTCAAGGGCTGGAACTGGAATTTAACAGATTCAGAATGTCATCCTGAGTCTATGGATGTGGGTCCTAGGGTTTGGAGGGGTCAATTTGGTCAAAGTCCCTATTTGAACCCTTAAGGGTCTTTTTGGGTCAACCCCGTTGACTTGGTCAACCAGGTTGACTCAGGAGCTGGGAATGGGTTCAACGGGTTTGAAATGACATTTGAAACCTGCTGCAAGTGATTGCATTCAATTCAGAGTTCAATTGGTTTGAAATTCTTGTTTGAGCCCCATAGGGGTATTTTGGTCATTTTGGGCTTAAGGTCCCTAGGGGCTGGAATAAGTCCAGAAAGATACAGTTTTTTGATCAACATATCAAGATTAATAGTCTGGTAGTGACTAAAGACTTTGATAAGGGCTCCAAGGTCAAAAACTTCAAGGTGAGGTCCAGTGGCATAGGCTGTAAATATTTGAAGGTTTTATAGCCTTTGGATTTTAATTCAAATTTTTGGGTTAAAGACCTCAGAATGGACTCAAAATTGGAGGGTAACCTCTAGAGTCATGTATTATCACTTTGTAAGTGATAGACCCTGAATCAGAGGCCATTTGACTGGGTTTTGAAATGTTTGAAAAATCTCTAAAAAGCGTCTTTAGGACAGGGCCTTAAGACTTAGGATTTGAGTCCGGATTTCTAGATTTGGAATGAATTTCAAGTTTGAATGATTAATATTGAAGTATCCAAATCATTTACAATCATGTTGTGATTGTTAATGGAATGGATAGGATCAAAGCTAGATCAAAGGTAGAATTAAAGTCTAAATTGAAGTTTGGATTGTCAAAATTAACTGGATCAAAGTTTGGATGTGCTTGAAGCTTGAATTAATTGGGATTTGAGTTGAATAAAGTTTGAGATTTAAATTGATCAAAGGTAGGAATCAAATTGAAGTTGGAGTTGATCAAAGGTAGGAATTGATTTGAAGTTGAGGTGGATCAAAGGGTGGGGTTGATTTGAGTCTGGATTTGTCCTAGAATCTAGAGAGATTCTAAGATCTAGGATCTAGAAGGGTTCTAGGATTTGGAATCTAGAATGGTTCTAGGATTTAGAATCTAGAGTATGGAGGAATCCTAAGCTCTAGAGTAGATCCTAGGGTCTGGGGTCTGGAAGATTCCTAAGGTCTAGAATAGATCCTAGGGTCTAGATTAGTCTGGAGTCTGGATGGGTCTCAGTGACCTCATACAAAAAATGAGGTCAACAAATGGACCCCCAATGTGTGTGGTAGAAGGAACTTCTGCTACACACATTGGCGTTGATCGAATGGAAGTAGAATCTCAAAGGTGGAAGGGAGGGTATCTCCGAATCTTAAGTCCATAGGAAGCTAGTAAAAGGCTTACACCTATTTGGAAAACAGAACTTGAGAAACCAAGGTAGGGAATACCTAGCCTTGGGTCTAAGGAAGGGCATCACCCAACCTTAGGCCTATAGGATGCTGATAGAAGACTTACTCCTAATAGGCAAAATTAATTGGAAACCAAAGTAGGGAATACCTAGCTTTGGGTCTGAGGAAGGGCATCACCCAACCTCAGGTCTACAGGATGCTGATAGAAGACTTACTCCTAGTAGACAGATCAACTGGAAACCAAGGTAGGGAATACCTAGCCTTGGGTCTAAGGAAGGGCATCACCCAACCTTAGGCCTATAGGATGCTGATAGAAGACTTACTCTAAATAGGCAGATCAACTGGAAACCAAAGTAGGGAATACCTAGCTTTGGGTCTGAGGAAGGGCATCACCCAACCTCAGGTCTACAGGATGCTGATAGAAGACTTACTCCTAGTAGACGGATCAACTGGAAACCAAGGTAGGGAATACCTAGCCTTGGGTCTAAGGAAGGGCATCACCCAACCTTAGGCCTATAGGATGCTGATAGAAGACTTACTCCAAATAGGCAAATTTAACTGGAAACCAAAGTAGGGAATACCTAACTTTTGGTCTGAGGAAGGGCATCACCCAACCTCAGGTCTACAGGATGCTGATAGAAGACTTACTCCTAGTAGACGGATCAACTGGAAAACCAAGGTAGGGAATACCTAGCCTTGGGTCTAAGGAAGGGCATCACCCAACCTTAGGCCTATAGGATGCTGATAGAAGACTTACTCCTAATAGGCAAAATTAACTGGAAACCAAAGTAGGGAATACCTAACTTTGGGTCTGAGGAAGGGCATCACCCAACCTCAGGTCTACAGGATGCTGATAGAAGACTTACTCCTAGTAGACGGATCAACTGGAAAACCAAGGTAGGGAATACCTAGCCTTGGGTCTAAGGAAGGGCATCACCCAACCTTAGGCCTATAGGATGCTGATAGAAGACTTACTCCTAATAGGCAAAATTAACTGGAAACCAAAGTAGGGAATACCTAACTTTGGGTCTGAGGAAGGGCATCACCCGACCTCAGGTCTACAGGATGCTGATAGAAGGCTTACTCCTAGTAGACGGATCAACTGGAAACCAAGGTAGGGAATACCTAGCCTTGGGTCTAAGGAAGGGCATCACCCAACCTTAGGCCTATAGGATGCTGATAGAATACTTACTCCTAATAGGCAAAATTAACTGGCAAACTAGGGTGGTGCCACGAAGGGCGTACTCCACCACTAGCGAATGGTCATGTGGGGAGGAAACTTGCTCCACACAGAGGACCAAAACTGGCAAACTAGGGTGGTGCCACAAAGGGCGTACTCCACCACTAGCGAGTGGGAATCAGGATGGTGCCACGAAGGGCGTACTCCACCACTAATCCCCAAGTCAAATGCCAGGGTGGTGCCACAGAGGGCGTACTCCACCACTAGCAGGTGTGAATTAGGATGGTGCCACAAAGGGCGTACTCCACCACTAATCCCCAAGTCAAATGCCAGGGTGGTGCCACGGAGGGCGTACTCCACCACTAGCGAGTCTAATCCTAAGGGAAGGAAGGACCTAACCTTAAGGAAAAGAGAATTGGAAAGAATGATTGATGATTTTGAATTTGATTTGATTTTTATATGAATTTGAAGGGGTGAATTTGATATTTAATTTGATCCTCATTAGGCACGATACTTCTTGAAGAACCGCCCAAATGAAAGGAAGCATCTGGTGGTATCTTCAAGATTAATCTGTTGCCATGAACCTTCCTTATAGATCATCTCTAAGGTGGACGATCCAGTCAACATTGATTCAAAGCTTCCATTGATCTTATTATGGACTAAAATTGGTCTCCAAAGGACTATAGCCAAGTCTCCTACTTGGAAAGTCCTGATGTGACACAATTTATAATGAGATTGAATCATACGTGACTTATGTAATTTCAAATTTTTATTGAGTTCAAAACAACTTTCTTCAAGGCTTTCAAGATCATCCAATTGGAGTCAGGCACTCTACTTAGTTGTGACTCAATTTTGAAAATCAAATTTATAGCCATGTAAAACACACCTCTATATGAGAACAAGCTTGGACCCAACATAGAGTGTTATTTCACATAGTGGATCTTAAAAGAAATGATGCATATATTTAAAGATTCACATATATCTCTCAAGAATAGGATTTTGAATTTTTATCAAGAATAGAAGATTCATTCTTTTTATTGAAAATTTCCTCTTAATCATTTGGACCCTGTCAGAACGACAAGTTGAACAAATTCAAAAGTATAGTGAGAAGTAGAGTGACCCCAATCGACCCAAAAAGAGCCAAGGGTTTGGATTTTTGTTGACTCGGATCAAGTTTCATAGAAACTGAACTAAGTTCTCCCTTGTAGAAAGTTTGAATTAAAATTAATTTCAAAAGGATTTAAGTTGGATAGAGAAATTTAATCTTTTCAATTCTCTTGCATAGAATTTTCTATCTAATAAACTGTCCATGCATGACAATAAATCTAGATTCAAGATTTTTCAAAGTCAAGCTATTAAATATGATCGGGCTCTTTGAGATTTAAGGATTTAAAAAGAAGGAAGCCTCTTTTACTTTTTTTTTTGTGACGTGCTTTGCACACCTTTTTATTTCTTTGGCGCACTTTGCGCTTCTTTTTTTTTGATTTTTTTTTACTGCACTTTGTGCATCCTCCTTTAAAATTTTTTTAACAAGAGGCTTAACTTTCTTTAAAATCTTAACATGATTGCTCTTTTTTTTTTAATCTAGGATTATATCGCAAGTATAAGAGAAGGAAATTCATTCTCTTATCCAAGGAAGAATAATCCCCAAATTGGACCCAATCTTTTGATAAGAAAATATTAACTTGACTTTGAAAATCATTGAATAGATTTAGAACATGCAAGAGAAGCCTGTAAGATGAAAAAAATTGCGAGAAGACTATGAAGATTTTCATTTCTAAAACCAACTTAAGTTTGATACAAATTTTAATTCAAAAATCAAATCAACCCGTAGAAGCGGTGGGAGGGAGGGGCCTTTGAAGATCCAGTGGGGTCAACCACGACTCTCTCCTATTTTTGATTTAAAGTAGAGGTCAATTTTCATTAAAAGATGGATCAACTATCTTGAAAATTCTGATCCAGTACACTTGAGAAATAATGTGATTTTCTTCAAAATAGCAAGTCCAGGTGGCAAGACCCTATCAATATAAATTATATTTCCATAATCTCTTAAAAGAAAGAGATTGTGGTGGGGTCTGCACTACCTCTAACTAGTGCCGCATCATCTTAATCTAAGGATCTATCACGATAGGACCACTTTTAAAAGTTAAATTCAAATGGTGTCACTATCTGACAAGATCTCAGATCCATCATCATTCCCCTCCCTAATTACTAGTGATCTAGCAATTATGAGAGTGGCACCCCAAGCGGTTTCTGCACCTCCTCCTCTATAGATGATATAGTATGGCACATATAGTAACGTGACCTAACATCATCCAGCAGAGTGGATGGGTCATAACCCTCAACTAGGGGCATATGGTTTATTGCAGGTAATTGCTTAGTTCTTTCTTGATTGATTCTCTCTGTGTAGTAGTCAAGAAGGTGTATTGGAGATCGTGCTCTCATTTTCACAACCTCCCTCCTTTGAGTAATAGGAATAGGGTGGAAAACATTTCCACCATGGAAGGGGTAGGTGTAAGGAGCAACGAATTCTCGATTGGCCTCAAATTTAGCTTGTTTCAAGGCTTCTACCTTAGCAGTCCTTTTGGCCTTAGCAACCTTCTTTTTTACCTTTTTAAGGTATTTCTTCCACTTATTTTTACTAGCAATAGGGGTGTTAGAACTTGACCCAATCTCAGGTTGAGATGGTAATTCTTCCATTTTTAATGGTTCTCGATTCTTATCCTCCTGAGTAGAGGGCACAGTGGTCGAAGGGGCGACAACGACCTCCATCATAGAGATGGGGGAGTCAACTCCTGACCCTAAAGTAATCTCGACTAGGGGGACATCCCTTTGTATTCCAGCAGAGAGATCAATCATTTCTTCTCCGTTGACTGATAACTTAAAGTTTTGAAATTCTATCCCAAACTGGATCAAGTTGCCAGAGGTAATTCCTTCTATTGTCAAGTTTCTATCCAGGGAGAAAGATGAGTTTTCCAGCCATTTGAGTGTTTAAGTTCCTGAAATTAAGAAGAGGTGGTTTAACTTAGTCAATTTTGGATTAAAATTTGAATTTTAAGCATGACTAACTTTATCTAAATCTTGGACCTTAGCATGTTAGGTTTCACCCAACAAAAGAGTTTATAAAATTGAATAAGAAAATTTGGGGAACCTGGCTTGACTCTTTTGCTCTACCAATTAACTTGGAGGCAAAATGTCAAAGCCCAGCTTAGACAAAGATTTCATCACTCACCTCTCTATTTGAAAGGTATTTTCTTTTAGATGTTGGCCACACTCACCCAAGAAAGAAATGGGTTGAGGGACCAACGGAAGAAAGGTAGTTAAGACTACCGATGAAACAAAATTTCATTCTTATTAAAGATGGAGAGAGAGATTTGTTCCACCGGGCGTGCCATTTTTTATTGGTGGAATTTTGAAAATATATTTAAAAATATTAGTTTTCTTTGGGATTTAAAATTGAATTCTAAAATCGAATTGTCTCGTTAGAAAAAGTATATCACCTCGAGAGGCGAAAATAAAATTTCATAACGGTATTCAGATTTAGAATTATGAAATTCATCTTGAATATTACGACCGGATGCTAAAGAGAACTTCATATGGCCCCGAAGGAACAAAGTAGAGTTCAACTAAATACCCAATTACAATATTCAAGAAGTATGATCTTCGCATTCACATCCAAAGCCTTATCGAAGAAGGATGTATCTCCCCAAAGGGAAATGACACCATTCTACGATAATTCTTTTAATGCAACGACGACGATCATTCTTTAACTTTTCCCAAAGAAATCTAGTGAAGTTTTAAAATCAATTTTAAAATCAGGTGTGTGGGGTTCCAAACCTCCTACGAGCGCAAGCCCTCATAGTTTATTACATTGTAGGGAGACAAAGTCCCCTACGAAAACTCTCGATTAGAATAAGAATGAAATTTTGTTAGATTTTCTAGGAGTGATATCAAAAAGAGAAGTGAATTTTGGAAATTCAATAGGGAATGGATCAAAATTGAGCAGTTATTAACGGAGTTAAAGGAGGAGAGGTAGGGGACACTTTGAAATTCCAGAACCATCCGGAAGCGTCCCAACTTAATCTAAGTGTTGGGCTTTATATTTTGGATTGAAATGATATTTAATTAGAGTTGAGCATTTTATTAGAAATTTGAGACTATATTCCCGAAATTTGGGGTCTTATAATAAAAAAAATCTGCCCCGGATCCTAAGTCTAATTTGGACACTGGACCACAGTCGTCCGAACCTAACTAATGTAGTGCAATGCCTGGACTTACCCCGGCCTGGATTGGGGAGCCAGCTAACCACCTAATCGAATTAAAAGGGATGAGTCCGGTCTTTTATGAAAGAGTGGTAGGGACGTTGTAATTAAAGTTTTGGAGAGTTGGGGCCGACATCTAGAGATTTCCCTAATTGACCCCTTTGACTTATGTTGGGTGCAAAATGCTAAGGACTATGCAATTAAAATTTTGACTCTTTAAGTATGTTTCTAATGCAATGCATGCTGGTTAACAACCTAAAATCGAGTATGTTTGAAATTTAAAAAATAGGCTTAGAAAATAATTTTTTAGAAGACTGGACTTCCCCAGGTCCGCCACCTCGTCCTCATAGGTCAGACTATCCGGACTCTACCCGTAGGCGGGGAAGGGTCTAAAGCAAGGAAAGAGTAATGCAGAAATATGCATGCGACCCCGGGGTCGATCCCCGGCTAATTCCCTAGATTCGTTATCTTTCTATGTCATTTAAACTCACTAAAATTTTAGACTTTTAAAATTATGAGAAGAAAAGTTTCACACCCTCACGAGTCTCACGTGTCCAGGCGAAAACAAAAAGCGGCATGCAATCGCCAAAAAACTAGTAAAAACAAGTAATCCTAAAGGCAATCAAATCATCACATCAAATACAAATTAATTAATAAATGTCTATAGGCAGAATTGCCTTGCTTATTACAAACCAGAATATTACAGAAAATAAAGTGGTCGGGCACCACTGACAACAATCCGGATTCTAAACCTAGTAATGACGCAAGTTATTTTGAGTGGGATACTCTCAATCTTCAAATCTTCAATCTCATTCTTCTTTGGACTCCTTTTCTTCAATCTTCTTGGAATCTTCGTAGTGGATTACCCAAATGGATAAGAGGGCACTTCCTTAAAGAGGAAGGCCACTCTTTCCTCTTTGGGTAAGGAAAAGGTATGATCCAAATTTGGATTTCCAAATGGAAAAGGAGTGTTCCCTAAAGGGGTATCCTTTCCTCTTTGGAATCCAAGCTTTGGATCTATGTATCCCAACTCAAAATCAACTTTCACAACACTTGACACTTACACAAATTACATTAATATCAAAATAAAAATCTAGACTCACCTGCAGGGTTATCCTAAGCAATTAATATATAGAAAGCAGTTATTCCCAAGCAGTTGTATATGAGCAGAAAAGAAAGTAAACACACTGGCCACGCTCTTTTTATGATTTGGGGGCTTTAGCAGCTGAAGCACCTGTGCAAAGATTTTATAATATTTATGCATTTTTTGATTTGCCCCCTTTTTATACTGCCCTGCATGAGCGTGGCCACCTGCAGAAAACTGTGTCAACATCCAGATCGTACCTAACCTAATGGTAATCTAGTCGCCAAACACATCAATCCATCCACAGAGTACAGAAAAAGTAAGCAGACACAGCAAAGTAATTTCATCCACAACATGCAGTGAAAACTACGAAAACTCCGGCACACAGCAGTAAAGTAAACACCGGCCTAACCTAGATCTAGAGTTGGTTGTCCTGGCACATCATCTAAAGTGTGTGAGAAAGGTTGTGTGGCTGGGGTAGATCCTAAAGTGGGTTATTAGTTGAAGTTGTCTAAAAGTTGGGTTTGTTAAGGCTCAAAAGGGATTAAGATTAAGATTTAAGTATTAGTAGATTAAGAATTTTAATTAAATATATTTTAAAAGTTAATTGATTACTACCTTTGTTTCACACCGAGACCGTGAAGTTTATTTCACCTTCCTTGGGGCTAAGTTAATAGCCTCGTAGGCCTGGGTTACCGAGTAGCAATCGGGGTTGATTAAGTTATTTAAGTTGGTTGGAATTAAAGGAATAGATTAACACAAAAATGAGTTAGTTACTGATTTTAATGGATTAGTTGAGAATTTTATTAGCCTATTAAGAAAATTCTGGAATTTGTGAGAGTTAATGAATTTTTGAAGTTATCCAGATATGCTAACTAAGGGGTCAAAACTTGACTTTTGAAGTTAGAGTTAATCTTAAGAATTTCAGATTTTTAATAAATACTAGACCTAATTATGAGTTGTTAGACAGGTGGCACACTAAATTTGGAGTTTTCTATCAAAAGTTATGATTTATTGAAGTTTTAACCCGGTTTTGACCTAGAGTTGACCAAAATGTTGACCTTTTGACTTTGACCAGATTTTGGGGGTTTGAAATTTTTAAAAAATACTAGATTTTAATAATTAGAGTCATTAGCCACTGAGTTTGATTGATTTGAATTTTTCTACAATTAATAGCGAATTTTGGAAGTTTGAAGTATTTATAGGAATTATTGAAAATCCTTAATAAATGGGCCTTGAGTCTTGATTTTGAATGATTATAACTTTGTTTTATGACTAGTAAGAGTTGATTTAGGTTGATTAAGATTTTCTATGAATTTTATTTGATTTATTGGAGTTTATTGAACATTAAGGCTTTTAAAGAGAAAAACACCTAAATCCACTATTTATCGGAGATCAATTAATGTCAAATCAAAGTGAGTTCAATCATTGGGTTCATGACACTAGTTTTCTAAGTTTAAGTTTCATCTCAAAAGAGATGTGTGAAGTCCACCTAAATTGATCTAAGTTAACTAAGACACAAATCCTTAATTATTGTCCTTAATGCCACTAGGTTATGGGCTACGAAATCGATGTTCTTCTAACCCTTTGACACTAACTACAATCACATCAAAATATAAAAAAATGAACAATAAAAGTGCTCCTAATGTTCTATGGAAGGATTATAGTGAATCATTATAGTTATAGGTCATTTGATGACCTATAAACTTAAAACAATTTACTATAGAGGAATAGATACATCAAATTAGAATAAAATGATCTTGGGATATATATTTATGCATATGCATATCAATATCCCTAAATCAAGAGTCAATCTAATTTGATATGATGATCATGTACAATTTATTAGTTAATTAAACTAGGTTAAGCATGATATTGAAAGTAGATTTTAACTAAACCATACATGATCAAGATCTAAACCTATTTTTCAATGAAAGGGGAGACTTTACACTGATTCCATAGAACCCTAACATGCCATGATTGGATTTAGATTGAATTGTTTATGAATTTCTAAAATCTAGTTCAAATATTGATCTAGATTTTGTAAATTCATAAACTAAGTCATATTTACATCAAACTGACTTAGGAAAATTACAAAAAATCAACCCTAGGCCCTATTACACCTCTGCCAAATTTCAGCCAAAAAGGATTTATATATTTTTATTTAAAAATAAAGGTAGATTTTAGGTATTATTAAAATTACTAATAATATACAGATCAAAATAATTTTTACTTATTTTTAGAATATAGTAGTTAAAAATATGAACAAAACAAGCCCAAGAACACCAAAAATGGATTAGAATTGAAATTCTGGTGAATTTTAGAAGTTTTGGTAATATTTTGAATTAAAATATAGTTTTAATTAGCCGGGTCAAACGGCGGCGTTGACCTGGGACACGCGGCGGGAGCGGATGCAGCCACGCGGACGGCGGCGGTCATGCGAGACCCGCCACTTAACCAGCGTGGCAGGGCTTGCAACCGTTCGATCTTCCACGGTTCCGATCCGACGGTTGAGATCAAACCCGCGGGATCAAGTTCAATCCGAGATGATCGAACGGTGGATCTAGCTCCCGCGGTTTGGCTTAACGGCCTGGATTCGGCTGGACAGAGGATCAGTCGATCCAAAGTTCTATCAATATGAAACGGAGTTTGAAATCAAACCCGATCACAGCCGTTGATCCAAACGGAATAGATCCGACGGCTAACGGGTTCTCTTCCTCCTCCAGCCAAACCGAAAACCCTAGGGTCATTTTTGTTTTGTTCTCTCAAGATACTGAACCAAATGGCTTGAAATTTTGGACAGAGACGTATTATAGTCTAATGAGTTATGGGGAGGTATTCTTAAATCATTTGATGCAATATTAAATGGGTTATTTAAGAACCTAGAAAACAAACTAGGGTTTAGGATTTCTCACCGAAGGATGGATCAAATGAGTTGATTTTTTTTACGGCTGAATTTGTAGACTGTCCACGTGTTGATCTCCTTCAGGCTTAAAGCTTGGAGGATCACTGGAAACGGAGTTGGAGGAGTTTGAACGGAAGTGGCTCTCGGTCAAGCTCCGATCTCGCCGCGCCGGCAGCTTCAAAAACGCCGAGGATCGATTGGAAAATCAAGGTATAGCTCAATGGAATCAAAACGAAATCCTAAAAGCTCTTGGGAGAGCTCTGGAATGCAAGATAGCTTGGAATCAATGGGATCGTGTCCCTCTTGCCTATTCACGGGTTTGGAGCCTAAAGGGACGGTGGGGATCGATCAGGGAGAGTGCTGGGATGATGGACACCTGTCTCAGATGGTTAGGGGACAGGAGGAGCGGCTGCCTCAGGTGAGAGTGACCTGAGGTCGTTTTCAAGCATAGGGGGACCACTGGTTTGATAGCTCGGGTCTAGAGCCATGCCAGCAGCTGGGGGAGGTCAGGGCAGGTTTAGGAAAGCTTTTAGAGTAAGACTTAATGCTTGGATTGGCCTGAAATGGGAAGGGGAAAGTGTTCAAATGGGTTTGATCGGGTGAGCCCATTTGAACTCCCATTGACTATTTGACTGGTCAATGGGGGTCAAGGCCTGCTGAGTTGGCATCAAAACAGGTTGTAGAACCTTTCCAAATGGCTGGAGGTGTTTAACTTGGGCTGGGTTCAATGGGTTGAAGGGTTTGAACACACAAATGGTTCTTTAAGCCTTGAGTTGACTGGTTGACCAGTCAACCCAATCAAGGGTTTATGGATTTTCACCTGGGTAGTCCAAATGGGCTTGTTAGGTGGATTGGAGGATGATTCCAAGAGTCATGTATGTCAATTGAATCAAAAAGGCTTAATGGGCCCTTAATGGGCTTTTAGGCCAAAACTAGTTGACTTGGTCAACCAGTTGGGTTCAAGGGCTAGAACAGGATTTAACATATTCAGAATGTCATCCTGAGTCTATTGGATGTGGTCCTAGGGTTTGGAGGGGTCAATTTGGTCAAAGTCCCTATTTGAACCCTTAAGGGTCTTTTTGGGTCAACCCCGTTGACTTGGTCAACCAGGTTGACTCAAGAGCTGGGAATGGGTTCAACGGGTTTGAAATGACATTTGAAACCTGCTGCAAGTGATTGCATTCAATTCAGAGTTCAATTGGTTTGAAATTCTTGTTTGAGCCCCATAGGGGTATTTTGGTCATTTTGGGCTTAAGGCCCCTAGGGGCTGGAATAAGTCCAGAAAGATACAGTTTATTGATCAACATATCAAGATTAATAGTCTGGAAGTGACTAAAGACTTTGATAAGGGCTCCAAGGTCAAAAACTTCAAGGTGAGAGGTCCAGTGGCATAGGCTGTAAATATTTGAAGGTTTTACAGCCTTTGGATTTTAATTCAAATTTTGGGGTTAGAGACCTCAGAATGGACTCAAAATTGGAGGGTAACCTCTAGAGTCATGTCTTATAACTTTGTAAGTGATAGACCCTGAATTAGAGGCCATTTGACTGGGTTTTGAAATGTTTGAAAAATCTCTAAAAAGGGTCTTTAGGACAGGGCCTTAAGACTTAGGATTTGAGTCCGGATTTCTAGATTTGGAATGAATTTCAAGTTTGAATGATTAATATTGAAGTATCCAAATCATTTACAATCATGTTGTGATTGTTAATGGATGGATAGGATCAAAGCTAGATCAAAGGTAGAATTAAAGTCTAAATTGAAGTTTGGATTGCCAAATTAACTGGATCAAAGTTTGGGTGTGCTTGAAGCTTGAATTAATTGGGATTTGAGTAGAATAAAGTTTGAGATTTAAATTGATCAAAGGTAGGAATCAAATTGAAGTTGGAGTTGATCAAAGGTAGGAATTGATTTGAAGTTGAGGTTGATCAAGGGTGGGGTTGATTTGAGTCTGGATTGGTCCTAGAATCTAGAGAGATTCTAAGATCTAGGATCTAGAAGGGTTCTAGGATTTGGAATCTAGAATGGTTCTAGGATTTAGAATCTAGAGTATGGAGGAATCCTAAGCTCTAGAGTAGATCCTAGGGTCTGGGGTCTGGAAGATTCCTAAGGTCTAGAATAGATCCTAGGGTCTAGATTAGTCTGGAGTCTGGATGGGTCTCAGTGACCTCATACAAAAAATGAGGTCAACAAAGCTCTTCTATTTAAGAGCTCTTGTTCAACATTTTTGAACATCCTTGGCTGCTGTCTTGACCTGAGAAAACCTAAAGGAGAGAGAGAGAGAGGATCTTGTGAGGGGGAGCTTGTGAGGGGATTCACAAGGGTTGCTCCAAGCGTTGTTCCACTTCTTCTTCCCTAGAGTCTCTTGTCCTTGGAAGGGTTGAGAGAGGCAAGTTTCAGTAAGTGATCGTGGTTCTCTGCTTGCTTCAGGAGGAAGAAAAAAGAGTTGGGTTCTCTGCCCTGCCAGGTATGGGAAAAAGGAGGTGTTTTTGTAAGGGCTTCTCCGTTTAGATGTGGGGGCTAAAGGAGAGTCATGTTTGTAGTGCAATACTCGGAGGGCACCTCTGGGGAGTGGACGTAGGTCGAGTTGACCGACTACTATAAATTCTTTTGTTCTTATTTTTACTGCTTCCGCATTTATTTTCTTCCACACTTGTTTTTGTGGTGATTTGGTTTATGATAATCGTTCTTTTTACTTAAAGAAATTTTTAAATAACACTTCCCCCTCTTGGTTAGCCTCGGGCCAATTCTATAGGGCTTAACATCCCTAACGAACTTTCAAGTGGTATCAGAGCAGGATTCCTAAAAACTAAGTTTGAAAACTTTTTTAATTTTGATCCATGGCTAACTTTGGGAATCTTAATACATAGGAAGGGTATTCTATTACCCGACCATCTTTGTTTAATAATATCCCATTTGATTTTTGGAAAACTCGCATGTCTATGCAAAATGTCTTAATTGCTTTTTCTGTGCATTAAAATCAGAAGACTACATGCGTGTTTCCACTTGCAAAACTGATAAAGAAATTTGGGATAAATTATGTATCACTTATGAAGGCACTATTGAAGTTAAACAATCCCGTTTGAATATTCTCTTGCATAACTACAAACTTTTTTGTATGAAATCTCATGAATCAATTTCTGAAATGTATATGAGATTTACTCAGATTGTTACTTTTTTGCATGCCTTAGGAAGAGAACTTTCAAACTCTGAAAAAGTAAACAAGATTTTGAGATGCTTTCCTTCTTCTTCTGATGCTAAAATCACTGCAATCACTTAATCTAAAGATTTGAATATGTATTCTATTGATAACTTGCTTGGCTCACTCATTGCTTACGAGCAAGGAGTGAATCAAAGAAATCTTGATGCAGGTGAGAAAAGAAAGGAGAAAATGGTTGCATTGAAGGCACACAAATCAGACTCTGTCTCTTCCGGGTCTGAAAGCGATTAATTTGCCTTAATCACAAGGCAATTCAGAAGCTTTCTAACGAAGAAGCAAAAGCATGATTGGAGAAAAGGTAAGGATAACAAATATTCTAAATGATCGTCTGATGTAGTTTGTTATGAATGCAGAAAGCCCAGACACATGAGAGCTGATTGTCCTGCACTTAAGAAGCACACCATCAAGGAAAAGAGTGAGGAGAAATCCAATTTCAAAAAGGATAAAAAGAGACATCAAAAAGCATTTTGGGCGGATTCTGCGTGTGATTCATCAGAGACGAAACCAGAAGATGAGACAACAAACTTGTGCTTGATGGCAGGTGATAACCTTAATCAAGAAGAGGTATGTAAACTTTCCTACGATCAACTCCTTAAAGTTTTTGAAAAAATTCATGCATCATATAATAAACTTAAGAAAATTCATGCTAGCTTGAAAATGGAATTTTTGAACTTATAAAAAGAGCATGCAATTATGACTAAAGATCACTCAACAAATAATTCTAATCATATGACTCTACTTGATGAATTTGATGAGTTAAACAAAAAACATTGTGAATTAATTGTAGAGCATGAGTCACTAAAAGTAACACACACCTCACTTGAATCTGATTTTAAGAAATCTAAAGGGATAGAGAAAAACCTGAGGATTGATAATGATGTCTTAAAAAGTACCAACTTGAGGATTCAAGATGAATTGGATACACTTAAGAAAAATTGGATGACACCAACACTTAATCAAAAGCCAAAATCTAGGAAGAGGCATTAAAACACAAATCATTTAAGAAACCCTTTTCCAAGTGTTAGATGCTTTTCATGTGGCATGTTAGGACATATCTCACACACTTGTACTGTTCACCATAGTATACATTGGGTGTGGAGACCCAAGGTGCATGATTTACAACATACCACACATGCATTGCATTCTACTTTTCATAAGAAGGAACCCAAATCTGCTTGGGTTCCTAAATCTGACATTTGATGATTTTTTAGGTGGACTCTCACAAAAGGCTTCGTGAGAGTATGTGGTACTTGGACAACAGATGCTCTCGACATATGAATGATGATTCCAATCAATTTGCTTCGCTGGAGTCCAGGACTAGAGGCAAGGTTACTCTTGGAGACAATACCACCAAGAAGGTGGTAGGCTCAGGTATAATTGGTAATTCTAATAACCTTATGATTGAAAATGTTTTTCTTATTGATGAATTAAAACATAACCTACTTAGCATCAGTCAACTTTGTGACAAAGGCTTCATCGTGCAATTCTTTGCAAATTTATGCATTATAAGTTTAAGTAACAATACTATTTTGCAGGAAAAAAGGATCAACAATGTCTACATGCTTGATTTAAATAACATTGAATGCGCCGCTTCATTTTGCTTAAAAACTTTTGTTGATGATTCATGGTTGTGGCACTGGAGATTATGTCATGCAAGAATGAAAACCCTTAGAAAAGTGACCCAAAAGACCTAGTTAGAGGTGTCCCCAAACTCAAGTTTTCAAAAGACCACCTTTGTGATGCCTGCCAACTAGGAAAGCAAGTCCACTCCACCTTTGACCCCATTAAGGTCATTAGCACCTCTAGACCTTTAGAAGACCTTCACATGGATTTGTTTGGACCCATTAGCACTGCCAGCTTGGGAGGGAAAGTCTATGGTTTGGTAATTGTTGATGAATACTCGAGGTTCACTTGGACTAGATTTCTTTCACATAAACATGAGTCTTTTGAGGAGTTTAGAACATTTTCTAGTTAGATTCAGAAAAATCTAGGTTGTGAGATCTTGATCATCTATAGTGATTATGGGAGAGAGTTTGAGAATGAAAGGTTTGAAGATTTTTGTGAGGACAAGGGGATTAGTCACAACTTCTTAGCTCCTAGGACCCCTTAGCAGAACGGGGTAGCTGAAAGGAAGAATCGGACCTTCATGGAAGCTGCTAAAGCCATGTTTGCTGAGTATTCACTTCCAAAATACTTTTGGGCTAAAGCGGTTAACACAACTTGTTATGTGTTGAATAGGGTGAATTTTAGAGCCAAACTAGATAAGACACTCTATGAGATCCTTAATGGTAGGGAACCTAATCTTTCCCACATTCATGTCTTTGGTTGTAAGGTTTTCATTCACAATAATGGGAAGTCTCACTTGGGCAAATTTGATCCTAAATCTGATGAAGGAGTGCTCTTGGGATATTCTAGTGTTGGGAAGTCTTTTAGGGTGTTTAACAAGAGGACTTTGATGGTGGAAGAGACTACACATGTAGTATTTCATGAGTTTGATCCTAAAAAGTCCTAGAGTTTAGGATGATGATGATGTTGGAGAGGTTAGCACTGGAGTAAAAAATTTGGAGAAGGAAGTAGGTCACCAAAACATTGAAGGAGTAGGAGATGTCACCCAAGGAGTAGAAAATATAGATTTGGAGGAAATGGTTGGACCTTCTCACACCTTGACTAGAGATTTGAGATACTCTACAAGTTACCCCAAGGATTTGATCTTAGGAGACCCTTCTAATAGAGTTAGGACTAGACATGGACTTAGGAATGAGGTGAACCATTCTGCCTTTATCTCAATGACTGAACCCACCAACATAAACCAAGCCCTTACTGATGAGTTTTGGATTTTAGCCATGCAAGAGGAGTTGAATCAATTTGTTAGGAATGATGTTTGGGAGCTTGTAGAAAGACCGAAGGGACAAAGTGTTTTTGGAACAAAATGGGTCTTTAAGAACAAGGCAAATGATTATGGAGTAGTGGTTAGGAATAAAGCAAGATTAGTGGTTAAGGGGTATAATCAAATAGAAGGTATAGACTTTGAGGAAACTTTTGCCCCTGTAGCTAGATTGGAAGCCATTAGAGTGCTATTAGCCTTTGCCTGTTATAAAGGATTTAAGCTTTTTCAAATTGATATTAAGAGTGCCTTTTTTAAATGGGGAAATAAAAGAGGATGTGTTTGTAGAACAATCCCCATGTTTTGAGAGTTCCCAATTTCCAAATCATGTTTTTAAATTAAAAAAACTTTGTATGGTTTAAAGTAGGCATCAAGAGCTTGGTATGAGAGGCTTAGCACATTCTTACCAGAAAGGGAGTTTTTTTAAGGGGAGAGTAGACAACATCCTTTTTCTTAGGAAAGTTGGAGATGATTTGCTCATTGTTCAGATTTATATAAATGACATACTTTTTGGATCTTTACTTTACCTGACTGCGAGCTGACCTAATATAATGTTTAGTGTTTTCCTTTGTGCTAGATTTTAAGCTGACCTAAGGAATCCCACCTGACTGCAGTAAAGAGAATTTTTAGATACCTTTTGGGGACCTAAAGCTTAGGGATTTGGTATCCTGGACACATCACTTCTTTTGAGATTATTTGTTTTTCTGACTCTGATTTTGCAGGATGCAAGGTAGATAGAAAAAGCACTTCAGGAACTTGTCAATTCATAGGATAATCTTTGGTCTCATGGTCTAGTAGGAAGCAAAATTCTGTTAAACTCCTTACTGCAGAAGCTGAGTACATTGCTCTTAGAAGTATTGTGGCCCACGTCATTTGGTTAAAATAATAGGTATTGGATTTAGGATTACCTGTAGTCACCATCTCAATTTTTTGTGACAACACTAGTGCCATATGCATCTCTAAGAATCCTATCCAACATTCAAGAACTAATCACATTGAAATTAGGCATCACTTCATTAGAGATCATGTGACTAAAGAAGACATTGAGTTACGCCATGTGACAACTAAAAATCAACTAGCTGACATCTTTACTAAACCACTGGCCTTTGACACTTTCAGCTCTTTAAGGACCAGATTGGGTGTGATTGACATAAATGCATGAACTTGATCTTTTATTTACTTTTCTTTTTGCTATTTGCTTTCTTTTCTTCTTTTTATTTTACTCTTAGTTTTTTGTTTGATTTGTTTTACTTTCTTTTGTTTAGTTTTTTTTTTTTCAAAATCATCGCTGAAATGATATCGTATGCCTTGTCCTTGCTTTTGAAAATTTGTAGTCAATGCTTTACATCTCTTTATCTATTAGATGGTAAAAATATCTCTTTGATCATGTCTCCTTCTCTAACCTTTTTTGGAGGCATAGTTTTCTTTTCTAACCAAAAATCTATTTCAAATTAATAAATTGTGTATGAAATTAAGATCTTTTCTAAAACTTGCTTAAGCAAATCTATCTTGTATTTATAATGATTATAGTCTTTTTGTCACATCAACATTCCCGTTACTCTTGTCATTGGTTATTGATTCTGTTTTGTGGTTAGTTCTTCTCTATGTTAGAGAGAGAGCCCCTATTCTCAAATATCTTGAAAGATATACTCACAACTAAGAATCCTTTTTAAGAGTTATAAAAGAGAAAGGAGCTTGCAAAAATAAAAAAAAAAATTGGCCAATGATGCCAACAAAAGATGCGCAATGACGACAAATTAAAAAATATATATATCAAAAAGCAAAAGAAGCGCAAAGCACCAATCAACCGACAAGAGGCATAAAATGAGCACACTAAAAGGCAAGCTCTTCTCTATTTTCAAATCTTTTAAAAACATAGAAGTTTTCATGTATCAAAGGCTTGATTTCGATTGTTTTGCGATTGTGACAAATTTACTTTGGTTCATTATTCTATCAAATAATTTTTCTTAAACCAAGTGATGAAGGGATCCTTATCTCATATCCAATTGGTTTTCTTTGAGTTAGGTCATTAATATCAAAAGAGGATTCTAACCTAAAAGAAAGTCCGAGGTAAGGGTAACCATGATCGGATATTCTACCTTTCTTTGGATTGTAGATGATGCTTAACTCATTCACTCACAACTTTTTAAAAATTAATCACATGGAATGCTACATCATATTCATTCCTTGGTTAAAAAAAATGATTTGCTTTCTTCATTTCCTACTCCTTCTTGAGATGTCAAAAGGGGGAGTAGATTAGGATGTTTTTCTTACACTTTCGATTCCAAAAGTTTACACTGTTATTTTTAAAATAATTGTCGTAGTGTTTTGCCATCATAAAAAAGGGGGAGATTATTGCAAATTCAGTTTCATGGACTATGTTTTGATGATTTGGCAAATATGCTTGCTTTTCTTCAACAGCCTGTTACTACTGACATTTCAGGAATCAAAGATCGGACATAAATAAGAACCAGCTCAAGATTGGGAAAGATTAGGGTTGAATCAGTCTGTATTTTTCTTTTTTTTTTTCTTAAGTCAATTGTAATTGTTTGAAGTGATTGATGTTAAGTAACCCTACACACACACACTTGAGAGATTTAGAACTTGTGTTTTCACTCACATCGTCCTGGACGATATTTATATCGTCCTGGACGATCGAGTTCAAAATAGAAGATCTAATCAGGATTTCTTAGTTAAGGTAGCCGTAATTAACTTATCGGCATGGACGATACCTGTATCGGCCAAGATGATATGCTTAATACAGAAAGAAATTACTACCATGATCAGTTTAGGTATTCTGTATTTTTGGAAATCGGCCTGGACAATTATTTGATCGGACTGGATGATATTGTATAATTATGCCAAAATTGATCCGACAATCATGGGAGTAGTTAAGGATGATTGATACGATCAAATCGTCTTGGATGATCGCAAGATCGGTCTGGACGATCCATTCAAAAACCCTTGGTTGCTCTTGGACGATAAATATCGGCCAGTACAAATTCAGGGTGATACACTGGCCGATTTGGATCAGATAGATCAAATTCAGGGCGATGTTCTGGACGATTTCCCTCTGATTTAACTGATCATCCAGGACGATCGTGAGATCGTCCAGGACGATCAAGCAAATTTTCAATCATCCAGTTTGCATTCAGGGTGATGCTCTGGGCGATCCTATGAGATTTGTACTGATTGGAAAGGACAATTTAAATATCATCCTGGACGATAAAGTCGACAACTTGCAATTAATGAGCCCCTTTGAAGCTCTTCTATTTAAGAGCTCTTGTTCAATGTTTTTGAACATCCTTGGCTGCTGTCTTGACCAGAGAAAACCTAAAGGAGAGAGAGAGAGAGGGAGGGAGGGAGAGAGAGAGAGGATCTTGTGAGGGGGAGCTTGTGAGGGGATTCATAAGGGTTGCTCCAAGCATTGTTCCACTTCTTCTTCCCTAGAGTCTCTTATCCTTGGAAGGGTTGAGAGAGGTAAGTTTCAGCAAGTGATCATGGTTCTCTGCCTGCTTCAGGAGGAAGAAAAAGGAGTTGGGTTCTTTGTCTTGTCGGGTGTGGCAAAAAGGAGGTGTTTTTATGAGGGCTTCTCCGCCTAGCTGTGGGGGCTAAAGCAGAGTCACGTTTGTAGTGAAATACTTGGAGGGTGCATCCGGGGAGTGGACGTAGGTCGAGTTGACCGAACCACTATAAATCCTTGTCTTCTTGTTTTTACTACTTCCGCATTTATTTTTTTCGGTACTTGTTTTTGTGGTGATTTGGTTTGTGATAATCATTCTTTTTTCATAAAGAAATTTTTAAATACCAATTCACCCCCCTCTTGGTTAGCCTCGGGCCAGTTCTATAGGGATTAACATCCCTAACGAACTTTCACCTCCAACGTGTTGCTCCTATCTTCCCATTTTTTCGTGAAGTACCGTAATAACACTTCTTCAACTTCTTTTTATTCTTCTACCATCAAGCCATGTTCATTTCTAATTTTGTGGATGTAGTTTGTATTCCTCCTAGCACTAGCATATACTTATAAGAATCTTAAATTTGAATCCCCCTCCACCAACATTTAACCTTGGCTCGCTGTTTCCACCAGGTACTGACCTGAGCCAATGCAGAGTTTAACTATTTAATATTTTGTTTTAGAACCCATTGTTCTTCCTCCAAAAGGTACCCATCCTCTGCCTCCTTTTCTTGTATTCTCAAAATTTCTACTTTCAGCTCCTCTTTAGAAAGATTTAATGCTTTGAACTTAGACTTGATCCAAAAATACATATTCTTTAAGGTCCCCTTTAACTTCTGGTTTAGAGCTTGAGAGGGATCTCCAGAAGCCTTTTCCCTTCCATAAATACTTGACCACTGCCATAGAAGATGGGATCGATGTCCACACTTCTTCAAATCTGATTAAATTTTTTGTTGGGAGGACTGAATTCCAACAAATTTAATAAAATCGGACTGTGGTCAGAAAAATTCTTGTCAAATGCCTTACCATTATCCGATGAGATGAGTTGAAGGCCGTTGAATTAATGAGACATCTATCCAGCTTATCAAGTATTCTTTTAGCCCCTTTCTTTTTGTTGCACCATGTGTATTTGGGACCTACACTAGCCACTTCATGCAAGTCATTACAAGATATGAAGGTTTTCATTTCCTTCGGCCGAAGAAAAAAAAATGAATTTTCTCCCCCCTTTCTTCTCCTCCTTAGAAAACAAACAATTAAGTTCTCTTCCTATAATCATAGGAATGACTTTAGACATGTGATGCTCCAATCTTTCCCATAAAGATCTTCTTCTATAAGCATCCTGCTCCCATAAGTCATAGCAATCCACCATGTGCCCTTGTTGATCACATTTAGATCACCAACCACAAGTTGGGAAGAAGCTTCCAACATGTTGAATGAAGCCATGTTTTGTTTCCATATCATAAAAATCCCTTGTGATAATCCTTCAGAGGGAAAAAGAAAAAATTCCCAACCTTCACCAATCAACATATTAACTACCTTCTTAACAACCACAGACAACATAGTTTCAACCAACCCAAGAAAAAACACCCCATGATCCTATATGAACTCCCTCACATATAGAGAAGCTTTAATTTTTCTTGCTCCTCTATAGTTCCAAAATTCAATGGAAGACATTAATGATCAAAGGGGAAAATTTACCCCATCCTTTCCTTCAGTTCACCATCCAATCTTATCTTCCTTGGAATCAACTTGATGGGACCCAATCCCTTAAGTTGCTTAGACCCTTTCTTTTCATCTTGTTAGACCCTTCATCAAACTTCTTTAACCGAGCCTCCTTAGACTCAGTTTCTAATGCTTCAAATTTTACTCTGCCCCCAGAAATAGAATCTGAAGCTATAGTGGACTCTAGAGATTCATTGTCTTGACCAACAAATTCCCCGTCCTCCACCAAGTCATTTAATACTTCATTCTGATTGGTATTGCTTAGGTTACCATCATAAATAATACCAATGACCTCCTTATTAACTTCTGAATTATTTGTTGAGATATCTTCATTATTACCATATGGGATTGGGATTACCTCCACATGCTGCTTTTCAACCTAAGACTCAAAATTCTTCATGGTTGATTTATTTATACCTGAAGTGTCTCCAGCTTTCTTAGCTTGGCTTCCAACTCCTTCCTTATTTAGCTTCCTATAAATAACCACTTTCCAAGACCACTTGTTCTGAAATATGATGCCTTTTCCCTCTCTTCTTCCCATAGTCCACATGAATCCATGGACCATAATTTTCATTGTTGGCTTTTTTTTTTTCTGCCATAGAATTATCTTTTGGAATCTCATTTGTAGCAGCTACCCTTCCTTCCATAGGACTTACATTAAATGTATTAGGATCCAAGATGGAGTTCATATACATTTCAGAACAAATTTTTTCCTAATGCCCGATCTTACCACACTTGAAGCAAATGTTTGGGATTTTTTCATAATTGATTTTTTGATAAAACTTGCTAGAGACTCCTTCCTCCCAAACTCCCAATGGTAATTTATTTCCCAATTTAATTCAAACTTGTAAATTCACACCTTCCCCACTGGAACATGTTCTCATCAATCAAAAAAGGAATACCTACCTTCGCAGCAATCTTGTAGACATTGATTTTATCCCAGCTTTGTAGAGGGAGATTAGGAAGCCTAATCCATACTGGAGTTTTCAACCCTTTCAAGGAAGAAGGGTGAAGATTAGGGGACCATTTATCTTGTCCAATTATACTACCATTCACGTACCATGGACCACTGTTAAGAACTAAATCCAAAGCCTTTGGGTCCTCAAAAGCACATAAGACCCATCCCCCACCAAGTAAGATCATATGGAACCTACCATACTGGTTCCATTATCTCCTTAACTCTAAACCAATGATGTGATAAGGAACACTGTCTCCAAACACCTTGACCACCAAAGATTTTATTAGCTTTTTTGTCTTATCCACCTCACTTTGAAGATGAAGTTTCACCACTACATTTTAGAAAAGTTCTCACCATAATCAAAATCAATAGTTTTAAAATTTAGCTTCATGTTCCAAGCATTAACCAACGGCTTACTAGATTGAGGGGGGATGACTGGTTCCATTCCCTCAACCTCTTTACAATTTCCCAAATCTGCAGAATCTTAAATTCTTACATTTTCCCAATCTTCTTTTTCTTATTGTACTCCCTGATCAATTGCTACAACTTTCTATAGAAAAAAATTTTGGAAAACTAACTCCAGCTAACAATTTCTCCTTTATATCTTCTAACTCATGGCATCCATATGAGATAACCTTTAAAAATTTCAATCCTTATTCAGTAATTGCATCACCGAATGATGCACGTTCAGTCTTATAACCCATTTGATTGTAATCCTTATTTTAGATGTCAGATACCTCCATCATTATCTTCTTTCCTTTGCTAATGCAATCCATCAATTTTTTTGGAGAATTAAATCCTCCCTCATTTATCATCAGAGGTTTAAACCTTAGATTGGATTCTCAATCAAATACCATATTGGCATTACCAAAAGCAGGGGGAGATGAACTTTGATTCACCCATGGAAGAATTCTAACAACATGAGTCAAAGAGATACTACCGTCTCCAATGTCGGAGAATGGAGGCCGCCGGCCCTCCACCATCATCGGAGGAGACAGCTAAATGTTGGAAATTCGGAATTAAAAAAAAAGCCTTGAAATTTTCTCTCACTAGAAATGGGAGCTTCTCTTATTTGAGCCCTTTTGCATTGGAGGATGACCATCCTTCTACTAAACCTAGGTTTATTTAGATTTGTGGCTTTGATTTCTGTCGATTTGGCCTTCGTGTGTTTGGGGGTCTTATTTATTCCATGGTGTTATGCTTTGCCATTTGACTAGGTAGTCTGGTTCTTTTGAGCTATGGTATCCTTGTTGTTGGGGTTGGCTTTTCCCTGGAGTGCCATTTGGGGTATTATTTAACTGTCAATTATTCTTATATTTATCTTATATGGTTTGTCTTTCTTCTCTGTTCTCGTGCTTGGATGTTATGGTATCCTTATTATTTTACTTTTTTTATGGGTATTTGGCAGCTTTTTGAGTGGTTGGGGTTAGTGTGGTGTAGCTTTTGCCTTGATGCTATGGCTATTTATCCTAAGGATGAGGTTTTTTGGATATTTAACCCGTATGTCCTTTTCTATGGTTATGCCATTGGGGGTTATCGAGTTCCTATTGGTTATCTTGATTGCTTAGTTGATAGTTTTTTGGTGCTTGGTAGTATGTTATCTTGCTTTCTTATTATCAATTTTGTTGATAATTGTTGGGACTATAAACCTGCTAGCCTATGATTTTATTTATGTTATTTTTATCTCGGGCATCACCTTTTTTTGCAGAATTTTTGTAGTGCAGGTGTTCATTGCGGTGTCAGTCTAGAAGGGATGTTGGATCTGGATGCTTTTATTTCGTTTATTACACCTTTTTAGGCATAGTAAGCTTGAAGTCCCTTTAAATGCTGAGTAATTTTTACCTGAATTAACCCATAGGCCCTACTGTGGGTTTTGTTACAAATCTATTTTTTTCATGGCTTATGTTTTGATGATTGACAAACACTACTTCTCTTGGACTACTTGTTGCTTCTAACTTTTCAGGAATCGAAGACCGGACGATCATGAAGAAGCCAAGTTCAAGATTACGTAGGTTTAGGGTTAAGTCAGTCTGTAATTTTATTTTTCACCTTTTGAGTCTACTTGTAATAGCCAAAAAGACTGATACTAAGTAACCCTTCACACACACACACTTGAGAGACTTAGAATTTCTGTTTTTACCCTCATCGGCCAGGCCGATTTTCATATCGTCCTGGACGATCGGCTTAAAACAGAAAGTCTAATTAAGGATTCTTAATTAAGGCAGCTGACATTAACCTATCGGCCTGGACGATACGTGTATCGGCCAGGACGATAAGCTCAAAATAGAAAGAGATAGCCGCCTTAGACAGTTTAGGCATACTGTATTTTAAATTATCGGCCAGGATGATTCCCGGATCGGCCTGGACGAAATTACCAAATTATGCCTTAATTGATCAGGAAATCAAGGGAGTAATTAAGGATGATTGATACGATCCGATCGGCCAGGACGATCGTGAGATCGGCCTGGACGAGCAAGCCAAATTTCAATCGGCCAGGACTGTTCCCAGGGCTGTGCTCAGGACGATTTACCTCTGATTTGAAACTAATCGGCCAGGACGATCGTGAGATCGGCCTGGACGATAAAGCCAAATTTCAATCGTCCAGGACTGTTCCCAGGGCTGTGCTCTGGCCGATCTTCCTTGATTTGTACTAATCGGCCAGGCCGATGTCCATATCGGCCTGGACGATAAAGTCGGCTACTTGCAATTAATGAGCTCCTCTTGAGCTCTTCTATTTAAAGAGCTCTTCTTCAACGTTTTTGAGGACCTTTTGGCTGCTGCCTTGACCTGAGAAGACCTTGAGGAGAGAAAGAGAGAGAGGGAGAGAGAGAGAGGATCTTGTGAGGGGGAGCTTGTGAGGGGATTCACAAGGGTTGCTCAAGGATCGCTCTGCTTGTCTTTCGTCTGGAGTTTCTCGTCCGTGGAAGGGTCGGTAGAGGTAAGGAGTTTGCTTTTGGTTGTGGTTCTCTGCCAGCTTCAGGAGGAAGCAAAAGGAGGTGGGTTCTCTGCCTTGCCGGGTGGCAAAAAGGAGTTTCTTGTGAGGGCTTCTCCGCCTAGCTGTGGGGGCTAAAGGAGAGTCACGTTTTGTAGTGCAATACTTGGAGGGTGCCTCCAAGGAGTGGACGTAGGTCGAGTCGACCGAACCACTATAAATTTCTGTGTTCTTTTTCTTGCTTCCGCACTTTTAAATTCCGCATTTATTTTTGTGGTGTGATTTGGTTTGTGATTTTCTTTCTTTGTCTTAAGAATTTTTTTAAATACCAATTCACCCCCCCCCCCTCTTGGTTAGCTTGGGACTAAGTTCATAGGGCTTAACATCCCGAACGAACTTTCAAGTGGTATCAGAGCGGGATTCAAAAAATTAAGTTTGAAAACTTTTTGAATTTGATCCATGGCTAACATTGGAAATCGCAACACTACGGAAGGGTATTCTATTACCCGACCTCCCCTGTTCGATAACCTACCTTTTGATTTTTGGAAAACTCGCATGTCAA
This sequence comes from Dendrobium officinale, assembly GCA_019514585.1. Lineage (NCBI taxonomy): Eukaryota > Viridiplantae > Streptophyta > Magnoliopsida > Asparagales > Orchidaceae > Dendrobium > Dendrobium officinale. The sequence goes on from CM033687.1 coordinate 37,597,862, forward strand.
CGTTTTTACAATCTACTGATTATCGCATGTGGATGCTTATTCAAGAAGGTTATTCTCCACCTTCTCGTGAAATTAATGGTGTTAAAACTGAAGTTGCTTTTACTGAATGGACTTTCGATGAACGTGATTTGGCTCAGTTAAATGCAAAATGTTTGAACTATTTTTTCTGTGCTTTGAAATCTGAAGATTACATGCGTGTTTCAACTTGCAAAACTGGTAAAGAGATTTGGGATAAATTATGCATCACCTATGAAGGTACTAATGAAGTTAAGCAATCTCGTTTGAACTTTCTCTTGCATGACTACGAACTTTTTCGTATGAAACCTCATGAATCGATTTCTGACATGTACACTAGGTTTACTCAGATTGTTACTTCATTGCATGCACTAGGAAAAAAGCTTTCAAATTATGAAAAAGTTAACAAGATTTTGAGATGCTTGCCTTCGTCTTATGATGCAAAAATTACTGCCATTACTGAATCCAAAGATTTTAACACCTATTCTATTGATAACTTACTTGGCTCACTCATTGCTTACGAGCAAGGGGTGAATCAAAGAAATCTTGATACAGGTGAGAAGAAAAAGGAGAAAACAATCGCACTAAAGGCGCACAAATTGGATTCCGAATCTTCCGGGTCTGAAAGCGATGATGTTGCCTTCATCACAAGGCAATTCAAAAGCTTTCTAAGGAAGAAACAAAAGCATCATCAAAATTGGAGGAAAGGTAAGGATCACAAATATGTTAAGGGATCTTCTGATGTTGTTTATTTTGAATGCAGGAAGCCTGGACATGTGAGAACTGACTGCCCTACACTTAGAGATCAATCAAGCAAAGGAAGAAGAAGAGAGAGAAAGCTAAGTCTAGGAAGGACAAAGAAGAAAAACCAAAGGAGCTTTTTGGCAGAATCTGGTACTGACTTTCTGAGACTGAATCAGAGGAAGAAACTACAAACTTGTGTTTCATGGGAAAAGACCAAAGTGATCAAGAAGAGGTATGTGAACTTTCCTACGATCAACTTCTTGAAGTTTCAGAAAAAATTCATGCATCATATAGAAAACTAAAGAAAATTCATGCTAGCTTGAAACTAGAATTTTTAAAATCTACAAAAAGAGCATGAAATTTTGATTAAAGATCATCAAACAATTGATTCAAATCACATGACTTTTCTTGATGAATTTGATGAGTTAAATAAAAATTATGGTGAGTTAGTTGAAGAACTTGATGCATTAAAAATATCACACACATCACTAGAATCAGATTTTAAGAAGTCTAAGGAGATAGAGAAAAATTTGAGGATTGAAAATGAAGTTTTAAAAAAAAAAACACTAATTTGAAGATTCAAAATGATTTAGAAGCATGTAAGAAAACTAGGATGACATCTACTTTTGATCAATTGCCAAAACCTAGGAAGAGGCATTATAACTCAAATCATTTAAGAAATCCCTTTCCTGGAGTTAGATGTTTTTCATGTGGCATGCTAGGACACATTTCACACACTTGCACAATTCACCATAGTACACATTGGGTGTGGAGACCTAAGGTGCATGATCCACAGCATACCACACATGCATTGCATTCCTCTCTCTTCATAAGAAGGAACCCAAACCTGCTTGGGTTCCTAAAACTAACATTTGATAATTTTTGCAGGAAGGCTCTCACAAAAGACCTCGTGAGAGTATGTGGTACCTGGACAGTGGATGCTCTCGACATATGACTGGTGACGCTAGCCAGTTTGTTGTACTAGAGTCCAGGACTGGAGGCAAGGTTACCCTTGGAGACAACACCACCAGGAAGGTGGTAGGAGCAGGTATAATTGGTAATTCCAAGAACCTTATGATTGAAAATATTTTGCTTGTAGATGGATTAAAGCACAACTTGCTCAGCATCAGTCAATTCTGTGACAAAGGCTTCATCGTATAATTCTTTGCGGATTCATGCATTGTAAGTTTAAGTAACAACACTATTTTGCAGGGAAAGAGGATCAACAACGTCTACATGCTTGATTTAAATAACATTGAATGTGCTGCTTCTTTTTGCTTAAAAACTGTGATTGATGATTCTTGGTTGTGGCACAGGAGGCTTTGTCATGCAAGTATGAAAACCCTTAGGAAAGTGACCCAAAAAGACCTAGTTAGAGGTGTCCCCAAACTTAAGTTTACAAAAGACCACCTTTGTGATGCCTGTCAACTAGGAAAGCAAGTCCACTCCACTTTTCATCCCATTAAGGACATTAGCACCTCTAGACCTTTAGAAGTCCTTCACATGGATTTGTTTGGACCCATTAGCACTGCTAGTTTGGGAGGGAAAATCTATGGTTTTGTGATTGTTGATGACTACTCGAGGTTCACTTGGACTAGATTTCTCTCTCATAAAAATGAGTCTTTTGAGGAGTTTAAAACATTTTCTACTTGGATTCAGAAAAAGCTAGGTTGTGAGATTTTGACAATCCATAGTGATCATGGGGGAGAGTTTGAAAATGAAAGATTTGGAGATTTTTGTGAGGACAAGGGGATTAGCCATAATTTTTCAGCCCCTAGGACCCCTCAGCAGAATGGGGTAGCTGAAAGGAAGAACCGGACCTTGGTGGAAGCCGCTAGAGCCATGCTTGCTGAATATTCACTTCCAAAATACTTTTGGGGCTGAAGCGGTTAACACAGCTTGTTATGTATTGAATAGGGTGAATGTTAGAGCCAAATTAGAGAAGACACCCTATGAGATCCTTAAGGGTAGGACACCCAATCTTTCCCACCTTCATGTCTTTGGTTGTAAGGTTTTCATTCACAACAATGGGAAGTCTCACTTGGGAAAATTTGATCCTAAATCTGATGAAGGAGTATTCTTGGGATATTCTAGTGTTGGGAAGTCTTTTAGGGTGTTTAACAAGAGAACTTTGATGGTGGAAGAAACAACCCATGTAGTTTTTGATGAGTCTGATTCTAAGAAACATGGAGTAGAAGATGATGATGTTGGAGAAATTACAAGTGGAGTAGAAAATTTGGGGAAGGGAAGTAAGCACCTAAGTAATGAAGGAGTAGAAGGAGTCACCCAAGGAGTAGAGAACTTTGTTGAAAGGGGAGAAACTTCACACACTTTGCCTAGAGATTGGAGATACTCTACAAGTCACCCCAAGGATTTGATCTTAGGAGACCTTTCTAGTGGAGTTAAGACTAGACATGGACTTAGGAAGGAGGTGAACCACTCTGCTTTTATTTCTATGACTGAACCCACCTCCATTAACCAAGCCCTTTCTGATGAGTTTTTGGATTTTAGCAATGCAAGAAGAGTTGAATCAATTTGTTAGGAATGATGTTTGGGAACTTGTGGAAAGACCTAAAGAACAAAGTGTAGTTGGAACAAAGTGGGTCTTTAAGAACAAAGTGAATGATTCAGGAGTGGTGGTGAGGAATAAAGCAAGATTGGTGGCTAAGGGGTACAATCAAATAGAAGGGATAGACTTTGAAGAAACTTTTGCCCCTGTAGCTAGATTGGAAGCCATTAGAGTGCTATTAGCCTTTGCCTGTTATAAAGGATTTAAGCTTTTCCAAATGGATGTCAAGAGTGCCTTTTTAAATGGGGAAATAAAGGAAGATGTGTTTGTAGAACAACCTCCAGGATTTGAGAGCTCCCAATTTCCAAATCATGTGTTTAAATTGAAAAAGGCATTGTATGGTCTAAAGCAGGCACCAAGAGCTTGGTATGAGAGGCTTAGCACATTCTTACTAGAGAGGGAGTTTGTCAAGGGAAGTGTAGACACCACCCTTTTTCTTAGGAGAGTTGGAGATGATTTACTCATTGTTCAGATTTATGTGGATGATATACTCTTTGGATCTTCTAATAAAAAAATTTGTGTGATGATTTTTCTAAAACAATGAGTAGAGAGTTTGAGATGAGTTTGATGGGGGAGTTGTCCTACTTTTTGGGGTTTAGCATAAAACAATTGGAGGATGGAACTTTTCTAAATCAAACAAAATACATAAAGGACATTTTGAAGAAATATGAGATGGACAAAGCCAAGCCAATTAACACTCCCATGACTTCTAGTGCTCCATTGGATAAGGACCCAAGTGGTAAGTCTGTTGATCAGAAGAAGTATAGAGGCATGATTGGATCTTTACTTTACTTGACTGCGAGCCGACCTGACATCATGTTTAGTGTTTTCCTTTGTGCTAGGTTTCAGGCTGACCCTAAGGAGTCCCACTTGACTGCTGTTAAGAGAATTTTTAGATACCTTTTGGGGACACAAGGATTAGGGATTTGGTACCCTAGACATAGCACTTCTTTTGAGATTATTGGTTTTTCTGACTCTGATTTTGCAGGATGCAAGGTGGATAGAAAGAGCACTTCTGGAACTTGTCAATTCATTGGACAATCTTTGGTCTCTTGGTCTAGTAGGAAGCAAAACTCTGTTGCTCTTTCCACTGCCGAAGCTGAATACATTGCTCTTGGAAGTTGTGTGGCCCAAGTCCTTTGGTTGAAACAACAGGTATTGGATTTAGGATTACATGTAAGTACCATCTCAATCTTTTGTGACAATACTAGTGCCATATGCATCTCTAAAAATCCTATCCAACATTCAAGGACTAAACACATTGACATTAGGCATCACTTCATTAGAGATCATGTGACTAAGGGAGACATTGAGTTACACCATGTGACAACTGAAAATCAACTGGCAGACATCTTTACTAAACCACTGGCCTTCGATACTTTCAGCTCTTTAAGGACCAGGTTGGGTGTGATTGACATAAATGCATGAAACTTTTTATTTTCTTTTGTTTTTCTTTCTTTTTTGCTTTTGTTTCCTGTTTTGTTGTTTTAGTTCTTTTTGTGTGTTTTATTTTTTCTTTCTTTTTTTTTTGTGTCTCTCTTTACTTAGTTTTCAAAATCATGGCTAATATGGTATTATATTCCTTGTCCTTGCTTTTGGGAATTTGTAGTCAATATGCTTTTATCTACTCGATCTTTTAGATGGTAGAAATATTTTGTGATTGTGTCTCTTTCTCTAACCTATTTTAGTGGCATAGTTTTCTTTTTTAAATCAAAAATCTCTCTCAAGTTAAAGATTGTTTATGGAATTGAGATCTTTTCTTAAACTTGCTTAAAAAAAAACTCTATCTTACACTTATAATGTTTAAAGTTTTTTTTTTCACATCAAAAATTTCTCGTTACTCTTGTCCTTGATTATTGATTCTGCTTGTGATAACTCTTCCTTTTGTTAGAGAGAGTGCTCCTATTCTCTAATATATGAGAAGATATATTCACAACTTTGTCTTTAAAAGATTATAAAAGAGACTATAGCTTGCAAAAAAAAAATTGGCCAATGATGCCAACAAAAGATGCGCAAAGACGCCAAAAATTGAACAAAAAAAAATGCGCAAAGCGCCACGATATTGACAAGAGGCATAAAATGAGCCCACTCCAAAATAAGCTACTTTCTCTTTTTTAATCTTTTAGAACTTAGAAGTGTTGGTTATCAAAGACTTGACTTCGATTAACTTTCGATTGTGACAAATTTACTTTACCTCATTATTGTATGAAAATGGTTTTTTCTTAAGCCAAGTGATAGGTGAAATCCTTTTTTCTCATAACCAATTAATTTCTTGAGTTAGGTCATTGATTTGAAAAGACGATTCTACCCTAAAAAATATGTCTGCGCTAAGGGTAGCCATGATCGGATATTCTACTATTCTATAGATTAATGAGCTTATTAACACATTAACTAACAAATTTTTTGAATCAATCACATGGAATACTATATCATGTTCATGCCTTGGTTAAAATAAAAAAAAAAATAAGAAAAAATAAAAAATAAAAAAGGGGTCTCTTTGCTTTGCTTTCTTGTACCCTCCTTATTGATATGTCAAAAGGGGGAGAAGTTTATGAGGTTCTTTTTTCATCAATCCTGAATTTTTTTCATTAACTGTTTTCGTAGTGGTTTGCCATCATCAAAAAGGGGGAGATTGTTGCAAATCTATTTTTTTCATGGCTTATGTTTTGATGATTGACAAACACTACTTCTCTTGGACTACTTGTTGCTTCTAACTTTTCAGGAATCGAAGACCGGACGATCATGAAGAAGCCAAGTTCAAGATTGCGTAGGTTTAGGGTTAAGTCAGTCTGTAATTTTATTTTTCACCTTTTGAGTCTACTTATAATGGCCAAAAAGACTGATACTAAGTAACCCTTCACACACACACTTGAGAGACTTAGAATTTCTATTTTTACCCTCATCGGCCAGGCCGATGTTCATATCGTCCTGGACGATCGGCTTAAAACAGAAAGTCTAATTAAGGATTCTTAATTAAGGCAGCCGACATTAACCTATCGGCCTGGACGATACGTGTATCAGCCAGGACGATAAGCTCAAAATAGAAAGAGATAGCCGCCTTAGACAGTTTAGGCATACTGTATTTTAAATTATCGGCCAGGACGATTCCCGGATCGGCCTGGACGAAATTACCAAATTATGCCTTAATTGATCAGGAAATCAAGGGAGTAATTAAGGATGATTGATATACGATCCGATCGGCCAGGACGATCGTGAGATCGGCCTGGACGAGCAAGCCAAATTTCAATCGGCCAGGACTGTTCCCAGGGCTGTGCTCAGGACGATTTACCTCTGATTTGAACTAATCGGCCAGGACGATCGTGAGATCGGCCTGGACGATAAAGCCAAATTTCAATCGTCCAGGACTGTTCCCAGGGCTGTGCTCTGGCCGATCTTCCTTGATTTGTACTAATCGGCCAGGCCGATGTCCATATCGGCCTGGACGATAAAGTCGGCTACTTGCAATTAATGAGCTCCTCTTGAGCTCTTCTATTTAAAGAGCTCTTCTTCAATGTTTTTGAGGACCTTTTGGCTGCTGCCTTGACCTGAGAAGACCTTGAGGAGAGAAAGAGAGAGAGGGAGAGAGAGAGGATCTTGTGAGGGGGAGCTTGTGAGGGGATTCACAAGGGTTGCTCAAGGATCGCTCTGCTTGTCTTTCGTCTGGAGTTTCTCATCCGTGGAAGGGTCGGTAGAGGTAAGGAGTTTTGCTTTAGGTTGTGGTTCTCTGCCAGCTTCATGAGGAAGCAAAAGGAGGTGGGTTCTCTTCCTTGCCGGGGTGGCAAAAAGAAGTTTCTTGTGAGGGCTTCTCCGCCTAGCTGTGGGGGCTAAAGGAGAGTCACGTTTTGTAGTGCAATACTTGGAGGGTGCCTCCAAGGAGTGGACGTAGGTCGAGTCGACCAAACCACTATAAATTTCTGTGTTCTTTTTCTTGCTTCCGCACTTTTAAATTCTGCATTTATTTTTGTGGTGTGATTTGGTTTGTGATTTTCTTTCTTTGTCTTAAGAATTTTTTTTAAATACCAATTCACCCTCCCCCCCCTCTTGGTTAGCTTGGGACTAAGTTCATAGGGCTTAACATCCCGAACGAACTTTCAGGTTTCCATTAAAAAAAACTTTTGTAAAGAGGAATCCTAATGTACTTAATAGGTAAAGATCATTGCAAAAAGCTAATAATACCTTTTGTAGACATTATACGATCATGAGGAGCTTCTCTTTAGGCAATGAAGTAGCTCTTATCTTTGTTAAGAAATGGACCACTCAAAATTTCAAAATTATTTAAGAATCTTATCAGCATACTAATCATGTCAACATAGCCATTAGTAAAAATAATAGCATCATTAGCATAACATAAATGAGAGATAGGTAAAACTCACATAGTTCTAAAATATAGGATAGAGAGATTTTCAAAGAGATTGGCAAGACCTCTAGATAAGTACTGTACAATAATAATGAAAAGGGAAGTAAAGATTGGATCATCTTGTCATAAACCATGAGAATAGTTGAAAAAAACAATTACTTATGCCATTAATAATAACAGAAAAAAAGATCATTGAATGAAATTATTGATAAGGTTAGTAAAAGCTGAACTAAAACCAAACAAATGCAAAATGTTGTAAAGAAAATTTAAGTTGATGTTATACAGGCTTTGGCGAAATATAATTTTAGATTAATATTTTCACCTCTCACCCTAACATCAAGTACATGGAGAAGCTTTTTTTTTTTTTTTTGAAAGATGCAAGGATGCATTAAAAGTATAATAAGCCAAGATACAAACTAATGTGAGAAAGCTGTACTATCACATTCTTCTTTTACTAAATTAATAAAAGAAGATGGAAGATTGCTGTCACAGAAAAGTCCCAAAAAAATCATAAGAACAAGCTAAGTTAGCACAATAATCAACTAACTTATTACAATTGCGATTAACCCAATGAAAGAAAACATTATTAAACTCACCAAGTAAAGATAAATCTTCTTCTTCCAAGCTCCAATCCTTCTTCTTCGGTTTGCCTATACAGTTTATGAAGAAAAAGGATCACATTCTTATTATCACCTTCCACAATAATGACTTTGACATCAAGAAGCCTACCGTTCAATACGTCTTTGATAGCTGAGAAAGCCAAGAGCTCAAGTTGAGCAATGTCCCAATGTACTTTTCCTTTACCAAAGGCTAAGATAAATCTTCATTTACAATCTCTCACAATGCCACCAATTCCTGCTATATAATTATCTTTTAAGGAAGCATCAAAGTTTATTTTAAGCCAATCGGGTGGAGGAGGTTGCCATTTGTCTGTACACAGTCCAAAGGACTGATTAGCAACCCAGTGATCCGAAAGTGGGAAACTTTGTTTAGCCGATCCAAGAAAACCAAGAGTAGAAGCAGCGATCATGATGTTACTGTCACCGGATTTGCCATGCTTCACCTTGTTTCTATTATTCCAAATAAACCAAAACAGTGTAAGATAGGTCCTTACTAACATCAAATTTGAAATCCTTAGTCTCATAAGACAAAGCAAGCAATCTTTCCAATTCCTAAAAATTAGAATCTGGAATCCCCAACTCCTTAGAACTTCAATTACCTTCAATAGCTTAGAACAACCGAAAGAAACATGGTTCACGTCTTCAATTTCACCACAGCCCCAAGGACACAAGCTAGAATCTGATAGTTGTTAGGAAAGTTGCTATTTGCATGTTTTACATTCTTGCAACTTGTATTATTTTGATGATTCCAATTATTATTGTTTTATGTGTAGTTATCTCCTAACACTTTTTAGAAGATTTGTTTTTGCTCTTGTGTGTACTAATATTTCAGGAAAATCAAACTCCAGACTACGAAGACTTCAAATCAAATTCAGCATGAGATACTTTGTGCAATTGAAGCTTGTACTTTTTATTTGAATTAAATTTGAGAGGGAGTGATTGTAATTGAGTGAATAAATTTACACAAAGTTAAAGGAGATATTGAAAAAGTTTTTGTATTGATCGTACGGGACGAACATTGTTCGTACGGGACGATCAGATCAGTTATCTCCTTGTAAGAGCAATGGAACGGACAAGAACTGAACTGGAAATATTTTCTAAGTCCTAATCGTCCAGACGAAATCATTTTTGTCCCAGGACAAGTTTCTTTATGTAAAAATTTCGTCCAGATGAAGTCCAGTTCATCCAGGACGATGGGAACCGACTATGGCAGTTTCTGGGAGTTTTCAGAACCGACTTTTGATATAACTGTTCGTCCAGACGAAATATTTTCGTCCCGGGACGAACCAATTTTGTCCAGGACGAAATTGGTTCGTACAGATGAACAAAATTTCGTACGGGATGATCCAGTGCGCAGAAAAACATATTTTTAGCACGTTTTTGGACGGTTTTTCTTCTCCTTTCTATATAAGGAGTCCTAGAAACTATTACAAATGCCTTTTGAGTTGTTTTCTCTTGAGAGGGATCATTGAGAGGGAAAAGATCCTTGGAGGGGATTTCAAGGGAGTGTGGAGGGGATATTCACACGGTTGCTCCGGCGAAGGCTCTCAAGTGAAGTTCAACAACATCGGTCCGGTTCTCTGCCGACACTTAGAGAAGTGTAAAAGGACGACAAAGTGTATCTTTGACAGTCATTGTGTCTTCATTCTTGTGGAGAAAACTTGAAGAGAGAACTTGAAAGGGAGAGAGGAAAGGGTGGAGTTTGAGAGGGAGAAGATCCTTGAAGGGGATTTCAAGGGAGTGTGAAGGGGATATTCACACAGTTGCTCCGGCGAACTTGCACCTCATTACCATCGGATTCAAGGGTCGTCTTGAGGGAAGTTTTGGCAAGAAGAAGATCTCTTTGGTGTTAAAGAACCCGGCTACTCTGCCGCACCGGGGAAGGTGAAAGTGATTTTGTACAGGCTTCTCCGCCTTGCTGTGGGAGCAAAAGGAGAGTCACTTTGTGGTATTAGTGCAATACTCAGAGGGTGCCTCTGGGGAGTGGATGTAGGTCAAGGTTTGACCGAACCACTATAGATCTGGTGTGTTCTTTCTTATTTTTTATTCCGCATTTAATTTCATTGCAAGTTGTTTACTCTGGTTGAAAAGTTTATTTTAAACTTTAATTTTAACTTGCATCAATAATTCAAAAGGTTTTCTAAAATTCCAAGAGTTGAAGTTACATTTTTTAAATTGCCAATTCACCCCCCCTCTTGGTTAGCCTTGGGACATTCACTTAGGCTTAACAACCTAATTACTAGACTCAATAATATTCTCCTTCTGAATAAAAAAAGTTCAATTGGAATAGCATCTCTGTGAAGCCTCCAAATGAAGAGTTCCACCCGAGCATTCAATAACTCTTTGTTTAACCAAGAAGCTAGAACATCTTTCTGAAAGCCTTTGAAGCCATCCTCCACTAGTAATGCTGCAATGGATTTCCCTGCCAACTGAAGCTTCAGCTCCATACAGTCATACTGGGAATTCTCGGCAATCTTAATATTGCAAATCATTTTCAACAAATCTCCACCAAAGTACAAGCTTAAATTATCAAATTCTCAACTACCCTCATGAACGAAGTGGTCAAGGGTTGTATTTTCATCATCCAATACCCCAACAAATGCAGGTCATTTGTTTAAACTCAAATCCAAAATCCAAGTATCCTTTAACACATTAATCTTGGATCCATCCCCCGCCTTCCATCTAACAAAATTTTTAAGAGCTTTCCAACCATTAGAAATAATCTTCCAAAAAGTAGAAGAATTACTTCTAAAGTTCACAATGTCCCACCAATTATCTCTAAACTTGCTTAGCAAATTTCTGGCCATCAAAGAATTTGGAATGTCAATAAGTCTCCAAGCAAACTTTGCCCTCAAAGTATCTCTTCTAGCAATTGCAGAATTCAGTCCCCAACCACCAATCTGTTTTGGTTTACAAATGGACTCCAAAGCTACATAATGAATCCCATGGCTTCCATCATTTCTATTCCAAATGAAGTCTCTACACAATTTCTCAAAGTCTTTCAAAATTCTCAAAGGAACAAGAGAATATGACATAAGTAAAATGGGAAGAGAAAGGTAAACAGTTTTAACCAAAACCTGTCTACCTGCTAGAGAGATGTATTTATTACTCCAAGTATTGAGCTTCTTAATAGATTTATCCAGTAATGATTGGAAGTCTGAATACTTTAATATTCTCAAAGCCATCTTGATCCCCAAGTAGTCAAATTCAGTCAGCAATTTTATTCCCAGCAGTTTAGAAAACAATTTACTCCTCCTCAGAACAACAGTGCTGCTGCATAACAAGGAAGGTTTTTGGAAATTAATTCCCTAACCGGTCCAAGAGCAATAATTTTCAACAATATCTTTAACCTTTCTAACACTTTTTATCTTGGCTTCAACAAAAAGCAAGATATCATCTGCAAAAAGGAGATGAGAAATTCTTTGGGATCTAGAAGAAATCTTGAAACCCACCTCCGAACCTTTATCAAAAAAACAATTGGATAGAAGTTGTGAGCATAAAATAAAAAGGAAGGGGGATAGTGGACTCCCTTGTCTGAATACACTTCTCCCTTGAATCCAATTTGAATAAGATCCATTAATCATAATGGAAAATCTAGGATTTGAAATGCATTCCATCACCATATTGACAAACTTGAAAGGAAATCCCAAGTCTATCATCATTTTCTGAAGGGTTGCCCAACTCATACTATCATAAGCCTGTTCCATGTCGACTTTAATGGCTAAAAACCATTGCTTTCCTTAGAATGCTTAAACTTGGGGAACACTTATTGAGCCAAAAGGATGTGATCTGAAATTGACCTTCCCTTCACAAAAGCCACCTGCTCTTCAGATATAATTTTAGGAATGATCTCCACCATTCTATTCAAAAACATTTTTGCTACAATTTTGTATATAAAATTACACAAACTAATAGGATGAAAAGCTGCAGCAGAAACCGGGTTTGAAGATTTGGAAATCAAAACAATCATTGTGTCCTTCCAATCCTTGCACAATTTACCTGTAGAAAAGAAAAGATTAAATGCTCTAATGACATCCTCACCAATGATACGCCAATAAGCTTTGAATAAGGAGTAAGTAATCCCATCACAACCAGGAGTTTTATTGTTTCCCAACTTCATAACAACCTCCTCTACCTCAAGAACTGAAAGCTCCCTATCTAACCAAAATTTATCCTCAGTACCTAAAACCTGCCACGGTTTTGGCCACTCTTCCAAACAACATTCTCTACTCATCCACTTATTCTAAAAGAATTTAAGTAACACCTCTTCAACCTCCTTAGGTTCATTAATCAAAATATCGTCTTCATTCTTGATCTGAGAAATCCAGTTGGCATTTCTTCTAGCATTGGCAAATGAATGAAAAAACTTAGTATTGGAATTAAAATCTTCAATCCACTTCACTTTGGCTCTTTGCCTCCACCAAGTATTCAAACAATTGAGAATAACATTCAGCTCTTTGACTTTGCTCCTAAGCAATCAAAGTTTATCATCAACCAACCAACCTTCCCTAGCTTCTTGCTCTTGAATATGAGAAATTTTAGCCTTCAATCATTCTTTTTCCTTAGAGAATTCTTTTAACTTGAACTTACCCCAAAAGAACAAATCCTTCAGGCTCCTTTTGCACTTCTTATTAAGGATTTCCATATCATCCCCCAAGAAATTTTTCTTCCATACATTAGAAATGATGTGAGCCGAAGTCTTGAAAGATAACCAAGCACCTTCAAATTTTAAACACCTTCTTCTAAAAGAGACCGAATCAAATAACTTCAAGACAATAGGACTATGTTCTGAAGCCACTCTTACAAGGTGTCTAACAACAACAATTTTAATTTTGTTGATGGCCAAAGAATTGAGGATACATCTATCCAATCTTTCTAGGATCCTCCCACCTCCAACTTTGTTATTGCACCAAGTAAATCTTGACCCTACAAAACTAATTTCATGAAAGTCATTCTCATTCATAAATTTTAACATCTCCATTGGTCCTTGAGAGAAAACAAATTTTCTCCCTCCCTTCTTATCCTCCTTTTCCAAAATACAGTTGAAGTCACCACCCAAAACAATAGGGATATCCCTTTTAGAATGCTCTCGGACACACTCCCATAGCAACCTTCTCTTGTGAGTCTCCTTACTACCATAAATAGTGCTGATTCTCCAAACTCCCTTATTAAAGACATTCAGATCCCCAATTACACATTGATATAATGTCTTTACAAAAGAAAAAGATGCTACTTCCACTCTCCAAATAATCATAATACCACATGAAAGTCCTTCTGAAGGAAGAAGGAAGAAATCCCACAAAGGGCCCATCAATCTGTCAAAAGAGACTCCATCAAATGACTTGATCTTCGTCTCAACCAACCCTACAAAAAAAAATTTAAAATCTTTTATAAACTCCTTCGTATAGAAAGAGGCCTCTCTCTCTTCTTGGCCCCTTTACAGTTCCAGAAAGAAATAGATTCCATTTAAAGAACCATAGGGGGAAGAGGCCCCATCTCTTCTTCTGTTAACTCCTTCAAGAATTCTACCACGTGGCTTATTTTTAATAGGCCCTATGGCCCTAAGCTCCTTAGCAAGCTTTCATTTGATCATTTCCCCAATGGAGTGCATTTCTCTTAATTTCTGCACACCAATCACCTTTACATCACAGATTTTATCCTCTATGTTATTAACAGAATCTACCCCACTAGCATACTTCTTTTCATTACTCTTGCTACCAGCAGCTACCGAGGAATTAACCAAATCAACTCCCTCCCCTACCAGCTCTTCCTTATTCAGCAAATGAAATTTGTTCATAAGAACTGGGCTAAAGGATTTAATAATTGAAGACTGCAAACTAACCTTTAAAGCTGCATTTTTTATTTTGACCAGACTCTTCACAGCAGCTTCCTCCTGAGATTCTAACTGAACTTTTTAGCAAGAAATTCCTGTTCTTCACAAATTTCTACTTCTTCCAAGGTGTTTCTTTAGTGGTAGACTCCACTTCCAAAATTGTTCCCATGTCATGTAAAACTTCTATAACTGCCACTTTTACACCATGAACGTCTCTAGTACTCATCCACTGTTTTTTTTTTTTTTGTACTCTTCATTTTATCCTTCAACAGGACTGGTCTTCTACTATTCCTCCTTTTAACCATGATCCATGGTCCATAGGTAGAGTCATTAACCATTTCTTCAGTCTTATCCACCTCTTTTTCATGATTAGAAAGCACTTCAACAGCAGTCCGATCCACAGCAATAGATTTCTTAAGCTTGCAATAAGATTTCTCATGGCCAATTAGTCCACAATCAAAACACAAATTGGATATCTTCTCATACTCAACTTTCAGAAAGAACCTCCCGGATATTCTTTCCACCCAAACTTTCAATGGAAGAGGTTGATCAAGCTTTACTCTTACACAAATCCTTGCAAATTCCCTCTTCCCCCACTGAAATATATTCCCATCCATCATGAGAGGTTTGCCAATTATTGCAGCTATTTTAGCCACATTCACCTCATACCAACATTACAAAGGAAAATGAGGCTTCCTAATCCAAATTGGAGAGGATAGACCCTTCAATGAAAGGGTAGAGATCTCCACCGTCCACTTCTCCATACCAACAATGTGCCCATTGACAAACTAAGGTCCCCCTGCCAAAACACCTTCCATCATTTCCAAAGAATCAAAGGAACATAAAAAACAACCTTTTCCAAGGGTTGTGAAGTGAAAATTTCCAAACTGTTTCAATTGTCTTCTAATTTCCGAAGCTACAATATGTAATGGAACGTCATTCCCAAACACCTTGATCACTGGGGATTTCTTCAGTTTGCTGGAAATCAGGACCTCCATATCTTCATTCAACTTAACTGCTTTACCATCCTCTGTTAAAACCAAATCTTCCTCTTTGAAATCCAAATGGATGTAAGGCTTTTTAACCCATGGATTAAAACCTGCCTTCTTCACAGCTCTAGCAGGCATATCCACATTAACCTTCTCTATTACAATAGAATCATTCTGAGCCGAGCATCCATCGGAATGAAATTTTGTGTTAACATGAGAATTGGAATTCGCATTTATCCCAAGGACATTTCCAAAGATTGCATTTAAATTACCAAACTTGTTAACAAATAGTTTCATTCCAGACGACGAAGCCGACTGATAAACCATATCACGTTCCAAAGATTTTTTTTTCAGCTGAGGCGTTATCGAACATACCTCTCCAATAATCCCTTTTCCTTTGCCTTCCACATACACTTTCTTCTTAGGGACATCTTCTACATTATATTTGATCAGCAATGGTCCTCCAGCAGTTTTGAACACAGAATCAAAATTTAAAATTTTCAAATCAGCATTCCGTCGATTGACTCCTTCCAGATCCAGATTAAGCATATCTCCATTCACAATACACTTCTTAGCTGCCACCAAGGTTGAACGGCGGCTCCTCCTCCACCATCTTCAACGTCTGAACCTCCGACAAAGGAGAAAAAGCTGGGAACAAAAAATTCAAAATACAAGAATTTTCTCTCTCTAGAAAACTAGAGTTTCTCTCTTTCACATGTAAAAGCTATTGAGTAAGTAAAATGTTATTAGAAATTATCCTAACCTTGATAAAACTATTTTGGTTAGGAGAAATGATTTTTTGGAAGATGAGGAGATAATTGATTTATAAGAATTTTAGAAATTAATTTACCAAAAAATGTATAAAGACTAATTAGCCTCGATCATTCACTACAGGAAAATGCTTTGTTACTTGCAGATAAAATCCACAAGTTACACTAAAAATCAAAAGGAAATTTCTTCTTTCAGCGCAATAGAGTGAAAATAATGTAGAGAGAGTTGATATTTGCATGTTTTACATTCTTGCAACTTGTGTTGTTTTGATGATTTCAAATATTATTGTTTTATATATCTCCTAATACTTTTTGGAAGATTTGTTTTTTGCTCTAAGGGTGTACTAACATTTCAGGAAAATCAACTCCAAGCGATGAAGACTTCAAATTATTCATTTTGTAAAGTATAAGTTTTTAAATGAGAGGGAGTGATTGTAATTGTGTGAAAAATCACAACACACACTCTTGGGGGACAATGTTTGTGAACTGATGGTATGGGACGATCATGTAAATTAACCCTCAGAAGGGCAATGGATCGAACAGGCGGGTAGAAAATTTTCTAAGTCCTAATCGTCAAGGTTGAATTTAATATTCGTCCCAGGATGAACGTCTCGGGATTCTCACCTTGCACTGTTCATCCAGACGAAAAATTTGGTTCATACCAGGATGAAGCTCTCTGTATAAAATCATACTGGATGAAATAAATTTTCGTCCCTAGACGAAGTTCTTTCTATGAAATCGTATAGGACGAAATAAATTTTCATCCCTGGATGAAACTCTCTGTATAACATTGTCCCAGGACGAAACCTGTTCGTCCCAGGATGAACTGAACCGACTTACGTCAGTTGGTTACGTCCTGTAGAATTTTGGGAACTGACCTATGTAATAACCGTTTCGTACCGGACGAACATAGTTCGTACGGGATGATGAGCGTGTATGAACATAGTTCGTACCAATATACATTAGGATCATTTTTGACACTTTAAGTAAAATCATCCAGGATGATCCACGATCGTACGGGACGATCCACTGTGTACAGAATTGAAAACTTACAGTTTTTGGGTAGTTTCTCTTGTCTTTTGTATATATAGTTCAAATTAGACTGCCACCCAATCCTTTTGCTCATTGATCTTTGTGCTTATTGGAAGAAGAGTAAAGGAGAGAGTGAGAGAAAGCATTCAAAGAATGATTTCTACCACTAGAGCGTGAAGACTTTTCATGGTGTTCAAAGGTAAGATTTCCTACTTATGATTTGAGATTACTTCAGTCTTTTTCTTTCTTCCTTCTAGATTTCTTGCGAAGAGATCTGTCAAGGAGATCCGGTTCTCTGCCGACACTAGGAGAGTGTGAAAGGATGAAGGGTTCTATGCCCACACTAGGAGAGTGTGAAAGAACGAAGGGTTCTCTGCCCACACTAGGAGAGTGTGAAAGGACGACGGTTCTCTGCCAACACTAGGGAAAGTGTAAAAAGACGATGGTTCTCTACTGCACCGGGTAGTGGTGAAAAGAGTGTTTGTAAAGGCTTCTCTTCCTTGCTATGGGTGAAAAAGGAGAGACACTATTGGTATTAGTGCAATACTCAGAGGGTGCCTCTAGGGAGTGGATGTAGGTCTGGTTTAGACCGAACCACTATAAATCGTGTGTCTTTTTATTTTACTGCTTTTTATTTTCTGCATTTAATTTTGTATTTTAAAAAAATTATAGTTGAAAAACTTTTTATAAAAATTCATTAAAGTTTAATTTCGGTTCAATTTATCAAAAAAGGGAAAATTTTTAAATACCAATTCACTCCCCTCTTGGTAGCTTTGGGACATTAACTTAGGTTTAACAACCTATTAACTAGACTCAACAAGTGGTATAATAGCTTTGTTTCAAAATCATAAGTTTAAACTACTTTTTGATTATCGTAGATGGCTACATTTGGAAACCGAAATACACCTGAGGGTTACTCTATTACTAGACCTCCACTGTTTGATAATATACCTTTTGATTTTTGGAAAACACGCATGTCTACTTTCTTACAGTCACTTGATTATCATATGTGGATCTTAGTCCAGGAAGGTTATACAAAACTAACTAGATTAGTTGATGGAGTTAGGGTAGAAACACCTTTTGCAGATTGGACTATAGAAGAACGTGACTTAGCTCAACTAAATGCTAAATATTTAAATAGCTTCTTTTGTGCTTTAAAATCTGAAGACTACATGCGGGTTTCCACTTGCAAAAGTGAAAAGGTCATATGGAATAGACTTTGTATAACTTATGAGGGGACTAATGAGGTTAAGCAATCAAGACTTAATATCTTGTTACATGATTATGAATTGTTTCGCATGAAACAACTAAATCCATTTCTGATATGCACACAAGATTCATACAAATTGTCACCTCTTTGCATGCACTAGGTAGGGAACTAATAAATGTTGAAATGGTTAATAAGATTCTTCGTTGTTTACCTACTTCTTATGATGCTAAAATTACTGCAATTACAGAGTTGAAAGATCTAAACATTTATTCTATTGATAATCTTCTTGGTTCACTCATTGCTTATGAGCAAGGGGTTAGTCAAAGAAATATTGATGCAGGTGATCCACAAAAAGAGAAGAATATAGCACTAAAAGTAGAAGAGTCTGAGAGTGAACACTCACAACCTGAGGATGAAGACGATATTGCATTAATGATTAGAGCATTCAGAAGCTTTCTGAAGAGGAAGCAGAAGAGACGCCAGCAATGGAATAGAGGTAAGTTTAACAAAAATGGCAAGGTTTCTAATAAAGTGATTTGTTATGAATGTAGGAAGCCAGGTCATATCAAGACTGATTGCCCAAAACTTAAAGCCACTCCTAACAAGGAGAAGGTAGAGGAGAAACCAACTGTAAAGAAGGGCAAGAAGAAGTTTCAAAGAGCTTTTTGGACGAACTCAGCTTCATATTCATCAAAGACTGAAAAGGAAAAAGTCACCAATCTTTGCTTCATGGTAGATAGTCTTAATCAATCAGATCAAGAAGAGGTATGTGACTTAAGATATGATGAATTGTTTGAAGTTTCTGAACACATGCATGATGCATATCAGAAAATGAAAAAGATGCATGCTAGTGTAAGTTTAGAATTTGAAGAACTTAAGAAAGAACATGAAATCCTTAGGAAAGATCATGCTTTAATAGATGACAACTTAATGAAATTACTTGATGAATATGATGATCTAAATAAAAATCATGAGATTTTAAAATCTTCATATGCTGATCTTGAAAAAGAATTTAAAAAATTTAAGGATGAATCAGAGAGCAAAACATATCAAAATATTTATACAAATCGAATCTTGGAAGACATGAATTCATTTTATAAGTTGAAAATAAAAGCACTCGAGGATAATAGGATACCCCCTAAACTTGAAGATTTTACAAATCCTAAATTTTATCCTAAATATATGGAAACCCTTAGAAGACAAACAAATGGTAGAAGTCTTAGGAATACTTTTCCTAATGTTAAATGTAATAATTATGGATTACTTGGACATATATCACACACCTGTACTTTGAAGACGAAATCTCATTTGGTGTGGAGACCTAATATGCATAAACCTAGACATATCATACATGCATTTGATTAGAAATTTCTAAAAGGAGAACCCAAACTTGTTTGGGTTCCTAGGTCTAACATTTGATATTTTTGCAGGGTCACTCTCACACAAGACCTCGTGAGAGCATATGGTACCTAGACAGTGGATGTTCAAAGCATATGACTAGAGATACTGCTCAATTCATAACGCTGGAAGCTAGAAGTGGAGGCAAGGTTACACTTGGAGATAATACCACAAAGAAGGTGGTTGGATTAGGTATGATTGGAAACTTGAAAAAAAAATTTATAGACAATGTGTTATTGGTTGAAGGCTTAAAGCATAATTTGTTAAGTATAAGTCAGCTATGTGTAAAGGGTTATATTGTAAAATTTTGTCCTACTAGCTGCATATTAAGCATAAATGGTAAAGATGTGTTGAATGGAAAAAGAGTAAACAATGTCTATATGGTAGATTTAAATTGCATCCATACTCCTACTGCCTTTTGTTTAAAAATTATCTCTGATGAGTCATGGCTTTGGCATAGGAGACTTTATCATTCTAGCATGAAAAACAATAGAAAGATTACCCAAAAGAACTTAGTAAGAGGTATACCTAAACTAGACTTTAATAAGGACCACTTTTGTGATGCATGTCAATTTGGTAAGCAAGTGAAGTCCTCTTTTTAGTCCAATAAGGATCTTAGGACTAGTAAACCTTTAGAAATCTTACACATGGAATCTTTTTGGACCAGTTGACATTGTATGTCTAGGAGGGAAGGTATATTGATTTGTTATAGTGGATGATTACTCAAGATTCACTTGTGTTAGATTTCTATTTCATAAGAGTGAATCATTTGAGGAATTTAGAAATTTTTTGACTTGGATTTAAAGGAAATTAGGGTGAGAAATTATTTCTATACAAAGTGATCATGGAGGAGAATTTGAGAATGAAAGATTTGAAAGTTTTTGTAAAAAGAAAGGAATTGATCACAATTTTTCTGCACCTATAACCCCTCAGCAAAATGTGGTGGTCGAAAGGAAAAATATAACATTAATAGAAATCGCCCGAGCAATGTTGGCAAAATACTCACTTCCTAGATTTTTTTGGGTTGAGGCGGTTAGCACTGCATGTTTTATTCTGAATAGGGTGAATGTGAAATTCAATTTAAATAAAGCACCCTATGAATTGCTAAAAGGGAGAAAACCTAATTTGTGACATTTGCATGTTTTTGGTTGTAAGGTGTTTATTCATAATAATGGAAAATTTGCCTTAGGAAAATTTAATCCAAAATCAATGAAGGAATTTTTGTTTGATATTCGAGTGTTGAAAAATCTTATAGGGTATTCAACAAAAGAACATTGGTCATTGAAGAGACCACACATGTTGTATTTGATGAATCTGGAAATTTGGAAGAGACAAATGTTATTGAAGATGAGATTAAGGATAACTCCCAAAAGATTGATAGAATAAACTTGGAAGAAAATGTGGAAGAGAATTTGGAGATAGAAAACCCTTTGCCTAGAGATTTGAGATATGCTAAAAATCACCCAAGGGAATTGATTATAGGTTAACCTAGTGAGGGTGTTAGAACTAGGCGTGGATTAAAAAAGGAAGTCAATCATTCAGCCTTTATTTCAACTATGGAACCCACTAATATTGATCAAGCACTTTCTGATGAATTTTGGATATTGGCCATGCAAGAAGAGTTGAATCAATTTGTAAGAAATAAAGTTTGGGAATTAACTTCAAGGCCAAAATATCAAAGAATAGTTGGAACTAAGTGGGTATTAAAAAATAAAATGAATGACTCAGGAATAGTCATTAGAATTAAGGCTAGATTAGTTGCTAAGGGGTATAATCAGATTTAAGGAGTTGATTTTGAGGAGACGTTTGCCCATGTAGCTAGACTTGAAGCAATTAGGGTTTTGTTAGCCTTTGCTTGTTTTAAGGGTTTCAATTTTGTTTCAAATGGATGTGAAAAGTTCCTTTTAAATGGGGTAATTGAAGAGGATGTTTTTGTAGAACAACCTCCAGGTTTTGAAGATTCTAAATACCCAATTCATGTTTTCAAATTGAAAAAGGCATTATATGGATTAAAGCAGGAACCTAGGGCTTGGTATGAGAGGTTAAGCACCTTCCTACTTTGAAATATCTTTTGAAAAAAGAAGTGTGGATACAACTCTCTTTTTAAAGAAATTTGGAAAGGATATACTCATTGTTCAAATTTATGTGGATGATATCATTTTTGGTTCTTCAAATAAAAATCTTTGTGATGATTTTTCTAAAACAATGAGTAGTGAATTTGAGATGAGTCTAATGGGAGACTTAAATTACTTTTTATGCTTTAGCATTAAGCAACATGAGGAAGGTACATTTTTTAGTCAAACTAAATATGTTAAGGACATCCTCAAAAAATATGAAATGGATAATGCTAAACCTGTTAGTACACCAATGAGTTCCTCAGTTCAATTTGATAAGGACCTTAAGGGAAAATCTGTTGATCAAAAGAAATTTAGAGGGATTATTGGATCTTTACTTTACTTGACTGCTAGCAGACCAGATATTATGTTTAGTGTTTGCTTGTGTGCTAGATTTCAATCTGATCCAAAAGAATCACATTTGACAGCAGTGAAAAGGATTTTAAGATACTTACTAGGAACTCAAAACTTAGGAATTTGGTATCCAAAGTTTAGCTCCTCATTTGAAATTATTGGTTATTCAGACTCTGATTTTGCAGGTTGTAGGGTGGATAGGAAAAGCACTTTAGGACCATGTCAATTCATTGGAAATTTATTAGTTTCTTGGTCTAGTAGAAAATAAAATTCAGTGGCCCTATCTACTACATAAGCATAATACATTGCACTGGGAAGTTGTGTGGCACAAGTACTTTGGTTAAAACAATAGTTGATTGATTTAGGATTAACTATAGGCACTATACCAATTTATTGTGATAATACTAGTGCTATTTGCATTTCAAAAAATCCTATTCAACATTCAAAAACCAAACAAAGACATCATTTCATAAGGGATCATGTATCCAAGGGAGAAATTGAACTTAACCATATTTCAACAGAAAATCAACTTGCAGACATCTTTACAAAACCTTTAGCCTTTGATACTTTCAATACATTAAGAACTAGGCTTGGAGTGATTGATTTAAATGCTTAGATAATTTTTTTTTTTTTTTTTTTGCAAAATTGATATTTTGTTTTTTTTTTTGTGTTCATTGTATTTTTGTTTTGTTTTGTTTTGTTGTTTTGTTTATTTTTGGTGTGTATTTAAGTGTGTCTTATTTATTTTTATTCGATTTTGTTTTGAGTGTGAAAATGAAAATTAGTGGTCATCATCGTCCGGGACGAAAATTTTTTGTATGGGTCGATGTATGTAAAATGACAAACTGCGTGATTTCGAACCGTCTTAAGAGCAGTTTTTAATGTAGTTCGTCTGTACGACCACCACGATCATCTGGGATGAAATATTTTTCAAATGACAGGATGATTGAATGTAGCAGTTCAATGGATAAGATAGTTTTTATTATGAACTTCGTCCGTACGAACCTTTGGTTTGTCCAGATGAACACATGTCAGTTCATGGCTGGGGACAGTTTTCAACTGCCATTAAAAATAGTTAAATTTCTAATCATCCGTACGAACACGTGTTCGTCTGTACGATCATCTTGGTCAAAAGTCTGTACGAAAGGACGCCTCAAAAATTGTGTGTTTACGAAAAGCCGTTATTTTTTAAACTCATTCGTTCATCCATACGAAATATTTTCGTACGGGACGAACAAAATTTTGTCTGGTACGAACAGTCATTCTTCTTTAAATTAACAGAAGTACTAAATTGTTTCTTTCACACATCTCTTTCAAACCTTTCTTCTCTCGAGATCATTCAAATGGCAAGTTCTAGTAAGAGCCAAAAAACTTTTACTAAGGGTTCACCAAGAAATTCATCTAAAAACTTCCATTCTAGAGCCAATGAAGAATCATTTGCTAGGTTTGTGTCTGCAAAAATCACCCCATTTAGAGTTCTCCTACATAATCAATTGACCTTTAAGGTAACGCACTTGTTTACCTCTACTCAATTTGGTTTGATCCTCACTTTTGTACACTTCTACAATAGAGAAACCTTTCACTATTTTCTAGCAAATATGTCATTCAACTCCGACCATTCTGTCATCAGTTCTTTTGTTTTCAAAAAGAAAATTGAAATCACCAAGGCTGACTTTGGTATCTTCCTAAACTTAAGGACTGAAGGCTTAAGAGCACCCACTTTAACCACCACAAGTTTTGATTGGACTGAAGTTAATTGTGTGATTAGAGATAGGAGAATTAAGGATCATTTGCCTAAAGTTTCAACCTTGGTGCGTGATGCCCGTATCATCCAACATGTATTAAAAACTTCCATTATACCGAAAGCTGGTTATAGAGTCAGCATCACTCCTCTTCTTTCTACTGTAACCTACTTGATTATGACTAGACAACATATAGATGAGGCCCAACTCCTAATTGACTATATTTATGGTCTCTCTGAAATTGGTCATGTTGATCATAAAAGAAAGAAGAACATAGCTTTAAGACATCTGATTTCCTATATTTTGGAAAAGAAGTATGATTTAATCCATCCAGAGTAAGACTTTGAAGAACCACTCTACTACAACGATGCAACCTTTAATTTTTAATAAGGACGAGCCCAGCAAAACTCATGTAGTTCTGAGTGAAACAAAAGAAGAAGTTGAACCTTCAGATGCTGCTGGACCAAATTATCCAGATTTGATTCAAAGATTTGACAATTTATAGGCTCATTTTGATCAAAGGTTTGATCAAATTGAAACTCACTTGCAGCAACAAGATATTCAGCACAATCAGGACATGGGATTTATGCGTGATCAAATAAATGTCATTAATTCCAACATGTTTATGATGAGTAGTTACTTCAACTTCATTGGTGCAGCACCACCTCCTCCTCCTCTAGATTAGAGTCCATCTGAACGATTTGTTTAGTGTTTGTTCAGTGTTTGTTCTATGTTTCGTTGTAGTTCATGTGTTAGTAATTTCCTTTAGATTGTTGTATTTTTTCCTTCTCTTAGTTGTGTTATTAGTATTAATATCTTGAACTTCAAATTGTAATAGCTTCATTCGATATCAATATATGTTCCAATGTTTTGTTGTTTAATGTTTTAGAAATGTGTGCTAGACTTTATGACATTCATTTTTTTTTAAATCTTAATAGTTCTTTATTCTAAATTGTAAATTAAAATTAATTTCATTAGAAAATTTAATTATTCTAAATTTAAGAGATGCTTATAACTTGATTTTATTAGAATTTTCAATTCAATGTCTCTTATTTAGACTACATTATCTTTAATATTATTATTGCAATTTAGATGTTTTCTTATTTTATATTTCTCTTTTCAAATAGTATTTATGCACTTAGAAAAATTTGAAAATTTTAGATTATTGATTTTGGAAAGAATTCAATTACTCATGAAAAATTGTACAAATGTACAAAAATCAAAAGAAATGTGCAAAAAATTTGCAATGACAAAAAGAGGCACAAAATAAGCCCAAAGTAAAAAGATGTACAAAAAATGTGACATAAAAATTCAAAAAGATGTACAAAAATGTGCCATAAAAAATGAAAAAGATGCGCAAAGCGCCACATGTGGTAATTACATCTTTCCTGACTCTTTTAATCTCTTAATTCAAATTAATCTATGTTCATTTATAATTGACATTGAAATTTGAAATATAAAATTTTTTATTCATCCTTAGTGCAATGATTTTCTTTATCTTCATGTCTAAATTGACACATGTCTTTGATAAATTCTTTTTATTCTCTATGTTAAATCACTTCTTAAATTATATGAAATCTAATATTTTTTTTAATATTTTGATTTTATTTGCATACCTTATTTCAATCACTTTCAAGATTAAAATATCAAATTAATTTCATACTTCTGCTTATATTTCTAACATTCTTTTCTTTCTTCACTTTTTGATGTTGTCAAAAAGGGGAAGAAATTGTTTGTTGTTTGTTGCATATGTTTTCGTAGTGTTTGATTTTCGTATGTGTGTTAGATTTTTTTTTTGTCTTTTGTGTTGTTCTGTGTTTTATAAAAATTTTGAAAAACAAAATTTTTTTTAAGTAATTCAAATGCCTCCTTATTTTCATGAGTTCATCAGTTCAGGGGGAGTTTAGGAGATTCTTAGAACTTGAAATACTACAAATAATAATTGTTTTGCCATCATAAAAAAGGGGGAGATTATAGAGAGAGTTGTTATTTGCATGTTTTACATTCTTGCAACTTGTGTTGTTATGATGATTTCAAATATTATTGTTTTATATATCTCCTAGCACTTTTTGGAAGATTTGTTTTTTGCTCTAGTGTGTATTAACATTTCAGGAAAATCAACTCCAAGCGATGAAGACTTCAAATTATTCATTTGTAAATTGTAAGTTTTTAAATGAGAGGAAGTGATTGTAATTGAGTGAAAAATCACAACACACACTCTTGAGGGACAATGTTTGTGAACTGATCGTACGGGACGAACCTTGTTTGTACGAGATGATCATGTCAATTAACCCTCAGAGGAGCAATGGATCGAACAGGCTGGTAGAAAATTTTCTAAGTCCTAATCATCCAGGACGAATTTAATATTCATTCTGGGACGAACGTCTCGGGATTCTCTCCTTGCACTGTTCGTCCAAACAAAAAATATGGTTTGTACCGTGACGAAGCTCTCTATATGAAATTGTACAAGATGAAATAAATTTTCATCCATGGACGAAGCTCTCTTTATGAAATCGTACAGGAAGAAATAAATTTTTGTCCCTGGATGAAACTCTCTGTATAACATCATCACCAGGATGAAACCTGTCGTCCTAGGATGAATTGAACTGACTTACATCAGTTGGTTACGTCCTGTAGAATTTTGGGAACCGACCTATGTAATAACCGTTTCGTACCGGACGAACATAGTTCGTACGGGACGATGAGCATGTACGAACATAGTTCATACCAATATACATTAGGATCGCATCTAACACTTTAAGTAAAATCATCCAGGGCGATCCACGATCATACGGGACGATCTACTGCGTACAGAATTGAAAACTTGCAGTTTTTGGGAAGTTTTTCTTGTCATTTTGTATATATATAATTCAAATTATATTGCCACCTAATCCTTTTGCTCATTGATCTTCGTGCCTATTGGAAGAAGAGTAAAGGAGAGAGTGAGAGAAAGCATTCAAAGAAGGATTTCTACCACTGGAGCGTGAAGACTTTGCATGGTGTTCAAAGGTAAGATTTCCTACTTGTGATTTGAGATTACTTCACTCTTTTTCTTTCTTCCTTCTAGATTTCTTGCGAAGAGATCTGTCAAGGAGATCCGGTTCTCTGCCGACACTAGGAGAGTTTGAAAGGATGAAGGGTTCTCTTCCCACACTAAGAGAGTGTGAAAGGAAGAAGGGTTCTCTGCCCACACTAGTAGAGTGTGAAAGGACGAAGGGTTCTCTATCCACACTAGGAGAGTGTGAAAGGACGATGGTTCTCTGCCAACACTAGGGAAAGTGTAAAAGGACGATGGTTCTCTGCCACACCGACTAGTGGTGAAAAGAGTGTTTGTAACGGCTTCTCCGCCTTGCTGTGGGTGCAAAAGGAGAGACACTATTAGTATTAGTGCAATACTCAGAGGGTGCCTCTGGGAGTGGATGTTGGTCTGATTTAGACCGAACCACTATAAATTGTGTGTCTTTTTATTTTACTCTTTCTATTTTGTACATTTAATTTTGTGTTTTAAAAAAATTGTGGTTAAAAAACTTTTTATAAAAATTCATTAAAATTTAATTTCGGTTCAATTTATCAAAAGAGGGAAAATTTTTAAATACAAATTCACCCCCCCCCCTTGTTGGTAGCTTTGGGACATTAACTTAGGTTTAACAACCTATTCACTAGACTCAACAAATAATTCTAACGATAATTCACAAGTCAGAAAATCTAATTCGGCAAAAAACTTTCCATCGAAAATGTTCCTGATGGTGTTTCTGGCGGCATTCTTACAAAAAAAAAGAGAACCAATGTCTTTTCTCTAGCAAATTCAAATGTTTTCTCCGCTGGTATCTCTCGTGGAAACTTTATATCGAAAGTACTGGCACATAATCTGCTTCCTTAGTCCATCACACTATTATCAATGGAGATTATCAATGAATTTTTCGTCTAAAGGTTTGACGCAAATGTACACCAAAAATGATGATTCAAATTTGTTGAATTGTGTTGCTGATGATGTTTTCAGTGGAAAATCCACAATAAATCTGAAGTAGAAAAAAAATAACCACCTGACTTTTAAAATTTATTTCAATAATACGACGTGTATAGAAAAAATGCAATAGTTTAATATTCAGCTCTAATCAAGAACATCACTAAATATGTACACAATAAAAAAAATAAGAATAATACCATAAAAAAATATCTAATAATATTAAATATGTCCATAAAACAAACAGTTAAACATGCCAAAAAATACAAAATTATATATGTTTACATCATTAAAAAAAACATCTACTCTGATTCAGTCTCCTCCTCTACTGATGTTGTATTCTGCCCACTTAAATGCTCCCTTATCTTTCGTATTTCTAGGATTTCCCAACTGTAATATTTCTTACAATACCCTGTAGTACTCAAAATCATCACATGTATGGGTATTCTCACTTACAAATACACCAAAATTCTCTATCTTCCTACCTCCACACTAGAATTTTGTTTGGAATTTGTAACCATTAACCATAAAAATTGGGTAACATTTCACAACTAGCCCATGATAATATAAATCAGTGCCTTGAGTGTGCACCTAATTAGTAGGTAAAGTATGCTATTAACAAATTAAAAACATATTAATTGAAATAAATAGTTAAAAAATATACCATATTTTTATACCAATTAGGAATTCTATTTCCATAATCTTTTGGACTTCAACGAGTTCTATTGTATTCAAACCATCAATGAAACTCCTTAAAAAATATTAAGGTTTAAATAAAATTTAATTTTATGATCCATAAGAATTAGGTGCTCTGCATGTAATTTTAAAGAGCTTAAATTTTTAAAGAAGATATTTACCTCGATTTAGGGATTTAAAATTTGATCTAGCAGATAACTAAAGCAGTTGGTAGTAGAAATTACATAACGATATGACAGTCATGACTTTTTAAACCAAACAATCTCCTAGTTCTTATGTCAACATGTCTACTTTGATTTGAAGAATGTCCATCAAGTACCCATAGAATCTTGAACCATTCACAAACTTCTCGTCTCTGCTCTAAAGTCAAGGTGAAAGGGGCTTTTGGTTTGAGAAATTTTTTATTTCCACAATCCTTAAATTCTAATGGGTTTCTCCTACAAATCACTTTTAAGTCCATCATTGCTTTTACGTTGTCTTTGGATTTATCTTTGTTGTCTGTAATTATATTGAATTTATTATCAAAAAAACATTTTTTTATATGCATCATGTCTAAGTTATGTCTAATTAGATTTATCTTTCTTGTGAAATGTGTTCAATGTACCATCTCATATGTGCAGTAGATCTCATAGATGCATATAACCATTATAGTCTAGGAATTATGGGTAAGTAAAAAATCCTACTAACTAGTACTTCATTCAGCTTTCTTTACATGGTAGAATTTGGTTTAAGTCTTAGTGCATTGTAGTAATGATATGCAATCTCTAATTGGCACAACAATCCATCTTTGTGTAATTCAAACAAATCTTGGAAACCAACTTCCTCTTCTGATATAAATCTGTATGAATAATGTTATCTATCGAGCTAGTTTTCTTAACTAGTCTAATGAATTAATTAAAACATTCACAGGGAATATTATATTATGCCTTGATGCTTATTATCATAACAGCAATGAATAACTCTGAGTGTGTGGTTCACCCCTTCCATATTAGTTATTGGGAAGTATGCAACAAAATCATAAAAAATTTGTGCCTCCTTAATAGGTGACTCATTTGTATTATACAAATATTATCCCCATATATTTCACCATAAATCGATCAAAGATATTAAAAACATGTACATTTATTAATGACTTCATCTCCCAAAGTCACAATCCCTGAACTAGGTCTATTACCACTAAAAATACACTCTATATATTAGGTTTTAGATCTATTTATACAAAAACCTTTAGAATCTATGGTTGACCTACATAATTCATGTTTACCTTCAACTCCCTCTCTACTATTATCATTTTCAAGAATAATATCATCAATAAAAAGTATACACCAAGGTACATTATCTTGCAAATGTCTATTAAGATTAACCATAATGTAATAGAGCAAAAAGCATACATGCAAATACATTCTCTTGCAAATGTCTAGTAAGAACATCCATAACTAAATCCAAGAGCATACTCCAAGATATATTCTTTTACAAATGTTTATTGAGAACATCCATAGAAGAAACAAATTATAAGCATACACCAAAATGCATTCTCTTACTAAAGTCTAGTGAGAGCATCCATAAAAAAAGTAAAAACATAAACTAAGGTTCTTTCTCTTGAAAATGTCTAGTGATAAATTTAATAACAAAACAAAAGGCATACACCAAGATACCTTCTCCTGCAAATGTCTAGTGAGAACATCCATAAAAAAATCAAAAGCATACACCAAGATTCATTATCTTGCAAATGTCTAGTAAGAACATCCATAAAAAGAGTGAAAAGAATACAACAAGATACTTGATCTCTTATTGGAGGTAGTGACCTTCTATTACTGGAGGCGATGAGTAGAGGCAACCAACAATGAATGGAGCGGCAAAAGTCATTGAGGGTTTGGTCACATTCAGGGAAGCTCTTGGATGAGAGTGAAACTATCTGAAGGAAGAGGGAAAGAAATGGGAAGTCAGACGGGTCAAAATAGGGCTTTTACCATCAAATTTTCTAGCATATTATCCGTTAGTTATATTACCAGTGGATATTATGACAGAGACTTCTCGTCAAGTTTATGCAAACAGGCATAATATTTGCCAGTAATGTCGCTGGTTATTACCAGCAAAACTTTCACTAAAAACCTTTAAAAATTTGGCAAAAATTTGGGAAAGCGTATTTCAACTCTAATACCATCAACTAATCTAATTGGTTTTATATACCCTTCTTGAACTAAGTTCCCCATATGATAATCTAGTGACAGTAAAAATGTAGACATACATATTTTCCAAAAATTTAAAGGAATATTGTGAAATAAAGGAGGTCTAGTGATTGAGTAACATTCCGGTGTGTTCTAGTTTCCAAAAGCAGCCATTCTCATTTTTTAATAAATAGTCTAAACTTATGGTTTTGAAACAAATATTTGACACCACTTGTTGAATGTTGATTAGGTTATTAAACCTAAGCTAATGCCCCAAGGCTAACCAAGAGCGGGGGGGGGGGGGGGGGGTATATTGATAATTTTAAAAAATTATTCTTGGATTTATAAAATTAAAACCTTTTAAGATTTACAGTAAGTTACATAAAGTTTCAAATTATTTTCAATCACAAAATAAAAACTTGTTGTAAAGAAAAAATTAGAAATTTAAATGACATAAAGTTTTATAGTGGTTCGGTCAAATACGATCTATATCCACTCCCTGAAGACTTCCTCTTCAGGTATTGCACTATTACCAAAAGTGTCTCTCCTTTTTCCCCCACATCAAGGCAGAGAAGCATTTAAGAAACTGTCTTCCACCAATCTCTGGTGCAGTAGAGAACCGACTGTCCTTTCACACTCTCCAAGGATCAATAGAGAAGGCTATTCAGACTCTCCAAGTGTCGGCAAAAAATCATCATTCTTTCGTACTCTCCAAGTGTTAGCAGAGAACTATCATTCTTTCAAACTCTCCAAGTGTTGGCACAGAATCAAATCTTCTTTAAAGATCTTCTCACGAGAAATCTAGAAAGATAAGTGGAAGAGTGAAAATCACAAATCACAATGAGATCCTTACCTTTGAGTAACCTTGTGAATCCATCACACTCCACTTAGAAGAAATCTCTCTCAAACACTCTCTCTTTCAATTGCCCTTGAAAAATCATAAAGACAAGACTTTTTTACATCAATTTGAGTGGACCTTTTATATAAAAGACACAAAAAACTATTCAGAAAACTAAAATTTTCAATTTTGAACATACACGATCATACAGTATAATCGTATTTTGTACATACAAATAGTTCAAAAATTGTTGCGTACGAACATGCTATGAATTGGTACAAAATCATTTTGTTCCTGATAATTTTCTAGTACGAACCAAGTTTGTCCGAGATGAACAGTTAGAAAATTCTCAAATTTTGTATGTACAAAACATAGGGACAAAATGGGACCTAACAATTTCATACTCTTGAAGGCATGTATGAACTATGTTTACATAGTATGATCCTTATTTAGAAAAATATTTTTACGTGACCTGGAACCCATCCATTTTGTTCTCTAGAAGCATGTATAAATTGTGTTCATACAGTTTGATCCATGCTTAGAAAAATTCATATTATGCATTTAGGAACCTGTCCATTTTGTACTCTAGAAGGCATGTATGAGCTGTGTTCGTACAGTACGATGCATACTTAGAAAATTATTTTTATGTGACCTGAAACTTGTCCATTTCATACTCGTGAAAGCCATATACAAACTGTGTTTGTACAGTATAATTTATACTTAAAAAAATTTCATTTTTGTTCTTTTGGTTGCTTATCTGGGAAAATAACTGAACAAATCTTCCCGTATGAAGTGAATTTGTACAGTACGATCAGGTTCAAAAATTCAAGTTTTAATCTCTCCCCTTGTGTGTGTGTGCATAGTTACTCAATTACAATCACACTCTCTCATACTTTAAAAAATGAAAAATACAAACTTTATATAAGATAAACTTTAAACTTATCTGATTTGAAGTCTTCAATAATCTGGAGTATGATTTCCATAAATGTTAGTACACACAAATAACAAAATAGTGCATGCAAAATTTGTTAGGAGAAATAATAATTAAAAAAATAATATTTAGAATCATAAAAAATAAATCTATTGCTATAATATAAATAATAAAGAACTAAGTTACAATAATCTCAACACAGGTTCCATCACAGGATTATATTGAGGAAGATATTTTTACTACGATTTATGTTGGATCCCTCTTTCAATTTATAGTTAGGCATGATGTTACCCCTAGTATAGGTAGGGGATGGCATAATAGAGGTCGAGGGCATGGTAGAGGTCGAGGGCATGGTAGAGGCTTAGTAGAGAGTCTTCTTACCCTACGAGAAACATTTATACTTAAATTCCCCCCCCCCCATATAACTTTATACTTCCCATTTGACTATCGTGTTAGACTCCTTTGATGATGAGATGATTTATTATGATTGTTATTTAAATTCATTACCCACCTTTAAAGTGGACGATTTTAGTTCCTATCCTATATTATATAGGTATCTAATACCTTAAGGCACTCTAGCCATTGATAAAGGTTCAAATAATGATGTATATGCAGGACGTCAGAGTGCTACTTGATAATCCTTTCCTTATAAGATGTATGGGATGATAATTAAGTAATCTAGTATTCTTCCATCCCCTATAGATTCCTCTAATGCTTTTGGCCCATTATGTTATGATAATCTCTCTGTGTATGAGCTACACAGTTTCTATGTGCCACCATAGACTAATGGGGATTCATTATTATTCGGTGGTACCGATGGAATCAACTATAGATGTTGAGGTCACACTTATCCCATAATATTTTTTCCTATTTTATAAATAATTGTAATGAGTAGGGTATTATGTTGCAACTCGAGCTTATCAGTTTATATTTTTGATGAAAACAAATATTATGGCTCACTTTCTATTGTCTACCTATATTTTTAATATATTTTTCTTTCTATGTTTGCTAACATTTTAGGATTACTGTGCACCTTACAAGGCTCAAGTTTTGGCAAAACATGTTCTATTTATAATTTTCATTAATGTATTTATTGGGTTGTAAGGGTGTTTGTTTGCTTGTAACCTTGCTCACTTATTCCTATTTTAGAGTTCTCTATTTTATCTCACACCATACAGGATGATCCAAACATCATCCAAGACGATCAACTAAAAATAAAAACCCTAATTAAGGCATCTTGGTTAAGATAGCCATCTTTAAGCTCATCGTCAAGGATGATATTTTTATCAGTCGGGACAATAGGCTCAAATCACAAAGAATCAGTTGTCAGATCTATTTAGGTATTCTTTATTTTTTGGACATCGTCTAGGACATTATCCTAGTTTATACAACATAATTATGCCTAAATTATTCTGATAATTAAGCAAACCAAATAAGGCTTGATTAATATGATCACATTGTCTTCGATGATCACAGGATTATCCGGGATGATCAGTTCAAAAACCATAGTTGTTTTTGCATGATCATATATTGGATAGCTTTTTTTAAAGATGATGATCTAGACGATATATGCTGATTTGAACTAATTGTATAGCATGATATATGATTGGCTTGGATGATTTGACCAAATACCTTCTTATTGTCCCATATCATCCTGGCTGATTAAGTTTATTTTGTACTGATCGTACAGAATGATATTTATATCATCCTGGATAATAAAGTCGGTAAGTTGTAAATAATGAGCTTATTTAGACCTCTTCTATTTAAACTTTGACAAGGCTCTTAGTATGTCTCTTTGGTAGCCATTGAAGCTTCATTCTTCTGGAGGAAACTTGAAGAGAGAGCTTGAAAGGGAGAGAGGAAAGGGTGGAGTTTGAGAGAGGGAGAAGATCCTTGGAGGGTGTTTCAAGGGAGTGTGGAGGGGTTGCACACCGTTACTCTGGCGAGCTTGCACCTTAGTATCATTAAATTTAAGGCTCTTCTTGAGGGACGTTTTTGGAAGAAGAAGATCTCTTTGGAGTTAAAGGGTCTGGCTACTCTGTCGCACCGGGGAATATGGAAGTGATTTTGTAAGGGCTTCTCCACCTTGCTGTGGGGGTTAAAAGAGAGACACTATGGTTAGTGCAATACTTAGAGAGTGCCTCCGAGGAGTGGATGTCAGTCAAGATTTGAATGAACCATTATAAATCTAATGCGTTCTTTCTTTTTATTCATTCCGCATTTTATTTCTACACTTTGATTTCTGTGGTGAATATTGGTTTTGGATGTGATTGTGTTTTTAGTTAAAGAAGTTTTAATATCCAATTCACCCCCCTCTTGGTTAGCCTTGGGACTAGTTCATAAGGGCTTAACATCCCTAATGAACTTTCTAGTGCCTTCAGAGCACTTTCAAATTGTTCCTTCCACTTGGTTTAATGGACAAGCTCTATAGTAAGCCCATGTTTGGTAAACAAATTTGCCTTAAACTCATAGGAGATTAGGCTTCTTTAAAAAAGTTCAATTTCCTTATGCCACCATCCGTATTATTTTTCATTCCTATCTAGTTATTTTAATCTCTAATGATGAAGACCCAAATTATGAGGAGAATATGGTCCTTAATGCTCCATGTGAATTTGAAGTTGGTACTAATTCTACTATGGATGAATTACGTGAAGTTAATTTGGGAACTAAATAAAATCCTTGACCCATTTTTCATAGTGCTTTGCAATTAGAGTAAGAAGCCCGGAAGTACATTGAACTCATATTTGAGTTTAGAGATTACTTTTCCTATAACTATACTAAGATGCCTAGTTTTGATCCATATGTATTAGTCCATAAGTTGGTTAATAAGCCCGATTGTTAACCATACTAAATAGCCACCTCATCAAATGATGTTGGAGATTATGCATGAGGTGATCGCTGAGAGTAAGAAGGTGAAAGAAGGTTGTTTTATTCATAAAGTTAAGTATTCTACTTGAATTGACAATTATTTTCTAGTCCAAAAGAAGAGCGTTCAAATTCGTGTCAGTATTGACTTTCATAATTTGAATAAGATATGTCCCCAAAATAATTTCCTCATCCCATCCCCAAGGTCATGGTATATATTGCTTCATCCCATAACATTTTCTCCTTTATTGATGGTTCATTTGGTTACAATCAGAAAAATATGACACATTAAGATGAAAAATTAACAGTATTTTACACCCTTATTTGTGTGTACTTCTATAATGTGATGCCCTTTGGCCTCAAAAAAGCTGGAGCCACCTATCTATGACTAATATACTGATTCATTAGTAGGTTGAATATTATGTAGATGAACTAGTGGTATGACTTTGATCTAAATGCTACATGAGAGAATAATGTTCAACTATTTAGAGGATTCCTATAGAGCCCCATTTGCATCATATGACTTTGATCTTTACTATGCAGAAGCTTAGACATTATATTCTCTCATATAAGATTAGCCTGGTTTAAAATTTGTTAGGTTTCCTAGCATATTGGCCTATGATTTTCTTAAGTCAAGCTTTGTTAGTATTTGATGTCCCATTTAACTTTGTTAGGTTTCCTAGCATCCTAGCATATTGGCCTATGATTTTCTTACAATTTAATATTTCCCTCAATAGGCCATTAAAAGATAGGCTCTACCTAATTTCTTTGGTGCTCACCCAATCCCTACAGATTCCCCACTCAATGTTGATTTACCTAAGGAACTAGTGATAAGTGTTGAGAATAAGTGTTCCCTACTTGGGAGTTTTACTTTGATGATGCATCCTCCATCAAATCATTGTGCCCTTATAAAATTCTTGTAGTTAGGATAGGATTGGGCCTCATTTTTGTGTCTCTTGAGGGCCACAACCTCTATTACTCTTATAATCTTTAATAACCTTATACTAATATTAAACCTAAGTACAAATTTCTTATTTTGGGGCTGGCATTATCCATTTAGATGAATACTACACCGATGATAATCTTTAGAGATCCCTAAATAATCATTAATTAAGTTGCAGGAATCTTCAAAGTTTTTAAACCTTAGCTTGCCTTATCAGAATAAGGTAATGGAGCTCTTACGTCTAATCCTTGAAGTAAATTTATCTAAAATCTCTCAATCTAAGAATTATAGAGTTGACGCATTAGTTAAACTTGCTAAGGAGTTAGATGACAGAACTTGAAATCCAATGTCTATCATTATCCAGTATTATCATGCCTTATATCCCGCAAGTTTGTCTTCTCCTTATTGGACTCGCAATGCTTTCTATTAAGGAGAGTTATATTAAAGAGTACATTTTGTTGATTATTTACATCACAGTAGACATCTAGATGGTTGCTCTCTATCCACTCAAATTAGAAAGATAACTTTATCATTTACCTATGTGAATGACACTCAGTATCGACGCTCTTTACCAAATGTGGTTGCATTGCCTTAGAAATGAGGAGGCTCGTAAGGTCATGAGTGAGATACGTGAGGGGATTTATGGTGTTCATTAATCCATACTAAAATGAAAGTTAGAATTAGATTCCTTGGTTATTATTGGTCAACTATGACCTATGATTGTATGGAGCATGCTTGAAAATGCCATAGTGCTAGATTCATAGTAAAATTATTCACCAACCACATATTTCATTACACCCTACTATCTCATCATAGCTATTTGACAGTTGGGGCATATATGTAGTGGGTTTTATTAACCCTCCTTCCTCTAAGGGTCATAGGTTTATCCTCGCTACCATTGATTACTTACCTTAGTTTGTAGAAGCCATCTAACTTAAGGAAGTTAAATCAAAAGCTGTTTTGCAATTCTTTCTTGATTACAATATCTACCAATGTAGTGCCCCATACTGTATAATCTCCAACAATGGCCTGTCGTTCAAAAGAACCAATTACTAGATTTGCTTGCCGTTATAATATTAATTAGGATTATTCCTATATTTTATATCTTAGAGCTAATGGTTTGGCTAAGACATTTAATAAAAACTTAGTAAATTTAAAAAGAAAAATACTTATGGAAAATAAATGAGAATGGCATGATAAATTGCCTGAAGCATTATGAGATTATAGGACCACATACCGTACTCCTACTCAGGCCACCTTATTTGTTTTAGCTTTCAAGGTTAAAGCTATCCTCCAAATTGAGGTTGAGCTCCCTTCGTTGTATGTGAAAATTAGTTACAATCTTTCTCATGAGAATAATGTCTGACTGCAGTTGGAAGATCTTGATGGTTTATAATAGATTCATCTATAGGCTCATCAGAAACTTACATTCTATCAAGCTTGTATTACCCAAGCATATGATCGCCTTATTCGACCCCATTCTTTCTAGGCCAGCGATTTGGTTCTTATCTTTTATAGTAAGTTTGAGACTTTTTAGGAGGCCTCATTCATTGAACAGTAAGTATATAATGGTGGCTCATACTTGTTAGTTGATGTAAGTGGTGTTCACCCCGAGCTTGTCATCAATAGTATATTCTAAAAAAAGTACTATGCTTAAGGTTGCACATTCCAGGAGGCATTCATCCACCACTTGTAAATATCCCTTTGTATAAATATAACTTGAAAGGATTCCTTCTACTTTTCTATAGTCTGTGGCTAGGATGAATTGTTCGCTACCATGTGATATTTGTTATGCAAAGTATGAGGTTTTTCTTAGGAATTGTATGTAAATGTGCCATAGGTATATTTTTGTTTACAAATATTCCCATAAATCACCTTGGTGTTGTTGTATGAAGACTCGCCTTTTATCTTCCTTTGAGGGTTGATATTTTCTAGTTTCACTTCTCACACCCAAGTGTAATTTGGGATATCCAAACCACTAACTCAAACCCCTTATGAATATTTTGTCCATACTCAACCTACGTTAGTCATGTATGGTGATGTTGACCCACTACCATAATATAAATTTCTTACCTCTACAAATTTTTTTAGATAGTTGCACTCCCAAGTTCATCAATGGAAATTGATTATGGCTTGAGTTATCAAAGCCAATATAATTTTTTTTAAATACCCTTTGCATAATGTCTATCTCCCCCAATTTTATTCATGTGGTGAATATGACCTTGGTTTTCAAAGCAACCATATCTCTCTCTCTCTCTCTTTATTTTCCAATCATTAGAGGATATTTTATACTAGGAGTAACTTAGGCATATGATAAATATTCTCTCTACCATTTATTATCTTATAGTTTGAGGTATGACAAACCCATAATTATGAATAAGATAAGAAATATATATAAACAAAAATGGTGATGATAAAAAAGAGGGAAGCTCTCTGTTGAGCAGAATTGGTTGCCCTTGCCATTGGTGGAACCTAGTTTTATACTCAAAGAGTCCGAGTTCCTCAAAATAATTCTCGACTTTTTCTCTCCTTGAAGCATCTTTGTGATTTCTTAAGAGATGACCATGCACTTATTTGGTATTATAACTTTTCTGTTATAGAGGGATTGGTGTTTTCCCTCTCCATTGATGTTATACATCTTACTTTCATTGTTAACATCATTTCCTAGTACATATTTATTTTCTTGTAGAAAAAATAGTCTTTTGTCTCCTTAGCGGCATAATTTCCCATTGTGATCTTTCCCATAGATGCAAGAGCTATCTTTTTGGATTTATCAATGTTAGTTACACTTCCCACACGGTTCCATTAATTTAGTATGGGTGTTACCACTATGGTTCTTCAGTGTTGATTTTAAACAATGCTTTTATTCTTGGTGGCTAGTGTATCCCCTCTTTACTTCAGTTATATTACAACTAGTGTGGGATCACTTTCTCACTCTACTATTTGTATATCTCTCCCTACTTTTGAGAAATATGCATTATTTAACTGTCACCAATCATAGTTAATAGACTAGTGTGATGATTTAAGTTTTATCTAGGAAATTCCACTTGCATTTTGATACACATGGCCATGATGATTTATCCTCTACCATATAGTAACTAAAATGTAAGGCTTTGGATTTCTTAAAGCATGTCGCTTAGGATTTTTCCCTTTTTCCTTCTCCAGTTGGATTTACACCCCAAACTTTCTAACATTATATAGTCATGTTCTTAGATAGATTTTCTTTAACTTCACATGAAAATAGTTATATTCTCTTTACGACGGTTCTTATCTACAGATATGCATGTATGGTACTCTTTCTATGGATTCATGTATGTAGGAAATCCCTTTTTTACCACACTTTTTCCCTCACATCACTTCGCATGTGCGTGTTGAGTGGTAAATGTGGTGGCTTTAACCATTTATCCCACTTTTGATAATATGATTAGGTGAACATTGAGTGGACCTCATTCACTATTGTGAATATGGTTGGGTGAATGTTGGACCCTTTTTTTTCTTTTCTCCGACCGTTGCAAATATGGTCAGGTGGACATTAAACTTTGAGGGGCACTTTATTTACTACTGTGAATATGGTCAGGTGGATATTATGATATTGTCATTCACTATTACTAAAAAGGTCAGACAAATCTTGAACTTCTTTTCTTGTTACTCCTTGTCTCCCTATTATGAACATAGTCAGGCAAATATTGATCCATACTTATTAACCATTTTGAACATGGTCAGGTGATTTTTAGACATTTTCTTCATTTATATGGACATTGTGAATATGGTCAAGCATACATTAGAATTTATTGGAGCTTATTTATTTACTATTGCAAATATGATCAGGTAAATAAAGGGCCATTCTCATTTTCCATTATGAATATGATTAGGTGAATGTTGAACTCCCCTTTTTTAGTTTGGTGATCGATAGAGTCCCTAGGAGGCATACTTCACCACCTCTTCATTCCCCCTATTATTTTTTTTTTGGGAGTTTTTGAGTATTCTAGTGACTCCTTATGTCATTGTTACAAATATGGTCAGGCAAACAGTGAGTCATCCTTATTCACCATTTCAAATACAGTCATGTGAAGTTGGTCTCTTTCTTCTTTTCTTCTATTATTATGAAAATGGCCAGGTAGAAATTAGACTTTGAGAGGCTCTTTAATCTCTCTTACAAATATGGTCAGATTGATATTGAGCCATTCTCATTGACTATTGTTAATGTGGTCACGATAATATTGAACCCCCTTTAACCCTTTGTCTCACTATTACAAATATGTTTTGGAAAACATCATTTCATCATCATTCATTATTATTAATATGGTCATGTGAATGTTGGATCCTTTTTTCTCTTTTATCCCACCATTACAAATATGGTCGGGCATACATTAGATTTTGGGAAGCTGTTTATTCGCTATTACAAATATGGTTTAGTGGATATTGAGTTGTTCTCACTCACTATTATGATGTGGTTAGGAGAATATTGAACTCCCTTTCTTGCAACTCTTGTTCTCATTGCAATGAATATGATTAAACAGGCATCGAGTCATCCACATTTACTGTTACAAATATGTCCAGGTGAATGAGGGACTCTTTTTCCTTTCTCTATATGTTATTTTGATCTGGACAGGCATAGAGAGAGAGGATTTATTTCTTTCCTTCCTTTCTTTTATTTCTATTCCTTATTTTTTATTTGATCAAGTGGTTATTGAACTACTTCATCCTTATATCATTATCAAAGTTCATGAAGGTTGTTGAACCATGATGAACTAGCCCTAGCCTAACCAAGAGGAGGTGGGGGGGGGGTGAATTGGATGCTTTACAGAGCAGATGCAGGAATAAGCAAAAATTTTAACAACAAAATAAATAAAAAATTTTTAAACATACATATAATTGCAAAAAAATAAAGTGCAAAAAATAATTAAAATGAACACTGAGTAATTTATAAGAGTTCGATCAACTTGACCTAAGTCCACTCCTTGGAGAATCCCTCTCCAAGTATTACACTAAATAGTTATGAATCTCCTTTTACTCTCACAATAAGGTGTAGAAGCTTATATAGATGTTATTTTACCAACCTGGTGCGGTAGAGAAAAGTGACTCTTTTACAGGAAGAGAACCTCAGCTCTATTTTAGCCTGCAGGTGATGGTCAGATAACCATAACTCTATTTTGACCCTCCAGGTGATGGTTAAAGAACTAAGATCTTTGCAGAAGAATTTCATCTTCAGATCCATAGAGAATCCCTCACATTAATAAGATTCTTGCTTGGAGCAACCTTGTGAATCCCTATAATGATAATATTTTTGCTCCAAATTCTTGCATATACTAGGAAAGATTCTTGCTTGGAGCAACCTTGTGAATCCCTCACAACTTCTCCTCACAAAATATCCCTCTCTTCTCTCACAAAGCTCTACTTCTTTTGGCCCTCAAGGCTCTCTCTCTTGAAGTATAAATTGCCAAAATGTAATAATAAGAGTACTAGACAACCTTATGTAGTGGGCTTCAAGAAACCTTGGTTTTAAGAGTTCCATCATCTATTAGTACTATATTATATATAAGCATCATACAGTATGATTTGTGCAATTTGGACTTGTCCAGCAAGTTCATGCAAATGAATTGTTCAAAATTTACAACATATCATATAGTACAATCGTACGATTATTTTTGTATGAATTGTCTGAATTTGTTCTATTCATTTAAAATGACTTCTGGGAAGGTCAATTTTGAACACGCTCTATCGTCCAAAATTGTGGTCATCTTATAGTACGATGAATACAAATATAATGACTTTCATTAGGTATGATCTCTGGGATGACTAAAGAAAAACATACATAACAAATTGAAAATACACACAGTAACCCTAGTCTACTTAGCCTTGACCTAATCAAAATTGCAAGTGAATGGTGAACTATTTTCCTCACATATTAGTACACACAAAACAAAATAGAATATCATATAATAAGGAGAAAGTAGTAGCATACAAAATAATTTTTGTTATCATCAAAATTATAGTTCTTGGATAAGATTTGTAATAATCTCCCCTTTTTTATGATGGCAAACATTATTTTTTATAAATTTTAAAAAAGATTGCTTTTCTCTATGCTCCCTATTAGATGATAACCATATGTAAAAAAAGTGTGTAAATAAATATTTTTTTTTTATTTTTTTCTTTAATATGCAAACAACAACAAACAATAAAATAATACCCCCCCTTTTGATATCACAAAAAATGAGGAAAAATATTTAATAATAGAATATAAGAAGTTTGCATAAAAAGGATAATGACAAATAAACTAGAAGATTAAAATAAATTTTTTCTTTGAATCAATTTGCTCTAGTAAATGATAATTTTACCTCGTTATTTGAAAAAAATTTAAATAATGAATTTACAATGCTGAAATTCAAAAAAGTTAGAATATCATTCTCGTCAACCTTAGCTCGGACTCCTTATAGGTCAAAATGCTTTTTGAACAAAAATCTAATTTAAAAAAGAAGTTAGTTGAAATGTGATATTTTCAAAGTTTTTTTTTTTAAAAAAAATCTAATAGAATAATATTGAAAAGTAATCAATCGGAAATTGTGATTTTCTAATTCAAGTATAAGAAATATGAATTGGCACAGGGAGTCTTTTAAGATTTTAAGGATTTAAGAGAAAGGCAAGATAAATCATTGTGGAACCATTCTGTGCCTTTATTATCAGCTTTTGGATCACATTGCACATCTTTTGTTCTTTTTATGCACTTTGTGCATCTTGTAATTCTTTGGTGGTCATTACACATCTTTTAAGTTTTGGGCTCATTTTGTGCCTCTTTTCAATTTTACATAGTTGTTTCCTTTCTAAATCTTAAAAAAAAAAACTAAGTTATGAGATTATCTTCTAAATATAAGGGAAGGAC
Organism: Dendrobium officinale; assembly: GCA_019514585.1. Classification (NCBI taxonomy): domain Eukaryota; kingdom Viridiplantae; phylum Streptophyta; class Magnoliopsida; order Asparagales; family Orchidaceae; genus Dendrobium; species Dendrobium officinale. Next base: position 37,640,894 of record CM033687.1, read on the forward strand.
AACTCACTTATTCATAAAAGGAAAAATAAAGCACAACATATATTCCTATCCATATGATAAATGTAAATAACTTGATTAAGAAAACTTGAAAGGGATTCATTGACTTGGAACATTATTCATATTAGATAGATTACTTTAAGAAGATAAAATAGATCTTTATTTAAAAGTCTAACATTTAATCTTAAATATTTTTTTATTCAAAAAGAAAAAATGTACCACTAAAGGAGTTAGAGGAAGATAAATAATCATCAATGTTTCGTTATTTAACTATTTTAGAGGATTCAATCACGGCTAACATGCTTCTAAATAAAAATAAGGTAAAAAAATCATTTAAAAAATAAATACAATAGTAAAAGTGAGTAGTGATCTAATTCTTAAAAGACTGAAAGAAAACATTAGAAAATCAAAATCATAAAATAAATACACATAAACAAAAAAAACATATAAATAAAATAAATAAAAATAGAAATAGAAAGAATCAATTTTAAGCATGAATATCTATCATACCTAATCTAGTTCTTAAGATGCTGAAGTTTTGAAAGGCCAATGGTTTTGTAAAGATATCAGCAAGTTAATTTTTAATGGCTACATGGTGTAGCTCTAGATCTCCTTTGGTAATATGGTCCCTATTGAAATTGTGCCTTATGTCTATATGTTTTATCCTAGTGTGTTTGATTAGATTCTTTTAAATGCAGATGGAACTAGTGTTATCACATATTATTTAAATGGTACCTACAGGTAATCCTAAATGTAGTATTTGTTACTTTTAATGAACTTAGGCCACAAAACTTCGTAAGGAGATGTATTTAGCAGAGGACAAGGAAACTAAGTTTTCTTTCTACTGGACTAAAAGACTAAAGACTGTCTTATGAATTGACATGTTCCAAAAGTGCATTTCCTATTTACTTTGCATCATGCAAAATTTGAATTTGAATGTCCTATGATTTCAAAGGAACTGATATACCTAGGATACTAGATTTCTTAGTTTTGGATTATTAGGAGATATCCAAGGATTCTCTTTATAATAGTTATGTGGGACTATTTTGAATTAGCCTGAAATCTAGCACAATTACAAACACTAAACATAATATCTGATATGCTAGCAGTTAAGTAAAGAAGTGATCTAATTATTCCTCTATATTTCTTCTAAACAATTGTTTTTCCATTTGAATCTTTATCTAACTGAATAGTAGAACTCATGGGAGTTTTTATTAGCTTGGCCTTTTCCATTACATATTTCTTAAGGATGTCCATAATGTATTTTGATTGACAAAGGAAAATTCTATCATCCTTCTACCTTATACAAAATCCAAGAAAGTAGGTCATTTCTCCTATCATACTCATCTCAAACCCTTTAGACATTATTTTTAAAAATTTCTCACATAGATTTTTATCAGAAGATTCAAATAGAACATCATCAATAGAAATTTAGAAAATGGCTATTCATCTCCAACCTTTTTCAGAAATAGGGTGGTGTCTACGCTCCCCTTAAAAATGTTCTCTCTAGTAGGAATGTGCTTAGTCTTTCATACCTAGCTCTCGGTGCTTGTTTTAGTCCATATAATTTCTTTATTAATATGAATAACTTTTGAGAGAAATTTCAAAGACCTAAAGTTATTCAACATACACATCTTTTTTATGATCCCATTCAAAAAACAACTTTTGAGATCCATTTGGAACAGTTTAAATCCCTTAAAGTTGGCAAATTCTAGTAGCAAAATCATGGCTTCCAATCTAGCTACATGAGCAAAAGTCTCTTCAAATTCAATCCCCTCTATCTAGTTATACACCATAGCCACTAATTGTTAAGATAGTTGCTATTTGAATGCTTTACATTTTTGCAACATATGTAGTTTTGATGATTCCAAACATTATTGTTCAAATGTGTAGTTATCTCCTAACAATTTTAGAAGATTTGTATTTGCTCTTGTGTGTACTAACATTTCAGGAAAAACGAACTCCAGACTACGAAGACTTCAAATCAAATTCAGAATGAGATACTTTGTAAAATTTGAAGTTTGCATTTCTTTGAAATTAAATTGAAAGGGAGTGATTGTAATTGAGTGAATAAAAACATACACACACACACACACACATAAGGAGATAATAAAAAATTTATACTAATCGTACTGGACGATATACGTTTGTACGGGACGATGAGACAGTTATCTCCTATTGAGCACATGGAACAAATAGGAACTTGCTTAAAAATTTTTCTAAGTCCTATTCGTCTAGGCTGAATTTCATAATCTTCCAGGACGATTAGTTCTATGTAAAATTTTCGTCCAGACGAAATTAAATTATCGTCAATGGCGATTGGTCCTCTAGAAAATTTTCGTCCAGACGAAATTAATAATCATCAAGGACGATCTGGTCTCTGGAAAATTTTCATCCAGACGAAATTAATAATTGTCCAGGACGATCTGGTCTCTGGAAAGTTTTCGTCCAGACGAAATTAATAATCGTCCAGGACGATCTGGTCTCTAGAAAATTTTCGTCCAGATGAAATTAAATTATCGTCCATGGCGATTGTTAATTTCTTCTGGACGAAAATTTTCCAGAGGACCAATCTCCATTGATGATAATTTAATTTCATCTGGATGAAAATTTTACAGAGAATCAATCGTCCTGGATGAATAGGACTTAGAAAATTTTTTAAGCAAGTTCCTATCGTTCCATGTGCTCAATAGAAGATAACTGTCTGATCGTCTCGTACGAACGTATATCGTCCAGTACGATCATTATAAATTTTTTATGATCTCCTTATGTGTGTGTGTATGTTTTTATTCACTCAATTACAATCACTCCCTTTCAATTTAAATTCAAAGAAATGCAAACTTCAAATTTTACAAAGTACTCATTCTAAATTTGATTTGAAGTCTTCGTAGTCTGGAGTTCGTTTTTCCTGAAATGTTAGTACACACAAGAGCAAATACAAATCTTCTAAAATTTTAGGAGATAACTACACATTTGAACGATAATGTTTGGAATCATCAAAACTACATAAGTTGCAAAAATGTAAAGCATTCAAATAACAACTATCTTAACAATAAGTCAAAAAGCCTGTACGAAGGGACGCATCGTAATTTGTGTTGATTACGAAAAGCAGTTATATTTTGGACGAATTGGATCATCTGTACGAAATTTTTTCGTCCGGACGAACAATAATTTTCGTCCAAGACGAACTGTTTTCATCCAGGACGAACGTATCATTTTTCTTTAAATATGAAGGCTTTCTAACTCAACAATCACATCTCCAAACTTCACTTTCAATCCCTTTCAACTTCAAATCAACAATGGCCTCCTCAAACAAAAGACAAAAGGTATTGGCTAAGAAACCTTACAGAAATGCCTCTGAAAACTTCCTATCAAAAGCAAATGAGGAATCTTTTCCTTGTTTTGCCTCTGCCAAAATAACTCCCTCTCGCATTCTGATTCAAAGCGAGATACACTTTATGGTAATGCACCTTTTTGCCTCCACCTAGTTTCAATTCATTCTTTCTCTCGTCCACCTTTACAATAAACAAACCTTTCTCTACTTTCTAGCCAACATGAGTTTTAATTCCGACCACTCCTGCATAAGTTCTTTTGTTTTCAAACAAAAAGTTAAAATCACCAAGCACGACATTGGTTCCTTTTTGAACTTAAGAACTGAAGGATATAGAGCCCACACCCTAATGAGTGAAAACACATTCAAATGGTATGATGTCAATAATGTGATTAGACAAAGTGGCCTAACCTATCATGTTGCTAGAGTCTCCGGTATGACCAAAAATGCCCGAATCATCCAGCATATCCTTCGATCTTCAATCATTCCTAAAGTTGGTGATATGATCAATATTACCCCTCTCCTTTTTGTTCTAACCTTTTTTATTATGGATTGTAAGCCTATCAACGAAGCCCAACTTATCATAGATCATCTCTTTGGGCTTTTAGAAATAGGACATGCAGAGCAGAAGAGAAAAAGGAACATCTCATTAGGACACTTAGTTACATACATTTTGGAAAAGAAATACAACTTAGTGCATCCTGATGATGAATACGAAGAGCCAATATACTATAATGATGATTCCTTCAGAGTAATTTTCAAGGAGGAAAAAGGGAAAGCACATGCCAGTGCTTCAGAAGAAGAAGAAGAAGGAGAGAAAACTTCTGCACCTCAGTCAGATTATTAGAATCTGATTGAAAAATTTGATAGACTAGAGACTCATGTTGATCAAAGATTTGATCAACTTGATGCTCAACTTATGCAGCAACAACAAGACATTGGTAGCATCAGAAATGAAGTACATGAAACCAATACCAATGTAATGTTGATGGCCTCCTACTTCAACCTTTTTGGTAGTATTCCTCCTTCAGAAGAAGAATAGAGAATGAGAGATAAATTTCTTTGTGTTTGTTGTACTCGTGTTTTGTTTTAAATGTTTTGTTGTGTTAGTGTTTATTTTTATTTTAGTTTGTCTTTATTAAAAAGTTCAGTGTATTTTCTTAGTTGTTTTAATATTATGAAATGAATATGTAATCCTTTTCATTAATATCAATGCATGTTGTACTTGATTCAAATTTGGTTTGTTTTTGGAATGTGGTTAATTTTTATGAATTTCATTATTCTTATTTAATCTTAATTGTGCTTAAATTAGATTGTAATTTGAGATTAATTACATTAGAAAATCTAGTCTTTCTAAATTTAAAAATTGTTTATAACTTGTTATAATTAGAACTTTTAAATTCATGTCTATTCATTTAGACTACATAAAAGTTAATATTATTATTGAAATATAGATATTTTCTTATTTTGTATTTCTATGCTCAAGTGATATTTATGCACTTAGAAATATTTAAAATTTTAGATTATTGATTTCGGAAAGATTTGGTCTCAATTACTCTTGAAAATTGTACAAAGAGTACAAAAATCAAAAGGAATGCGCAATGGTTCGCAAATATATATATATATATATATATATATATATATAAGGCACAAAATTAGCCCAATGTCAAAAGATGCACAAAAATGTGCCCAAAAATTTGAAAAAGATGCGCAAAGAGCCATATGTGAAAATTCTCTTCTTTCGCAAATTCTTTCAATCTCTTAATTCAAATTGATCTTATGTTCATTTATATTCTATTGAACTTTGAAATATAGAATTTTTATACATCTCTCTTGTAATGATTTTCTATATTCAAATGTCTAAATTGAATCATGTCTTTGATAAATTCTTCTTACTTACAATGTTATATCACTTCTTAAATTTTATGAATTTCTATGATTGACCTAATGTTATTAGTTTTAGATTGCATACCTTATGACAATCATCATTTAGATTAAATTTTCAAATGAATTTCATATAATTACTTACATTTCTTGTCTATTTCTTCTTCACTTTTTGTTATTGTCAAAAAGGGGGAGAAATTATTGTGTTTGTATGTTTTGTTTTTATTGTGTTTGTATGTTTTGTTTTGTTTTAATTATTTTGTTTGCATTTTGGTTTTGTGTTTGACTTTGTAATTTTGTTAAAAAAAAAATTTGAAAAACAAAAATTTTGTTCTTTGGTTCAAAACACCTTCTTATTTTCATGTATTCATCAATTCAGGGGGAGTTTAGGAGATTTGTTTAAATTGAAAACCATACAAATAATAATTATTTTTCCATCATCAAAAAGGGGGAGATTGATAAGATAGTTGCTATTTGAATGCTTTATATTTTTGCAACTTATCTAGTTTTGATGATTCCAAACATTATTGTTCAAATGTGTAGTTATCTCCTAACAATTTTAGAAGATTTGTATTTGCTCTTGTGTGTACTAACATTTCAGGAAAAATGAACTCCAGACTATGAAGACTTCAAATCAAATTCTGAATGAGATACTTTGTAAAATTTGAAGTTTGCATATCTTTGAAATTAAATTGAAAGGGAGTGATTGTAATTGAGTGAATAAAAACATACACACACACATAAGGAGATCATAAAAAATTTATACTGATCGTAATAGACGATATACGTTCGTACGGGACGATCAGACAGTTATCTCCTATTGAGCACATGGAACGAATAGGAACTTGCTTAAAAATTTTTCTAAGTCCTATTCGTCCAGGACAAATTTTACAATCGTCCAGGACAATTGGTTCTCTGTAAAATTTTTGTCCAGTCGAAATTAAATTATCGTCAATGGCGATTGGTCCTCTGAAAATTTTTTGTCCAGACGAAATTAATAATCGTCTAGGACGATCTGGTCTCTGAAAAATTTTTGTCCAGAGAAAATTAAATTATCGTCCATGGAGATTGGTCCTCTGGAAAATTTTCGTCCAGACGAAATAAATAATCGTCAAGGACGATCGGCCCTCTGTAAAAATTTCTTCCAAACGATTAACCGACTTAGAACGGTTTTCAGCAGTTTCTAGAACCGACCTAGTATTAACCGTTCGTACCAGACGAACCTAGTTCATACGGGACGATCAGCTGTACGAAGACATTTCGTACACATATACAAATGGGGTCGTTTCAAATCGTTTAAGTAAAATCGTCCAAGATGATCCACGATCGTACAGGATGATCCACTGCGTACGGAATTGAATACTTGCAGTTTTTGGGCTGTTTTTCTTGTCTTTTGTTTAAATAGTCCAAATTAGACTGTCACCCAATCTTTTTTTCATTTGATCTTCGTGCCTCTTGAGAGAATAGCCAAGGAGAGAGTGGAAGAGAGCATTCAGAGGAGGATTCCTACCATTGGAGCGAGAAGGCTTCACTTGGATTTCAAAGGTAAGAGTCTCTACTTATGAATTGGGATTACTTCACTCTTTTCTTTCTTCCTTCTAGATTCTTGTGAGAAGATCTGTCAAGGAGATCCGGTTCTCTGCCGAAACTTGGAGAGTGTGAACAGACGAAGGGTTTGCTTCTTAATAGCCGAAGGGTTCGCTGCCAACACTAGGAGAGTGTGAATAGCCGAAGGGTTCTCTGCCTACACTTGGAAAGTGTGAACAGCCAAAGGGTTCTCTGCCCACACTAGGAGAGTGTGAAAGGACGATAGTTCTCTGCCAACACTATGGATTGTGTGAAAGGATGGACGGTTCTCTGCCAACACTGGGGATTATGTAAAAGGACGACGGTTCTCTGCCGCACCGGGGAGTGGTGAAAAGAGTGTGTTGTAAAGGATTCTCCGCCTTGCTGTGGGTGCAAAAGGAGAGTCACTATTGGTTTTATTGCAATACTCAGAGGGTGCCTCTGGGGAGTGGATGTAGGTCTGGTTTTAGACCGAACCACTATAAATCTGGTGTCATTTTCTTTACTGTTTTTACGTTTCTGCATTTTAATTCTTAGTCTTAAAAACTCTGTGGTTGAAAAACTTTTTCTACAAAACTTAAAAGAAACAATTTTTATTTCGGTTCAACATAATTTTAAAAGAGGACATAAAATTTTTTAAACTACCAATTCACCCCCCCTCTTGGTAGCCTTTGGGACATTAACTTAGGCTTAACAACCTAATTACTAGACTCAACATTAATCTTACTTTATTTCACATCACTACTCCAGAATCATATATTTTATTTTTGAAACCCATTTGGTTCCAACAACACTCTGGTTTTTAGTTCTTTTAACTAGTTGCCAAACATCATTTTTCAAAAATTGATTTAACTCTTCTTGCATGGCTAGGATCTAGAATTCATTAGATATGGCTTAATTTATATTTGTAGGTTAAGTTATTGAGATTATGGCATAGTGGATTACATATTTTTTAAGTCTATGCCTAATCCTAACACCTTCAGATGTATCTCCTAAGATAAGTTCTTTAAGATGACTTAAAGATTATCTCCATTCTCTTGGCAATGAAATCTTATGTTATACCATTTCCTCCTGATTTGCAGATTCTACTCCTTTGGAGATTTCTACATCTTCATCGTCATCATCTTCTTCTTCTTCCTTAGACCCTCTAGAATTATCATATTCATCAACTATAACATAAGTTGTTTCCTCTACCACCAGTGCCCTTTTATTGAAAACTCTAAGGAATTTTTAACCATTTGAGTACCCTTGGAACACTACTTCATCATTTTTGGAGTCAAACATTCCTAGTAGAGATTTTTTATTATTTACAATGAACACTTCACATCCAAAGGCATAAAGGTGAGAGAGGTTAGGTTTCATACCCTTTAGAATTTTATATAATGTCTTATTCAGCTTGGATCTAACATTAACCCTTTTTGAAACATAACAGGCTATATTCACCACTTTTGCTTAGAAGTATTTAGGAAGTGTGTATTCGGTTAATATGGATCTAGTGGCTTCTACCAGTCTTGTTCTTTATTTCAGAAACCATATTCTATTGAGGTGTTCAAGGAGCTAAACATTTGTGATATATTCCTTGTTCCTTATAGTAAGATTCAAATTTCTCATTATCAAATTTTCCACCATGATATATATGAATTATTAGAATTTCATAACCTAGATTCCTCTTAAAATAAGTAGAGAATGATCTAAATTCCTTGAATGATTCCCTTTTATTTGATAGGAATCTAACCCAAGGAAACCTCAAGTAATCTTCAGCAATCATATACTCAAAACTTTCTCTCTTAAGCTTGTAGTATTAATGGGTCCAAAATGATCCATGTGAAGGTCTTCTAAAGGTTTGTTAGAGTTAATGACTTTGATTGAGTAGAAGGAGGATTTGACTTGCTTTCCTAACTGACATACATCACACAAATTGTCCTTATTGAACTCTAGTTTGGGTATGCATCTCATTAAGTCTTTTTAGGTGATTTTTCTAAGTTTTTCCATTATTGAATTACACAATCTCTTATGTCATAACCAAGATTCATCAGCAATACATTTTAGGCAAAGAGAAGCAGCAGGTTCAATATATTTTAAATCAAGCAAGTAAACATTATTAATTCTTTTTCTGTTTAGCTCATTTATGCTTATCTTGCTGCTGGTAGACAAAAATTTAATGCTAAAGCCTTTATCATAGAGATAGCTTATGCTAAACAGGTTATGTTTTAAGCCATCTACCAACAAAATATTTTCAATGGGGAATTTTTTTGAGTTGCCAATTATACCTGAGCCCACCACTCTCGTAGTGGTGTTATCTCCAAGTGTCACCTTGCCTCCTACCCTGGCCTCTAAAAAAATGAATTGAGTTGCATCTCCAATCATGTGCCTTAAACTTCTTCTATCTAGGTATCACATACTCTCATGATGCTTTTTTTGAGAGCTTCTCTACAAAATCATCACTAGTCAGATTGGCGAACCAAAATAATTTTTTGTTCCACCTTATGGAATATGGGATGAAATACTTGCATTCTATGCTATGAATTATCCAATTTTGGTCTCCTAAATAAATATGTTCTACGGTGGATAGTGCAAGTGTTGGCTATGTGTCCTAGCAGGCCATAAGTGAATTATCAAGCAATACGAAAAGAGTTTACTAATTTATGTAGGTTATGGTGCCTCTTCCTAGGTTTGAATGGATGTTGTGATGGTGTGTTATAAAATTGTACAAGTGTTGGAGGTGTTTTATTTGTATGCTTTTAATTGAACTTGTAAGGATTTGTTTTTAGTTTTATTAATTGAATTTTTAATTAAAATTGCATGCTTACTTCAATCTAATTTACATGTAGGAGTTTTTAATTCCTTGTATGCATTTTTTTTCATTCAACATGTGATGATTTCAAGGAATCATGTTCACAAGTTAAATCAAGATACATCTTATTTAAAGAGTCAAATTCATCTAATAAATCCCTATGATTACTATCCAAAGTGAATTGATTTTTCCTGAAGCATTCATGCACATTCTATAGATTTGAAAAGTCAGATTTATGGCATGCATGGATTTTCTTTGGCTTCCTATATGCAGTATGAATTTTTTCAAAAACATCGAATAATTCATCATAGGAATGCTCACATACCTACTCTTAATTAGAATGATCAAGATGATTATTCACCATTAAGCACAGGTTGGTTATCTGCTCTTCAGCTTCAATTGTTGATGAGTTTGAAGTAAAGTGTTCCCAAAACACCTTCCGAGTCTTTGCTTTCCTTTCTTGAATTTAGCTTTTTCCTCACCCTTGTGATTGCTGGGGTGAGCTTTAAGTCTTGGGTAATCAGACTTAAACTGCCATGGTTTCCAGGATTCATAATATTTAATATCAAAAGAAGCTTTAAATTTTTTATAATTCTTACATTTTCTTTGCTATTGGTGATGATTTTGCTTTATTTTAAAATGCTTTTTAACTATCGAGTCATTAGTGCAATATCTTCCTCTCCTTCATCTGAAGAATTTTTTGAATCATTAACTTTTAAGGCTACATTTTTTCTCTTTTTGCTTTTCTCCTGTATCAAGCTGTCTTTTAGTCACTCCTTCCTCATAGCAATGAGTGAACCATGTAATTTATCATTGTTTTAAACATTTAGATCTTTATATTAAGTCATAATATTAATTTTTTGCATCGTAGGAAGTAGGTAAGTAGTGTAAGATCTTGTTCACATTTTTTGTAGTTAGTGAGTTCTCTTCCTGAACCATGCAGTAAAATAATAATCTGAGTAATCCTAATAAACATTTTAGATATATATACACTAGATTTCTTGCAAAAAAGTATATAATAATGAAGTAGAATATTTAACCTTCATTATTTTACAGCTTTTATTCATTCATATGTTATGCAGAGTTTATCCTAAATCCAGTTACCAGTAGTATTAGTAGAAACACATATAAAAATTCTTCAAATATTTTGCATTTAGTTGGGCTAAATCTTTATCATGCGTACTCGATTTAAAAAAAGGAATTTCAATTTTAATGTCATTTACTAAATGCGAAGGTGCATAACATAAAATTTTGTCTTGGTTATTCTAGAGAGAGAAGCTCCAAGATTCTAGAGAGAGAAAGTTTTTCAAAATCTGTCATTTTTTTGATTTGGCGGGCTATACTAGGATGCCGGCGGGTGGCCCAGCTGTGATCGTCGATGGCGAAGCTACTGATGGCTTCGGTTTTGTGAATGTGGAAATGTCTGGTCGTTCTGCTAAGAATGGAAATCTGGTGATCCGGGAACCTGCTGTTCCATTGTCGATCTTCCCTGTTCTTGTTCCACACAAAGTAAAGGAAATTGTAGATTCAAGGGTGGATTCTGATTCATCCATTTCTTGTCTTAAAATCAAATCCACTTTCGGTGAAATTTCTTCATCTTTCGATATGAAAATTTTCGTCAATCATTTTAGCAATTCGTTAAAAGGGAACAATGGATCCTTAAACCTCCCTTCAATTCCAAATTCTAAAGATTGCTCCTCAAATGTTTGTGAAAATGTCAGTATTTAGCCTTTATTGGCTAATGATTTTAATGCTTTAGATAACTGTAGAGATAAGATGGGATCAAATCCATGGTTAAAGCAAAATTATCTAAAAATTGATTCTAAGACAATTGCAAATTGCTTAGCAGAGGATGGCAGGGCTGTCAAACTGTTTGAACCAAATGTAAAGGCCAATTCAGATCATGTGAATCTATCTATAGTGGTAAAAGCATTTGGAGTTGATATCTCTATTCCAATGATGGCGTGGGAGTTAAGACGTCAGTGGAACCAGTTTAGTAAATTTCACTTGACTTCTCTTGGTCTAGGATGGATGTTATGCTCGTTTGATGATAAAGTGACTATGGAGAATGTTATTATGGGTGGACCTTGATTCGTTAAAGGGAATATAATCGGAATGGATAGTTGGAGTTCGGATTTCTCTCCATCTTCATTGAAAGGCTTATGCTCTCCGGTTTGGATTAGATTTCCTAACCTCCCTCTTTTTTGTTGGGATGAAATCAATGTTGCAAGGATTGCTTCCCTTATTGGTACTCCTCTACTTATTGATGGGAATATGTTCCAATGGATCAAGAGGGGATTGTGAAGAGTTTGTGTTAGAATGGAGCTTGATAAACAACTTCCATTGGGAGTGTGGATTGAAGGTCCTAATGGTAGGTTTTTCCAAAATGTTGAGTATGAGAGGATCTCTTCTCTTTGTTATAATTGTGGCAAAGTTGGTCACTTAACTACTTCTTGTGGAGCCAAAGTGGTGGTTGAGGACTCTGTTCAGAAGGAGGCCAACATTAAGGAGGAAGTTAAGAGCTTGAAGCAGTTCAGGAAGGTTTAGTTTATGAACCTTGGATTCATGTCAATAACAGAAAGAAGAATTGGATTAATTCCAAAAGGATTTGAACTCCAAACCAGTTTCAAAAAGAAATAAGTCGATTTTTAAGAAGAAAGAAGTCCAAGGAATTTCTCAGGTTGCTGCCTTAGAGAATGCTTTGGAGATGTCAACAAATGAGAAGATGGATGGTTTGGGACTTCAGAATCAGAAAGAAGATGGGTCTTCTAAGTTAAATTCGGAAAGAAGATGGGTCTTCTAAGTTAAATTCGATAATTCCTTCTCTCATAGAATTTTCCTTACCAAATTGCAATAAATTTGATCTACTTAGTGAAATTGAAGAGGAAGTTTGTGAAAGAATTCATTCTGAAAAACGCTCTCCTGGTATACCTGATATTGAAGAGGGAGAATTTGTTAATATTAAAGAATCTGTGGTGAATAAGACAATTGTTGAAACTCCTACAGTGTTTGATATTAGAGAAAAGGATAGTATTGGGAAACCTAAACCCAAACTTCATAAGGAGATGAAGTTTTTGGGGCCATTAAATCAATCCTCTAGACTTAAAAAACAAGAAGGAATCAATAGAAAGAAGGGTGGGGGACCTTCCCCCTCGGTGGCTAAATGAGTTCTCTTATTTTCTAGAACTGTAAGGGGGCGAATAAGAGGGTGGCCCCTCTATATTTAAATGAGGTTGTCCTTGATTGGAATGCTAACTATGTGGGCATTGTTGAAACTAAAATTGATTCTTTGGAGAAGTGGAAATTTAGTAAATACATGGGTAAAGATTGGGATTTCTTTCTTTATCCATCTAGTGGTTTGTCAGGAGGGATCGTGGTGATGTGGAGGTCTGATTTGGCCAGTTTTTTATTAATAACAATAAATGAGCAATGTGTGATTGGGAAGCTTTGTATAGCTAATAAAGGATCTTGGATTATCTCTACTATGTATAGGAGTAGAGTTGTTTATAGTAGGAGGAGCTTGTGGGAATGCTTAGGCTCTCACTCTTCATTGGAGTTACCTTATATTATTGGTGGTGACTTTAATTGCATCCTTTCTCAAAATGACAAGAGGGGAGGTAAGAAAATCAAATTCTCTCTTGATCCTCAAGAGATGAATTCGTTCATGAATAGTTTTGATCTTCATGATGTGGGAGTTGTTGGGCCTAAATACACTTGGTGTAATAAAAAAAGTGGAGGTGCACGTATTTTGGAGAGACTTGATAGGTTTCTTCTCAATTCTAAGGCCTTGGAAGCTCTACCTCAGGCTGTTAACCGCCATGTGGCACGGGTTGAATCTGATCATTGTCCAGTGGTTCTTCAGCTAGATTTCCTAAAATTTTCATCATCAAAAAATGATGCGGTTTGAAGATGTTTGGCTCTCTTATCCTACTTCCTTTCATGTTGTCAATAAAGCATGAAGCAAGCAATTTAAAGGTGATCCTATGGAGGTGTTGAATAAGAAATTTCATTTTGTGTTGAGGACTCTTTTCTTTTGGAGTAGATCTAAACATAAAAATTTGATGGAGCTTAAAGAGAAACTTAAAAAGAGGTGGATGATCTGCAAATTGAAGAAGCAAGTGGTAATGGGATGTCAGAACAATTGGTTTTGTTGCTCAAATCCAAAGTTCATGAATTGAACATTACTCTAGGAAGGTTAAACGTTAGGTGGAGACAAAGGGTGAAATTAAAATGGATTAAGGTGAGTGATATTAATTCTCATTTTTTACGTGCATTTTCTAATGGAAGGAAGAATGGTAATTTCATAAAGCAAATAAAGGATGATGTGGGGAACTTGGTAGACCATCAAGCTGCTATAGAACAAGCTTTTTTGAGATTATTTTCTCAAAAATGGAAGGAACGGGATTGCATTGTAACAGGTTGGCCGAATAATGTGAATGCTTTAAGCAGAGAAAGCGTGAAATTACTGGATGCTAAATTCACAGTGGAGAAAGTAGACAAAGTCATTTTCAAGCTTGGAGGCTATATCTCTCCAGGGATTAATGGAATTTTGTATTCCTTTATCAAAGGCTATTGGAAAATAATTGCTCAAGACATGTGGAAGGCAATCTTTCAGTTCATTTCAACTGGGAAAATGAATGCTAAGTGGAAAGAGACTTTGGTAGTCCTTATTCCCAAGGTGCAAAATTTGGTAGATCCCTCTCAATTTCATCCTATTAGTTTATGCTTGTCTATTTACAAAATCATTGCTAAACTTCTTTTAAATAGACTTAATTTGTTTATTAATGATTTGATTTTGGAAAACCAAGTTGCTTTTTTAAAAGGAAGATCCTTATCAGAGCATGTTCTTTTGGCGCAAGAGATTTTTCATAAGTTTAGATTTTCTAAATCAAAAAAAGGGATGATGGCGGTGAAAATTGATATGGAACAAGCATATGATTGTATGTCTTGGAGTTCCTTGGAAAATATACTTCATTACTTTGGTTTTCCTAATGATTTTTCCAAACTTCTTATCGAATGTGTTACCTATCCAAGTTTTTCTATTCTCTTCAATGGAACCCAATCAAATTTTATTGAAGCAAAGAGTGGTTTTAGACAGGGTTGTCCACTCTCTCCCTATTTGTTCATTTTATGTTCCCAATTGTTATCAAACAACTTGCACCAAAATGGGAACAATTTGGGAATTAAAGTGGCTACATTGGCTCCCAAGATATCCCACCTTCTTTATGCAGATGACGTTCTTCTTTTTTCTGAAGCAAATATTGAGCACGTGAAATTGCTTAAGAGGATCATTGTTGATTATTGTAGCTGGACAGGGCTATCAGTTAATGTGAAGAAATCAGCTATTATGTTTGGGAAGTCGGTTAATAGAGCAAAGAAGAAATCATTATCCAAAATTCTCAATTATAAGGTGGTGCAGGAAATTAAGTACTTGGGTATTAATCTCTGCTTTTGAAGATTGATCTCTTCTAATTTTTTATTCTTTCTTGAGAGGGCGTCTGCTAAAATTAATAGTTGGGGTAATAAATTTTTTTCATTACCTGGTAGAATTGTGCTGGTAAAGTCTATTTTGCTGGCAATTCCCATCTTCTATTTTTCCCATTCTTTGGTTCCCATTAATACTCTGAATAAATTTGGAAAAGATATGCAAGAGATTTTATTTGGAAAAAATCGGACAATGGTGTTGGCATGCACTACATTTCGTGGGAGGTTCTTTGTAAACCATATGTTGAAGGTGGAGTGGGATTGCATTCTCATGTTTCTATGATGGGTCCTCTTCTAAATATGCTTAGGAGTTTATAAAGGAGTCCAATTTTTGATGTATATGACTCTTAGAGCAAAATACGGGAATGATATTTGCAGTGGAGCAAGGAAGCAAAACAGTTCGGTTACATGGAGGATTCTTTTGAATGGCTTGAGTTCCATACAGCCAATTTTGAGATGGAAGGTTGCTACAGGTGTCTCCATTGATACTCTTGAAGATATTTGGATTCAAAAATAGAAGATTTTCCAAATGGCCTACTTTTATCAATGTCACGGTAGATGAATTCCCCAGGCTTGATTTTTTTATACAAAATAGAGAATGGAATCTGTTTGAGCTAAGTAAACATTTTGGTCCAGAATTAACTAAGTTGATTTTACAAGTGAAGATTGAAGAAGGGACGGATTCCAGAGAACTTCTTTACAAGTTTACAAGAAAATCTTTATCTACTTTGACTAGAACTGATCATGGTGCTGTTTGTAATAAAAATAGCTGTTGGAAATGGCTCAAATTAAGCAAACTGTCAGCTCGGGTGCATTGTTTCTAATGCAGATTACTTAATAATGGTATTCCAACCTTGGATTATCTCATGTACAGGAGAATTATTCAAGCAAATGGCTGTCCAAGAGGTTGTACAACTGCTGAAGATGAGGAGCATATTGCAGTGAACTGTGGCTTTTTAGTTCGATTGTTTGATACCTTGGATAATTGGGGTTTTAAACTTCCTAGATACAATGCTTGGTCAGATTGTATCAATGGTTTAAAGGTTTTATCTATCTCAAATCCTTTTTATCTAATATTTACTGTACAATTGTCTACTTTTCTTGGAAGAGTAGGAATAATGTTACCAATGAAGGCAATGAATTGGGAATGGGATTTATGGCTGCTAAAGCAATTGAAAATGTTGTTTCTTCTTCAAAGTGCGGTATCTTCTCGGATCACTGGGGAGCCAATCAACTTTGTAAGCTGCCTAATTCTTCTTGGCACCCTCCTCCAATCGTGTGGATTAAAGATAGCTTTGATGCTGTCCTTTTAGACTCTAATGAGGCCGGGATTGCTGCAGTTTTTAGAGACCATAAAGGAAGATTCTTATTTTCTTTTGGAATCAAATGTGTAAATTGGGACATTGGTTTCTTCGAGCTTATGGCTATAAGGGCTCTGAAATTGTTTCACAATAATTGGAACTTTGAAGCTAAGGGGATTATCGTTGAAGGGGATGATCAAAACATCATCAACTATCTTCAAAGTTCTTTGAATAAAGCTTTTGACAAGGAAGAAGAGATTGAAGACTTGTCTTTCTTGGAGGATTTTGGTATGTTTCTTTTTCACTTCGTTCATAGATACTGTAATCATTTAGCCGATTTATGTGCTAATTTTGCTTTAGTATAGGATTTCATTTGGGAGGATCTCTATTGCAATAAAATCCCTCCTAGTTTTTTTGCTTTGCTTAAAGATGAGTGTGATATGTGTTCTATCATTCTCTAGGTTGTATCTGTTTTCTACTTTTTAGTAATTTTCCTTTGGTAGTTTCAATAAAAAAAAGAAGGTGGAGAACATCCCTCTTGAACTAACATCCATAGGCGATAATTGATAGATTGCACAAAAGTACACATGGAATATTTAAAAAATTAAAAGATGACTGTGTGATTAAATGTCCATCCACATTATAACAATTTCCAAAGTTATCCATTGATCATTTTTTAAATTTTATTTTAAACTTATTTTTTTAATTCCATTCTAGAACCACTTAAAAGTTTTTGGAGGATCTTGAACCTTAATGAGCTAGCCTGAGGCTAACTAAAAGGGGGGGGGGGGGGGGGGGGGGGGGGGGGGGGGGGGGGGGGGGGGGGGGGTTAAATTGGATGTTTTAAAAACTTCTTTAGGAAAAAAGAATTCCTTTAAAAACTTTTTATATTCACACATGATAATCTACATAATAGATGTGGAAATAAAAAAATTTTACAATAATGAAATAAATCAAAATTTTCAACCACACATATAACTGTATAAAAATAAAGTGCAAAAAATAATCAAAATGAACACACCATAATTTATAGTAGTTCTATCAACCTGACCTACATCCACTCCTTAGAGACTTCCTCTCCAAGTATTATAGAAAATAATAGTGACACTCCTTTTGCTCTCATAAAAAGGTGGAGAAGCCTATACAGATGCTATTATATCAAGCCAGTGCGGTAAAGAATCGTGACTCTTGTACATGTAGAGAACATTAATTCTTTTTTAACTGTCGTGGTGTTGGTCAAAGAACCATAACTCTATTTTCACCCTCAAGGTGATGGTCAGATAACCTCAATCTTTGCTGAAGAACTTCAAGTCTAGAGCTAAAGAACATCCAAGTATATGCTTATAGATATTAGGAAAGATTCTTGATTGGAGCAACCATGTGAATCCCATCACAAATTCTCCATCACAAAATCTTCCTCTCTTTACTTATAAAGCACTCCTTTTTCTCTCCCTTGAGGCTCTCTCTCTTGAAGTAAAAATAACCAAAGATTTTTGAGTAAGAGTATTAGAAAACCTTAAGTAGTGGGCTTCAAGAAAACTTAATTTTCGGGAGTTCCTTCATCTATTCATACAGTATGATATAAGCATCATATAGTATGATTAGTGCAATTTAGACTTGTCCATCAAGTTCATGCATATGAATTGTTCAAAATTTATTACATGTTGTATAGTTTTACAACATATCATACAGTATGAAAATATAATCATCTAGTTTGAAATGTATAAATTCTTTCTCTTTGTTTTGGATGACTTCTTGGAAGGCCTACTTTGTATACAGTTAATTGTCTTGCACTATGGACATCATACAATATAATTAGTACAAAAATGATGAATTCATTTTGTACAATCTTTGGGATAACCAATTTTATACATTATCAATCATCCAGCACTATGGACATCATATAATATGATAAGTATAAAACTCATTGCTTTTGTTTTCTATAACCTCTAGGATGAACAAATTCATACTCTATCAATTATATTTTTTGAACATTATCATACATTACAATTGGCAGATCATAAATGTCATGATTTAATAACTAGATTTTGAGGGATTAATTAAGAAGTATATTAATTAGGGCATACAATATGAACCAAATTATATTGTACGATCAATATAAAATAAGTATCTTTCTTAACCTTTGGTGGCTAGGGTTTTGAAATAACACAACATATAGTACAATACGGATCAAAGTCCTATAGTACAAACCAAACTTGAACAATATAATCCAAAGTCATACATTATGATTTTCTAAGAAAAAAACTCTTAAAATATTTTTCTCTCCCCCTATGTATTTGCAAGGTTACTCAGCAAAGATATCTACCAAATTACATGATATGTCTCAAGAAAAAATATATAACAAAATAAAAATACAAATTGAAACCCAAGTCTACCTAGTATTGAGTTGATCAAAATTGAAGGTGAACGGTGGACTATTTTTCAGAAACATTTGCACACACAAAATAAAACAAAATATCAAAGAATTAGGAGAAAGTCGTAATAGACATAATAAAGTTTGTTATCATCAAAATCATGGTGGTTGGATCATTTTTTCAACACACTGTAGGAATATGTGTCCGATGATTATGAGCCTTTTTTTCTTTATGTCATTATCTCGATTTCCTCAGATGAGTATGAGATCCCTTTCTACTTCTTCTATTCTACCTTTTTTTTTAATCGAGGCATGCAAATAGAAAATCTTCTTTCCTTGGCCCTCCCTCATTATTTAGATATGGTTAGGTGAGCATCGGAGCTCCCTCGTTCACTATTTTGACCTTGTCAAGCAAATGTTGGGTTTCATTTACCCTGTTTGTTCCACCATTCTTGCATGATTGTGTGATCATTAATTGACTGAGTGATTGATTGAATGAGTGCATGTCATTACATGATTGAGTGATCGTGAGGTGATCATTATATTTTGGATTTCTTATTACGTGATTATGTGATTATTATATATTTGAGTTTGTTGCATGATCTTGGGATCAATGCATGATTGGATGATAGTTACATTATTATGTGATCATTATATGATTAGTTGATTATTTTGTGATTGTATGATCATTATATAGTTATGTGATTATTGTGTCAGTATTGCATGATCATTTGCTTAAGGAGTGATGCAATAATTATTATATAAATTAGACAATCATTACATGATTGTACGAATATTGCATGGTTGCATGTTTTTAGCATGATTATGTATTACTACGTAATTGTATTATTGCATAGTTAGTGCATGGTTGCATTGTCATTGTATGATTATTACATGATGGGACACTTGCTACATTATAAAATCATTGTAGTGTGATTGAATGTTTCTTGAGTTTCGTTAGTTGATTCTAATGTTGCATCCTCATAGAGATTGGGAAGTCAATGCCAATGTGTGAGGTTCACTTGTCATTTTCCATACTTATTAGTGATCCATTAGTTGACCTTTATTTTCATGTTTGATTGACCTGAATGAACTATGTCTAGCATAATCATATTTGAATCACCATTAATTAATGCTCAATCTTTTTGAATTAACTTGATTGAGTAAAATTGAGTTGGAATTGACTCGAGCTAAGTTGAATTAAACCCAATATGTTTAACTGAGTTTGATTAGCACATTCAAGCCCCATCAAAATTAAATTGAGTTGATCAACACCCATTTAGGCATAAATTTTTAAAGTAGACAGTATCAAACTAGGTTGAGTTTGAATCAACTCAATCTTTGCCTAATTGAGTCTGGCGTAGACTCAAATTTAACCAAATTTAGTATAATTTAATGCAATTTAAATATATTTGACTTTCCAAATAATTTGAATTTATTCCTAAATATATAAACATGATCCAACGATCTCAATTCTGTCAAAGACTCAATCCTACTATTGTTAGGCTACCCAGTCACCTGAGCCCATAAATGGGAAGTCAATTCAAATAACTTTATGTCGAAGTAAAAATTAACAGCTCTTTTGTTGTGTTTAGAAGGGGTATAATATCAGAGATACATTTGAGAAGGCAGAGGCCTGCTCGAACAAAAGGGATGGATGACCCCTGGTCTTGGGGTTTGACATTCATATTCCATTTCTCAATATGGCATCTTCCCTTTTCTGACTCCCTTAGCATAGGACTCTCCTTCTCTCAGTCTCTCTCTCTATCTCTATCTCTCTCTTTCTCTCTCTCTCTCTCTCTCTCTCTCTCTCTCTCTCTCTCTCTCTCTGTTTCTACAAGCCTGGAGCTAAAGATCCCTCCTCCCGTCCTCTCCTTTGCAGTCTATCTAGCAAGAGGAGTTGAAGCCCTCCTTATTTTCCTTTCCTATTTACGAACCTCAGGAGGATCCAAACCCAACGTCGCCTTACCCTAAGCCACTAGCCTCCTTGCTTTAGGTTTATTTTTCATCCTCCTCTTCTTCCTCTTGTACTTGTACTTGAACTTCTTTTACTTCTTCTTCTACTACAACCTTTTCTTCTTCTTCTTCTTCTTCTTCTTTCTTTCCTTCTTGTACTTTTCCCTATTTCTTCTTGCTAATCTTTTTAAAAAAGAACTAAATAAAAAAAGTAATGACATTTAAACTTCCTAAGAAATCTTAAGAGTGTATTTTTCTTTAATTTTCTTTTTCTATAGGTATTCATATTTTCCATTCTTGTTGAGATGATTATTATATGAATCATGATGAATCTTGTGTAGATTGGTTGGGTGAGTTCAATTAAGTAGGTGTATAAATCATGATTTTCATGCTAGTTTGTTTTATGTGATACAGTAAATATTATATATCAAGTGTTTGGTAAAATGTGGTTGAGGAAAGGTTGTGATGTTTTTGGTGACTTATAAAACTTAAGGTTGCATGTGAAGTCTTTTAACCAAATGTTCTATGAGCATTTTTATTTGTAAAAATTTCACATTGTATCTCTTCTTTGTTATTGTAAGGTTAGACATAACTACATTTGCATTGTTTCCTCTAAGATTTTTTTAGGAAGGTGATTAATTCTCTCTTGCTATTGATGTCCGTAACAAATTTTGTTGAGATATTTTCTTAAAGTTGGGTTGAAGATAGGATTAAACCATCATAACACATGATTGTCTTGATAGAATATTTTTTGCTATGGTGATGGCTTGGTAGCTTAAAGACAACCTAGAGCTTCTAAACACTTGGGGTCAATTTATATAATAAAAATCTATGTTTAGTCTTGAATATTCAAGCTCTTAACTCTTCTTAGTAATGACATTGTGAGACTCCAAGTGAAAGCTATTCATTCCAAGTCCTTTTCTTATTACATGCATTTGGCTATAAAAAAATAAATCGATGTGTGATGAGTATCGCTTTGAGGTTGAAGGTATTGATATTATTAGAAACTCAACAATATTTTGCTTATTATCTACATCATGCAATTTGGAATCCTATATATGAGTTGTTAAAAAATTCTTCACTATATAAATCTTGGTATTGTAATGCATTTCTTATGGTTATTCATATTTTGTCACTTCTTATCTTGTTATTCCGCACATGTGATGATTTAAAAAATATATATATTTCTCAATGTTGGAGGAGGTTTTAGTCTCAAATTTACTTTGTGATCACCATTAATATTGTCCAATGGGTTTTTTTTTTTATTTCCAATTAAGCTTGTGCCTTCATGTGTTAATGAAGTAGTGAGGAATTGAGAATATCTTTCCCATTCTTGAGATTAACTTTTTTTTTTTGAAGTGTTCGTCTCCACCTCTTGGTTTAGATGGCCATGTCTTCATTGTTGCTTTGAGAATATTATAGAAAATAAAAGCTATGAGGCTTGTTTTAAGTTGTAGAAGGAAAATATATGGAACTTTCATATATATTTACTTGGTTTATCAGTGAAATGGTTGGAGTCATTAGTGTCTTTTTTTATTATGAATTTGATTTCAGGAAATAGAATTTTGATGATAGGAAACATTTTTATTTTTTTTTTGACTGCCTTGCCTACTAATGTTTTAGGTCCACAAGATCAAATTGCAAATCAAACTAGCTCAATATTGGGTAGATTAGGACTGAGTAAGTTTGTAATGTACATCAAGTATCTTTTACCATTTCTTGACTTAATTATAAAAGATGTGGAACCTGATGCTATGTAACCTTGCACACACACACTTGGGGAAATTTTTTTACTATTTTAGACTTTTCTATTTTCGATCACATCATCTGGGATGATCCAAAAATCATCCTAGATGATCAATTAAAAATAGAAACCCTAATTAGGGCATCCTAGTTAAGGCAGCAGTTATTAAGAAAATCGTCCGGGATGATACTAGCATCATCCAGGATGATAGACTCAAATCAGAAAGAATCAGCCACCATATCTATTTAGGCATCTTTTATTTTTGGACATCATCCTAGACGATGCAAAGTAATTTTACCTAAATTAATATAGTAATTAAGGAAAGCAATTAAGGATTGTTTACTCGATCATATCATCCTGGATGATCAATTAAAAAACCTTAGCTCTTCTTGGACGATGTATAATCAGCCTGGTTGCTTTTAGGGTGATGCTCTGGACTATATATAATGAATTGAACTAATACACCAGGACAATTGAGAGATCAGCCTAGACGATCAAGTTATTTTTCCATCGTCCAGACATCCATTTAGGATAATGTTGTGGATAATATTGGTCATTTTCCACTAATCAACCTGAATAATCTAGTTATTTTTCCATCGTCTAGACATCCATCCAGGGTGATGGTCTGGATGATATTTAATGACTTTAACTAATCGTACAAGATAATATCCTATCATCATGGACGATATGAACAAATTATCCTTGTGAACATCTAGAATCTTCCAAATCATCCTGGCTAATTGAGCTAAATTTGTATTGATCATCTGGGATGATCGGCCAATCGTCCTGGATGATAATGTCAGTTTGTTGTAATTAAGAAAAAATCCAAAGATTTTCTATATAAGACCTCTTGTTTTACCCAAGAGTGTATCTTTTATTGCTATCTTGACCTAAGAGAGCCAAGAGGAGAGGGATAGCAATGGAAGAGAGATAGAATCTTGTGAAGGGGAGTTTATGAGGGGATTCATAAAGGTTGCTCTAAGAAAGGATCTGAATCATCTTCTTTGGTCATCATCCCTGGTTCTTTATAGGTTTGAGAGAGGTCGACTTCAATAACTGATCAAGGTTCTTTGTCTACTTTTGGAGGCAGCGAAAGGAGTTAGGTTCCTGCCTGCTTCTGGAGGAAGCAAAAGGAGTTGGGTTCTCTGCCTGCTTCAGAAGAAAGCAAAAGGAGTTGGGTTCTCTGCCTCAACAGGATTGGTGGAAAGGAGTTTTTGTACGGGATTCTCTGCCTAAGCATTAAGTTGGAAGAGTTTTTTTTAAGCATTTTTTTGGAGGAAGCGAAAGGAGTTAGGTTCTCTGCCTCAGCAAATTTGGTGTGTTCTTTCTTATTATTACTTATGTATTTAACTTCTGCTCCTTGTTTCTCTTGTGGTGAATCTTCTTTTGGTTTTGTTTGTATTTCTATTTGAAGAAATTTTTAAATACCAATTCACCCCCACCTCACTTGGTTAGCCTCGGAACTAGTTCATAAGGGCCTAACATCCCTGACAAACATTCAATTTTACATTTGGATATTTGGGCCTTAAATGCATATTTAGTCACAGTTTTATCCTTATTCCATGGTAAGCCTTGTGTGCATGCCTTTCTAAAGTATAATATAAGGAAATTGTATCTTATGATGTTGAATTAAATGTTGGCATTTTTTATGAGTCATTTTTAAAAGATTTTTTTTGAAATGTTTATCTTACTTTTAGTATTTGGTGGGTTATGATTGGTGAAGGTTGGTTAATTTAACTATGGTGGACAAGTCAGATAAGAGTTTTGTTCAATTCAAGAGATCATGACTTTTATTTTTGTTTTTATTTTTTTCAATAATGTATGGTTGATTTTGAGCTTTTGGCAAACTTTGATTGTGTATTTAGCATGGAGTAAAACTAGTGAGTTTGACTTGGTGTGATAAAAAATTACATGCATTATGTTGGATAATTATTTTTGAGTCTTGAAAAGGACTGAGAAGCTTTATGTTAAAAGATTTCTTGAGTTCTTTTGAGGTGGAATAAGCTTTCATAAAAAATTTCTCTCTTATTTGCATTTTTTTCAAAAGTTAAAGTGGAGCCAGTAAATGGGTTGGAGGCAAAAATAGCTATAAAGAGTGGATGGATGTTGAGGTACATTTATGCTTTCTTGAATGTTGATTTTTTTTCTTTACTTGTTTGAATTCTTTGTGGAAGAATTGTGTCAGTAGTTATCTTTGGTAGCAATCAAGTGTCTTGATTTTCAAAAGTGAGATTTCTATATAATCAATCCAATATTGAATTTTGGTGGTTGGGTTATTTTCTTGAACTTTAAATGAAGTTGCTTGAAAATCTCTTTCTTTTTTTTAAAATATATTTGGCCTAAGCATTAAGTTGGAAGAGTTTTTTTTATGCATTTTTTTCATATTATTGAAGTATTTTCTTGAGATGTAGGAAGGACAAATTTCATCAAACCCCTCATTTATTATTGCATTTTAGTAGAAGATATTGAGTTTTAAACTTCTAGTGAGTTTGTTTCTTATTGCTCAGCGCGAAGAAGTATTATTGTCACTCTCAAATTATGCATGGTGCCATTATAGTGGCTATGTAGGGAGTGTAAAAGGTTATTTGGCATGTATTAAAAACATCTCTTATAACCTTCAAAAGCATCTTTATCCTACACTTAATTTTTTATTTGTTGTCTTGACTTTTGAAGGAAGGTGTGTTCTACTTGTTTGTCTCTTTGCATGAGTAGAAAGATTTGTCATATAAAGTGCTTCTTTTTTTAGTTTTGGTAGAATAAGGTGTGGTGGAAAGATAAGTTTTTTGGATGATTGTTAGATAGTAGAATTTTGGAAAGTGAACAATCGCTCTCTTTCTCTCTTTCTCCCTCAACCTACCTCCCTTCTTTCTCTACCACTTCCTTCTACTTGTGACTTGAGATAATATATAATGCTTTGAAAAACCCAAAAAATCCTAAAAAACAAATAAATAAGTCGATCTGTAAACCCAAAAAAATATATTGTTATTTTATTTCATTTTTTTTTAGTTTTTTATATATAAAAATATTAACATGGTCTTTTAAAATCTTCCATTCTTTTATGTTTTTGTAAGCGACTTTTGGGAGGGCAAGGATAAGGAGTTATTGGAGCAATTTAGATGAAGGAGCTTGAACAAATATATATGAGCATCAGTCACCCTCATCAATTTCGATGGGGGTGCTACGGGTGGAACCACAACGTGGTAGCCCCCGGTCTTATATATTTTCTTAAAACTTTAAAGCCCTTATGGAGCCTTTTGATTATTTGATTCCCCAACCATAGAGCCTTATATAAACTTCATTTTTCTTAGATTTGTTCTTGTTTATTATATAACCTATAACCTATTTACATATGTGTGTGTGACCAAAGGGTTAGGAACAATATCTTTTTGTTTGATAAAACATTAGAGGTAATTAAAGACAAAAAATTAAGGATGAGTTTTTTGAGAATTAAGACAGACGTATGCACCCTTTAAGAGACAAACACACTCAAACATAAAAAACATAATGACATCCCAACCTAGAATTAGTATGTATTACTAATTTAATCCTAATTATACCTAATAAATAATTAATAATTTTGATAGAATCAATGATTATCTAAATAAAAATGCATGATAATATTTGATTCTTATTAATTAAATCTTAACAAATGTACATAACCACAAAAAGGTAAAATCTGAACAAAAAGTTAAAACCAAATCTAATTAAAATATTAATCAACCCTTAATTCAATATTAACTAAATAAAAATCATTAGAATATAAAACAAAATTTAAGAGTTATAAATCTAAGTTAAAATGAAAAAATAAAAGACTTACAAATTCGCTCTTAATTCATAAAGTAATTAATCCCTTCATAACTAATCATATACACAATTCAAGATAAATCCAAATTAAATAAAATGAAAGCTAAAGGCTAATAATCTAAGTTTGGGTGTAATTCACTAATGATTAAATTGAACGGAAATAAGAGACTAACTAAAAGTTCAACTCAAATCAAAACTTGATAATCAATCCAAATATAATTATACTATAAATCATTCCTTTTAAAATCATTAATCAACCCATAATCTCCAACCATAGAGATTGAAATCATTCCACAGGTTGACATCATTACTCTTCTTTACTTTGGGTTGTATAATAAGTGGCACTTGGCACATGGACCTTGGACACTTTACTTTGGTTGACATTTTTTATGTGATTGATTGTTTAGTCTATTTAAGAAGTATAAATGGCATTCTTTTAAACATTTTTTTCTTGCATGTGCATGTGCTTGAATTCTACTAGGTTCTTAGGGATAAAATTTTTCTTCTCGTAATGAAAAAATAAATTTTAAAGAATTAAATAAAATAGATAGATAAATGATATAGGAAAAAAAGCTAAAGGTCATTCGAGGTCACATGTATATTAATGCATTACTTTTTTCTTTCTTTAATCACTTCCCTATATGAGTGTATAAATTAGATAATCTGACCTTTAAGGATGAGGTTCTAAACCTGGGGCGACCTAATCATCTAAAAATTTATTCTATAGACCTTTTTAAAAATTTCAAGAATATATGTTTTGGATACTTTGACTAGCATGCACTGCTTTAGAAACAAACTAACCTTAAGATTTAATTACATTAGTCTTATAAGTATTACACCATTCATAATATAAGGCTACTTAGAATTTTCTTTAGACGTCTGCCTTAAAATTCAAAGACTTGACCACCCATCTTTCATTCATAAAGACTAGGCAACATTAATTTTATGGGATTAGGTGATTTAGCTAGCTTTCTTTCTTAGGAAAAATGTATGCCTAGACTACATTTCTTTTGTTAGGTTATGCAAGTTAGTACTGGGTGTACAATATTATTTCTTTTATAGATCTAGGATCAAATGCTGGTAGTATTGGTTTACTGATGTATGCCTTATCTGAGGGTGAGCTCTCTATCCTTTAGAGGCTATAAATCTCAACCATTCAGATCACATGGATGAAACAATCTCCATCCTTCCCTTATATGTTCTTGGAAAATAATGTCTTCTCTTATTTCTCTACTTTAACCTTTCGAAGTAATAGTAAGATTTGCACATATTATTTAACCCAATTGAGCATATCGTTCTCTTGAATTAGGAAAAGCCTAATTTTTTTCCTATTCGCAAAACCCTTTGAGATAGACATAAAGTGCCCTTAATTGAGAGTTTTCTTAGGCTAAAGCTTAAGATTTAATGAACCATGAGGGGCTTATGCTCATGGGAAATTGATAGCCACACCAAATAAATTCAATGTTTATAAATATATTGGATGGGAAAAATCTCTTGATTCTTAGGTTATACATAATATTACCCATTGAGGTTTTCTATGATGCCATCTTCTCTCCCATTGGTCTTCTTACGTAGAGTGTAAGGGCCTATGACCATTTTGTCCTACGAGACAATGCGATCATACTTTTTACATTCTGGCCCCTCTAGAAACTACATTTAGAGGCCTATAATTGCTTATGAGTAAGGTGTGTGTCAAATATTGCATCATACATGAGATAAGAAGAAAGACAAAGTCGTAGCACAAAAATAAATTGAGTTAAAAAATCTTAGCTGTACAGCCGAAGGAGAGGATGACATAACACTCATGATGCAACAATTTTAAAGATTCCTAAAAAAAAAAAAATATCATCAGTAGTGGAATAGAGATAAATAAAATAATAATTCTATGGCTTCTTATGATGATAATTCTTTTTAATATAGGAAGCTAGGGGACTTAAGGATGGATTACCCCAACGTAAAGGCTCACCTGATCAAGGAGAAGGGTGAAGAAAGGACAGAGTTCAAAAAGGGTAAGCAGTGGAGTCAGATGGTATTTTTGGCAGACTCCACTTTAAAATCATCAAAAATTAAAGTATAAGAGGTGGTAACCAATTTGTTCCATATGGAAGATAATAATCTTAGTCATTCTGATCAAGATAAGGTATGTGAGCTTTCATATAATGAGTTATTTGAAGTTAAAAAAAAATCACAATGCATATCAGAAGATCAAGAAAAGGTATGCTAGTTTAAACACTTGTTGCGGATCTATGGCTTATGATTTTGATGATAGCAAACATTCTTTTTTCTCTATGACTGCTTTCTACTAACGTTTCAGGTCAACACTATCATACTGCAATATGGAACCAGCTCAAGATTGGGTAGACTAGGCTTGTGTCAGTTTGTAATCTTTTTGCTTTCTTGAGTCTATTATATTTAGTGTGGCATCTGATGATTTGTATCTTGGAAGATTTTCTATTGTGCCCTAAAAGTTTTCTATTTTTGGTAACATCGTCCGGGACGATATTTATATCGTCCTGGGACGATCTGACAAAAGTAGAAATCCTAATTAGGGCATCCTCTTTAAAGCAGCCGTCTTTATGCAAAACACATTGTCCTGGACGATTTTGTATCGGCCAGGATGATCGGCTCAATACAGCAAGAATCTGCCACCATATCTACTTAGGAAAATCTTATTTTTGGACATCATCCCCGTGGATCGTCCTGACTATAAAATATCGTCCCGGACGATCCAGAGCGATTTTTCCAAAATTTCTCAAGCAGTTTTGGAAAGCATTTAATGGGGATTTCGTCCAGGCCGATTGCAAGATCGTCCGGGACGATTAGACATCGTCCAGCTTCATTTCAGGGCGATATTCAGGACGATTTTCCTCATATTTGTGCTAATCGGCCAAAACGATTTGGCTATCGTCCTGGACGATAATGGCGGCAACTTGCATTAATGAGCTCGTTTTGAGAGCCTCTATTTAAGCTATGGCAAGGCACTTTGTAAGTGTCTTTGGCAGCCATTGTAGCTTCATTCTTGTGGGGGAAACTAGAAGAGAGAGCTTGAAAGGGAGAGAGGAAAGGGTGGAGTTTGAGAGAGGGAGAAGATCCTGTGAGGGGAGACTCAAGGGAGTCTGGAGGGGGTTCCACACGGTTGCTCCGGTGAACTCGCACCTTAGTACCATCATATTTAAGGCTTGTCTCGAGGTAAGTTCACCAAAGAAGAAGATCTCTTTTGTGTCAAAGGACCCGGCGACTCCGCCACACCGGGGAAGGTGGAAGTGATTTTGTAAGGGCTTCTCCGCCTAGCCGTGGGGGCTAAAGGAGAGACACTAATTTAGTGCAATACTTGGGGGGTGCCTCTAAGGAGTGGACGTAGGTCAAGGTTTGACCGAACCACTATAAATCTGGTGTGTTTTTTTTTTACTGTTTCCGCATTTTAATTTTCGCACTTTGATTGTGGTGTTTTTGGTTTGGAGTTTTATCCTTGATTTTATAGTTTTCCAAATCACCTCTCTCTTTGTTAGCCTTGGGCCAGTTCACATAGGGCCTAACATCCCTAACGAACTTTCAAGTGGTATCAGTGCGGTTTTCATAAAATAAGTTTTTAAAAGCTTTTGAATTTCGATCCATTGTTAATTTTTCAAATCGTAATATTGCGGAAGGATATTCAATCACTAGACCACCTTTATTTGAAAATATGTCATTTGATTTTTGGAAAACTCGCATGTCTATTTTCTTGCAATCGATTGATTTTCGTATGTGGCAAATGATTTTAATTGGTTATTCATCACCATCACGTATTGTTAATGGAATTAAAACTGATATTCCTTTTAATCAATGGAATAGGGATGAACGAATGGATGCTCAATTAAATGCAAAGTCTTTAAATTGCTTTTTCTGTGCTTTAAATTCTGAAGATTTTATGTTAGTATCCACGTGCACTACCGGTAAGCAAGTTTGGGATAAATTGCACACCATATACAAAGACACTAGTGAATCAAGCAATCCAAGTTGAATTTGTTAATGCATGATTTTGAATTATTTTCCATGAAACCTTATGAAACAATCTTAGACATGTACACCAGATTCATTCATATTGTAAACTCATTGCATGATTTAGGAAAAGAGTTTTCAAATTTTCAAAAAAGTCAATAAAATTCTTCGTTGTTTACTTGAAAAATTTGATGCCAAAGTTATTTCTATTTATGAATCAAAAGATTTGAATGATTAATCTATTGATAATTTGATTGGCTCACTCATTGCCTACGAGCAAGGTTTTGGTCAAAGACTTTTGGATGCAGGTGAAACGATCGTTCTAAAAGCTGAAGATACGGAAAGAAAAAGCTTAGTTGGTGACGATAGCAATGTCTTGTCAAGCAAATCACAAAGCTCACCAAAGCATAAGCAAAAGTGGAAAAAAGGTAAAAATGGTAAGGATGTTAATATTTCCTTTGACATTATTTGTTTTCGATGTAGGAAACCTGGACATATGAAAAATGAGTGCCCTAATTTAAGAATTCTTCCTACGAAAGAAAAGGGCAAGGCGAAACAAACTTTGAACTGGGGAAATAATGAAAGGCAAAAAATCTCATGGGTAGATCTGGTCTCTGAAGCATCAGACCAGGAGAGAGATAATGGTTAAGAGCCTTTCGTGTTTTTTGTGTTGTGTTTTTCTTTTTTTGTGTGTTTTTTAGTTTTGTTTTTTTTTTTTTTGAAATTTTTTTTTTGTTGAATTTTTTCTCTGATCAACACACACATTCACTTTTCTAAAAATGAGAAATCTACTTCCTTTTTTTTTCTCTTAAAATCTTTGGTAAGTTGTGTTTGACTTCTCTAAAACAGCTAGAAGAAGGGAACTGATGATTTTGTTTGTCTTTCTCTCTTCTTAAAGAGGTTATTTTACTTTTGATTCAAAATCTTCATCATATTTTAAATTGGATTTTGAAACTGATTTTTTTTATCTCCCTACATTTTTTCTATCCCATAGGAATCTTTTGCAAGATTGTTGAATCCACCATGAAATTTTCTTAAACAAGTTATTCGTGTTGTCAATAATTTGGGTTTACTTTGGTTTTGAAAATATAAGAAAGGAAGCATATTTTTTGAAAATAATTAAAAAAAAAGTGGCCAATGATGCCAAACCAAAAGATGCGCAATGACGCCAAATTGAAAAAAAAATACACAAAGTGTATTAAAAATTAAAAGATGCTCAAAAAGCCATTCAAGTGATAAAGGGCATAAAATGAGCCCACAAAAAATATGCTTATTTTTTCTTATACTACTAAAAACTTAAGAAAATCCTTGATATGTTCGAAACTTGTGCTTGAAAATCTTGGTTTCTAATTCAGCAATTTGTGCATTGATCTTCTATTAGATATGTTTTATGAAAGGAGTTTTGAAAAATTAATGTTTCTTTTTCCGTTTATTTTTGATTTGGATATTGAATTAAAAAGTTTTTTAGCCTTTAAAAGAACTTGAGCTTGGATTAACAATTTATGAATTTCTTACTTTTTATGGATTATGCGTTGTCAATCCAATTATACTAAGTTTTTGATTAAAACTAAGAGGTAACTTTCTCATTTTAAGAATATTTGTTTTTTCACTAGAACAGAAAATGTTTTTTGTCTTTTGTTTTTTTTTTTATTTGTGCCTCCTCTCTTTTTGATAATGTCAAAGGGGGAGAACGTATTGTTGAATTTTCATACTGTTATCGTGTTTGTATCTTGTTTTCAAAAAATTAAAAACAACAAAAATATTTTCATCTCCCCTATTTTTTTTTAAAGTGTTATTCTAGTGAGGGGGAGATTAGGAGAAATTGCTTTCCTTTGAAAATTTAAATTTTAGGAGAAATTGCTTTCTTTTGAAAATTCAAATTGAATTGTTTGCCATCATCAAAAAGGGGGAGATTGTTGCGGATCTATGGCTTATGATTTTGATGATAGCAAACATTATTTTTCTCTATGACTGCTTTCTACTAACGTTTCAGGTCCACACTATCAGACTGCAATCTGGAACCAGCTCAAGATTGGGTAGACTAGGCCTGTGTCAGTTTGTAATCTTTTTCCTTGGCCTGTGTCAGTTTGTAATCTTTTCCTTTCTTGAGTCTATTGTATTTAGTGTGGCATCTGATGATTTGTATCTTGGAAGATTTTCTATTGTGCCCTAAAAGTTTTCTTTTTTTGGTAACATCGTCCGGGATGATATTTATATCGTCCTGGACGATCTGACAAAAGTAGAAATCCTAATTAGGGCATCCTCTTTAAAGCAGCCGTCTTTATGCAAAACACATCGTCCTGGACGATTTTGTATCGGCCAGGACGATCGGCTCAATACAGCAAGAATCTGCCGCCAGATCTACTTAGGAAAATCTTATTTTTGGACATCGTCCCGGTGGATCGTCCTGGACGATCCAGAACAATTTTTCCAAAATTTCTCAAGCAGTTTTGGAAAGCATTTAATGGGGATTTCGTCCAGGCCGATCGCAAGATCGTCCGGGATGATTAGACATCGTCCAGCTTCATTTCAGGGTGATATTCAGGACGATTTTCCTCATATTTGTGCTAATCGGCCAGGACGATTTGGCTATCGTCCTGGACGATAATGGCGGCAACTTGCATTAATGAGCTCGTTTTGAGAGCCTCTATTTAAGCTATGGCAAGGCACTTTGTAAGTGTCTTTGGCAGCCATTGTAGCTTCGTTCTTGTGGGGGAAACTAGAAGAGAGAGCTTGAAAGGGAGAGAGGAAAGGGTGGAGTTTGAGAGAGGGAGAAGATCCTGTGAGGGGGGACTCAAGGGAGTGTGGAGGGGGTTCCACACGGTTGCTCCGGCGAACTCGCACCTTAGTACCATCGGATTCAAGGCTTGTCTCGAGGTAAGTTCACCAAAGAAGAAGATCTCTTTGGTGTCAAAGGACCCGGTGACTCCGCCACACCGGGGAAGGTGGAAGTGATTTTGTAAGGGCTTCTCCGCCTAGCCGTGGGGGCTAAAGGAGAGACACTAGTTTAGTGCAATACTTGGGGGGTGCCTCCAAGGAGTGGACGTAGGTCAAGGTTTGACCGAACCACTATAAATCTTATGTGTTCTTTCTTTTTACTGCTTCCGTGTTTTAATTTCCGCACTTTGATTGTGGTGTTTTTGGTTTGGAGTTTTATCCTTGATTTTATAGTTTTCCAAATCACCTCTCTCTTTGTTAGCCTTGGGCCAGTTCACATAGGTCCTAACATCCCTAACGAACTTTCAACACTAACTTTATACTTTGTAAAAGGAGTATACTTATTTGATTAATGAACATTCTAGCTTAGATAGAAATTATATGTCATTACTTGATGATTTTCATATATTAAACAAAAATCATGTTAAACAAATTATTGCACATTTACCCTTGAAGAAAAAGCATATTAAAATTTAAAATAGATTTATGGAGTTAGAAATAATTGCAGTTGACTTAGATAGTGGTGAACTTGCATTGAAAATAAATGCCCTTCAAAACCAAAAAGCCATCACATACTCTTGCAATGTGTAAACCTTCATCACAACATGCATTGTTTTCCCCTAGGAAGAGGCACCATATCCCACATAGATTAGTGATCCCTTTTCCTAGTGTTAGTTGTTACTCTTGCAGTATGATAGGTCATATAGCTCTCATTTGCACTATCCACTATTGGACACATCTAGTGTGCAGGCAAAAAAAACATACATTATAGAATAGCATCCAAACCTCTTATTCATCAATATATAAGGTGGAACCAAAACTCGCTTAGGTTCCCAAATTTAATATTTAATGACTTTGTAGGGATGCTCTAACAAAATACCTAGTTTGAGCATGTGATACAAGAACAATAGATGCTCGAGGAACATGGATGGTGATTTGAAGCAATCAATCACACTAAAGGCCAAGTCACACTAAGGGATAACAACACTAGGAGAGTTGTTGGTTTACGTATAATTTACCATTCCAAAAATTTTATAACTAAAAATATTTTATTAGTTGATGGCGTAAAGTATAACCTACGGGGCATTAGTCAATTGTGTGATAAAATTTTTATATGAAAAATACATGAAGATCTTAAATGAAAATTTTGTTTTAGAAGGATAAAAGGTAAAAAACATTTTTATGCTTGTTTTAAATTGCATTAAATATTCTGATTCCTTTATTTGAAAATTATTATTGATGATTCTGGGCTACAACATAAGAGACTATTTTATGAAAGCAAGAAAAAGCCAGGGAAGATTACCCAAAAAGATCTTGTTAGAGGCATACATAAGTTAGACTTCATTAAGGATCAATTATGTGATGTCTTCCAACTACGAAAAAAAGTTAAGTCTTCATTTCACCCAAATAAGGACATAAAAACCTCTACACAACAAGAAATTCTCCACATGGACCTATTTGGACATGTTTGTAAAGCTAGCCTAGGAGGGAAATTATATGGATTTGTGATAGTAGTTGACTAGTATAGATTCACTTGGGTTAGATTCCTAGTATTGAAAAGTGAATCATTAGAAAAGTTTAGAACACTTCTCCATCTAGATATAAAGATAACTTGTTGCAAATCTATTTTCATGACTCATGTTTTGATGATTGACAAACACTGTTGATTCTCTTGGACTGCTTGTTGCTTCTAACTTTTCAGGAATCGAAGAACGGACGAACAAACGAAGCCAGTTCAAGATTGTGTAGGTTTAGGGTTGAGTCAGTCTATACTTTGTTTTTTCTCTTCTTGAGTCAATTTGTAATGGTCAAAGAGACTGTTGCTAAGTAAACTTACACACACACACTTGAGAGATTTATAATTTCTATTTTTACTCATATCGACCAGGACAATATTTACATCGTCTTGGACGACCAGGCTTAAAATAGAAAGTCTAAATATGGATTCTTAATTAAGGCAGCCGTCATTAACATATTGGCCTGGACAATACGTGTATCGGCCAGGACGATAAGCTCAAAACAGAAAGAAGTTGCCGCCATAGATAATTAAGGTATACTGTATTTTTAAATTATCGGCCAGGACGATCCTTGATCGGCCTGGACGATATTCACAAATTATTTCATAATTGATCAGGAAATCAAGGGAGTAATTAAGGATGATTGATACGATCATATTATCCTGGACGATTACAGGATCGGCCAAGACGATCTATTCAAAAACCTTAGTTACTTCAGGACAATAAATATCGGCCAGCTCAAATTCAGGGCGATGATTTGGACGATTTTCCTCTGATTTGAACTGATCGGCCGGAACGATTGTGAGATCAACCTGGACGATCAAGCCAATTTTAGATCGTCCAAGTTTGCATTTAGGGCGATGCTCTGGCCGATCTTCTGAGTTTTGTATTGATCGGCCAGGCCGATGTCCATATCGGCCTGGACGATATTGTCTGCAACTTGCAATTAATGAGCTCCTTTGAATCTCTTCTATTTAAGAGCTCTTGTTCAACATTTTGAAAAACCTTTGGCTGCTGCCTTGACCTAAGAAGGCCTTGAGGAGAGAAAGAGAGAGAGGGAGAGAGAGAGGATCTTGTGAGGGGGAGCTTGTGAGGGGATTCACAAGGGTTGCTTCAAGGATCGCTCTACTTCTTCTTCGTCTAGAAGTTCTCATCCATGGAAGGGTTGGTAGAGGTAATGAGTTAGCTTTTGGTTTTGGGTCTCTGCCAGCTTCAGGAGGAAGCAAAAGGAGATAGGTTCTCTGCCTTGCCGGGGTGGAAAAAAAGAGGTTTTTGTAAAGGCTTCTCCGCCTAGCTGTGGGGGCTAAAGGAGAGTCACGTTTGTAGTGCAATACTCGGAGGGCGCCTCCGGGGAGTGTACGCAGGTCGAGTTGACCGAACCACTATAAATTTATGTGTTCTTGTTTTCTTGCTTCCACATTTTAATTTCAGCATTTATTTTTCTCGTGGTGTGATTTTGGTTTATGTGATTTTTATTCTTTGTGAAAAAAAATTTTAAAATACCAATTCACCCCCCCCCCTCTTGGTTAGCTTGGGACTAATTTCATAGGGCTTAACATCCCTAACAAACTTTCAAGTGGTATCAGAGCGGGATTCAAAAATTTAAGTTTGAAAACTTTTTGAATTAGATTCATGGCTAACCTAGGGAATCGTAATACTATGGAAGGGTATTCTATTACCCTACCTCCCCTGTTCGATAACCTACCATTTGATTTTTGGAAAAACCGCATGTCAACGTTTTTACAATCTACTGATTATCGCATGTGGATGCTTATAAAAGAAGGTTATTCTCCACCTTCTCGTAAAATTAATGGAGTTAAAACTGAAGTTGCTTTTACTGAATTGACTTTCGACGAATGAGATTTAGCTCAATTGAATGCAAAATGTTTGAACTATTTTTTCTGTGCTTTAAAATCTGAGGATTACATGCGTGTCTCTACTTGCAAAACTGGCAAAGAAATTTGGGATAAGTTGTGTATCACCTATGAAGGCACTAATGAGGTTAAACAATCCCGTTTGAATATTCTCTTGCATGATTACGAACTTTTTCGTATGAAACCTCATGAATTAATTTCTGACATGTATACT
Source organism: Dendrobium officinale (assembly GCA_019514585.1). Classification (NCBI taxonomy): domain Eukaryota; kingdom Viridiplantae; phylum Streptophyta; class Magnoliopsida; order Asparagales; family Orchidaceae; genus Dendrobium; species Dendrobium officinale. The sequence goes on from CM033687.1 coordinate 37,677,649, forward strand.
AGGTTTACTCAGATAGTTACTTCACTGCATGCATTAGGAAAAGAACTTTCAAACTATGAAAAAGTAAACAAAATTTTGAGATGCTTTCCTTCGTCATATGATGCTAAAATCACTGCAATCACTGAATCTAAGGATTTGAACACTTACTCTATTGATAACTTACTTGGCTCGCTCATTGCTTACGAGCAAGGGGTGAATCAAAGAAATCTTGATGCAGGTGAGAAGAAGAAGGAGAAAACAGTTGCATTGAAGGCGCACAAATCAGATTCTGAATCCTCCGGGTCTGAAAGCGATGAAGTTGCCTTCATCACAAGGCAATTCAAAAGCTTTCTAAGGAAGAAACAAAAGCATCATCAAAATTGGAGAAAATGTAAGGATCATAAACATGTTAAAGGATCTTCCGATGTTGTTTTTTACGAATGCAGGAAACCAGGACATGTGAGAATTGATTGCCCAACACTTCAAAATAACTCAAGCAAAGAAAAGGAAAAAGGTGAGGAGAAACCAAAGTCGAGGAAGGACAAGAAGAGAATCTAAAAGGCATTCTGGGCAGAATCTGGTACTAACTCCTCTGAGACTGAACCAGAGGAAGAGACTACAAACCTGTACTTAATTGGGAAAGATCATCTTGAGCAAAGTGATGAGGAAGAGGTATGTAAACCAACCTATGATGAATTGTTTGAGATTTGTGAGAAAATACATGCATCATACAAAAAACTCAAGAAAACTCATGCAAGCTTAAAATTAGAACTTTCGAATTTACAAAAAGAGCATGAAATTTTTTTCAAAAATCATGCAATGATTGATTCAAATCACATGGCTCTTTATGATGAATTTGATGAGTTAAACAAAAAGCATTTGGAATTAATTGATAACATAATGCATTAAAAGCTTCACACACCTCACTTAATTCTGATCTTAAGAAATCTAAAGAGATTGAGAAAAAATTGAGGATTGATAATGATGCATTAAAAAGAACTAACTTGAGGATTCAAAATGATTTGGATACATGTAAGAAGAATCGGATGACATCTACTTTTGATCCTAAGCTAGAACCTAGGAAGAGACATTATAACTCAAATCATTTAAGAAATCCTTTTCCTGGAGTTACATGTTTTTCTTGTGGCATGCTAGGACACATCTCACACACTTGCACTGTTCACTGTAGTATACATTGGGTGTGGAAACCTAAGATGCATGATTCACAGCATACTATACCTGCATTGCATTCTACTTTTTCTAAGAAGGGGCCTAAACCAATTTGGGTTCCTAAATCTGACTGTTGTTAAGTTTTGCAGGTGTGCTCTCACCAAAGACCTCGTGGGAGCATAGGATAATTGGACATTTGGAGGCTCGCAGCTCATAAATGCTTAAACTTGCTGCTTCAATAAATTCTTGAAATGTGTTTTTGATTAAGTGTTGTTTTAAGTTTTTTTGTTGATTGTGTGCTAGCTTTTTGTTATTTTAGATTTTTTTTTTCACGTTGCCTTTTATGATTGGTTTTTCATATGTTGAATCTTTTCAAGCTTTTAGATTTTTGGAGTTTTGGAGATAGTGTTTAGCTTTTTTAAATCGGTTAAAGGGAGAAATACCGTTGATTTATTTCCCTCCTTCTGACCTTGTTTAGTGGTCTGATTTTCTTCTCTAAACAAAAGTCTAAAACTTATTTTTAACCAATGGTTTTTGAAATAAGATTCTTTTTTTTTTTGTTACAATAATTTATCTTATGTATAATAGCCAAAGTTCTTATATATCTTTCATGTTAATTGAAATCTTGCCATTACATTTATCACATGTTTATGACTTTGTTTTGTGACTTGTTCTTCCCTATGTTAGAGAGAGAGCTCCTATTATCTAATATTTGGAGGATATACTCACAACTAAGTTTTTTTTAAAGGGTTTGTTAAAGATTTCTTAGCTTGCCAGAATTAAAAAGGAATGAGGCCAATGACGCCAAATTGAAAAGAAAATTATATACACAAAAGTGTATCAAAAAGGATCAAAAGATGCTCAAAGAGACAATCAAAGTGACAAGAGGCATAAAATGAGCCCACTAAATGCAAGCTATCCTCTCTTTTCTAAACTCTTAAAGCTTAGAGAACTCATTGATTAATTGATGCTTTCAAGGGTTTGATTTCAAATTCCATGATTGAGACAAATTACTTTGTTTTATTATTTATGAGATATTTTCTTTGTAAACAAGTTTTGAACGGATCTTTTTTTTATCCTTTTAAGGTATTCTGAGTTAGGTCTTTTTTTTTTCATAAGAAAATTTGTACCCTGAAGGATGTCTGATCTAGAGTTAACAGAATCGGATACTTTACCTTTGTCTGATTAGGATTGGCTAAACTCCTTGATCTAGTGGAACTCTAAAGTTTAATTATTTGAGAACTTCTCATATGATGCCTTGATAAAACAAAAAAAAATAGAAAAA